>VZRE01007732.1:272276-393673 GCA_013396775.1 Cephalopterus ornatus | reverse complement strand
CTTTAAAAAGGTGTTTTGTTTCTCCTTGCCTACCCTGCTCTTTGGGAGCAGCTGCCTTTTGTTCTCGCCGTACATCCCGCTCGCTCGGCGAACCCTCGCAATGGGGTGTTCTGGAGCGGATCAAGGTGATCCAGCCCCGCTCCAGGTGGGCGGCCGGAGCACAGCGAAGACCTCGCACCGCCGGCATGCTCCAGATGTCTCCATTTGGGACACTAGGACAGGATGGGGGGATTTTGTCTGCTTGTTCAGAGTGTCCTCACAATGGGGCCGTTGCGATCTGCCCGTCTGCGCGCTCTGCTCTCGCACAGGTTGAGTCTCAGCTAAGTGCTCTTCCTTTTGAAAAGTTTGCTGTGGGCATAGTGTCCAGGTGGTTTTTACTGAGCAGTACATAAAAACTTTTCCCAAATATTAATTCAAAATCATGAGTCCCTTTGGATGAATTGCTTTTTTTACTTTTTTTTTTTTAACATTTCCTTGGCGCAAGTTAGAAGCAACTGCAAAGGAGGGGGAAAAAACGTAGCTGGAGTGATGCCCTGCAAACACAGGACCTGTTGGCTGTGAGCATGTATGAGAGCACACAGATGATGGAGAATGTAGCTGGATTATGGTGCATGAAGCCAGTGATTGATTCTCAGCTCCTTGGGGTTTTTATCCCAAACCTGCACACTGCAGCAGCCAGATACTTGGCTGCGTTACTGCACTGCCGGTGTCAAGCATTGCATCTCAATCCCTTCCCTAACGTTTTGGGCTTTGGTAGCAGCAAAGCCTGTGCCTGAAAAAAACAACCCTAGAGTCTTCTCAGAAAATAAATAAATAGGGGAAGTTTCTCAGAGAGGCTCCTTTGGAGCAACTCCATGGCTATCTTTTGAGTTCCCAAACTCGTAGAAAAGTGACAGGGGAAAGTTATTGTTTCCTTTCTTTTCCTTGTCTGTCTTTTTATCTTTTTTTCTTTTTCTCTTTTTTTTTTTTTTTTTTTTTGGTCCATTTCCCCCCCTTTCCTTCCCTTTGCTTTTTAGAGATTGGTGATAAGGAATTCTAACTACTTAATGAGCTGGGAGAGGCCTCTCTCCATTGGAGTGGAGGACTCCAGGTGGCACTTTGACAGATTGGACAGGTAAGGCAGGAGAGCCCCACCTCCTCCTCCTTGCCTATGGTTAGGTATATAAGGGAAACTTCAATTATGCAGAGAGGCACACTCCGAGTCCTGTTATCTTCCAAGTAGCATCACATATTTTTAGGGTCTTCTAAGGGGTGGGAGGTGTTTGTCAAAATCCTGGAGCCAGAAGAAAGAACAGCAGCATTGATCAATTTGACTGCTAACATGTTGTACCTGGAAAACAATGCCCAGTCCCAGTATAGCGAGGTAAGGATTCTAGGTTTGAGCTATGATATCGCTACTTATTTTTATTTTTAGTGAATGTGTGCGATTTTCTTCACCCCTGAAGTTAGGTGTGGAATATACACTTGTTTTTTGAAACTTTTGTATTTTACAACGGGAAGAGTTTGGGCTAAATATCTGAGTGAGAGTGAACTTCAAATCTTTATATTTGGGACAGCAAATTTGTTTTGGAACCTTGATCAGCCAAACATAATTTTCTTTCATTGGAGAAGCAAGGCAAGGCAGTTGTTTATGGTGGGCAATGCACACAGGTTGCGTTCCTGTAGCAGTCTGAACACTATCTGTGTTGACTGCATTATAACTCTTTTACGAGTCTTTTATTGCCAAAATTGCTGCTTGTGGTTAAAAGTGGATGGTATCTAGGAAATAACAAAAATGTGTTATAAATCCCTTCTAAGGTTACTTTTTAAGTAAAATAATATGCGGAGAAAGCATTTGCAGCACAAAACCTGCGTTAGCGTCCACACCAGTGACTCTTTTACTCAGTGCTGTTAATTCCTTGCCTTGTAACTTGCAGCAGCAAGGTATTTTCTACAGTGTGTTTGTATAAGCATATTATATGAGGATGAATGTGTGTACAATGAATGCGTTTTGCTTTCTACAGCCCTTTGTAGAAGGGCTCATGAGTGTGAGTGGAACGCAAACTTCAGATGCAGCTTTGATTTAATTTTTTTTAATTATTTATTCAATGGCTTTTAACCAGCTGGGTCGATGCTTTGTAAGGTGGCAATGGGGAGAATTGCCACATGCTGTGCAAATCTTTCAGGAAGTTACCAGGGGTTGAGGGAGATCTAACGACAATATTGGTTTACATTCCAGCGGAGACAGCAGCTGTGTTGACACTTGCCAGAATGGCAAAGCAGCCACAGCTCCTCTGTGTGTGCGCGAGTGTGCGCCCGCGTGTATTCCTGGGGAAAAGGCTTCAAGTGCAGGGCATGGCGTACAAGCCCCGAAGCAGACAGGAGCTCAGACACTTGGAAGAGAAAACAAAATACAAAGGCCGAGAGCATAGCTAGGAGACGTGATAGCTGGTGAGGGAAAGCATGTTAAAAGTACACACTTGGGGCTTGCACGCCTGGGATGGCGGGTTTGCAACTCGGCGAGAGCAAGGGGTAAACTGAAACCAGTGTGCTCTCCCTGTCCCCCTCCGCAGGGAGTGCGCGTGGGTCCTTGCTGCTGCTGCCGCCGCCGTGCAGGAGACCCAAACGTGTGACTCTTTTCTCTCTCTTCCTAGGTTAATTATAAACTCTTAAATGTGGAGAGAGCGCTTCTTGGAGTGTTTGCTTGGTGTTATTTGTCTGCTGCTATCTGATCAACTTTCGCTGAATAGCAGCGGTGGGGCTGTGGAGTCCCTATGGTTGACTTGCTGGGCTCATCTGTCAGAAGCGATGAGCTCAGGAGCGTTCTCGCTCCGCTTAAATGCCGCTCATCACTGTTGCTGTCAGGGGAAGTTTTTAAAAGCTTTAGCTCTGAATTTTTTTTCTTTTTTTTTCCTCCCACCCTCCCTTTTCCCTCCTTGTATTTGAGCAAGGTGCACCGACTTTGTTCATCCAGCGAAGCATTGTACGCTGGGGAGGGAAGACTCGATTAGCATTGACTTGGCTTCATTTCTGAAGAAGAGCAGCCTTGCTAATGACTCGTCTCAAAAGAGAAGGAGACTTGTTAATGCCCAATTAAAATATATTGGTGATGATGAACCTCACCCATCCTAAGCTTGCAAACAAGAAGTAGGCTTTGGCATGGTTTCCTTAAAAAAGTAAAAATAAAAAGCTCTCACTGTGCAAATAGAAGAAGCACTTCGTTGTCATTGGTGCTTGCTGCAGTTCAGATTTTAGAGCTGTTGCTGAGTTGGTCACAAGGCAGCCATACCAACTCATGAAAAACTTAGTACAGACTATGTTTTGGTTTAAAAATGGACACAAACTTATCTAAGGAGGGGGTAATTTTTTTTCTTTTCCCCCCTACCAAAACCAAGTTTTGAAATGGAGAGCAGGAAACCTCCTCTCACCCGAAGCCCATTTTTTTGGGGTGCTCTGCCCAGCTGCCTCAGGTTGCTCGCTGCTTGCTTGCAGATGCTGAGCTGTGCCCTCCTCACCCACAGGCTGTGCGGTGCATTTCACCCTGCAGCCTGGGAACCGGCCCTTGCACAAGCCCCGGTTCGGGCTGCGTGGTCAGGGTGGTGAGGTCACCCTTCGGCGCCCGTGCTCGCAAGCATGGTGCTGAATGCCACGGTGAGATGATGTGTTCCTCCCAAATGGGTAAAATCTCCCTAAGAAAAGCTAAGAGAGGGAACAAGGGTGTTGAAGTGAATCACAGCCCTGAGAGGCTGGAGGTGGAACCTGCCTCAGCCACTTTTCCAGCTTAATCTAACCCAGCATTTAGTCTGGGTCGACTGTAAGAACGATTAAGCTCTTTGCTGGCAGGGCACTGGACTTGATGACCCTGGAGATCTCTTCTTGGGTGTGATGATATGAGTAGATGTAAAAAGAAGAGAGACACTGGGGTGTTTATAATAGGGTGATGAGGTGCTGATGAACAGGAACCCTTTGAATCTCATTGTGTCTTCCTGCCTCATCTCCACATCTGGATTTTTGTGTCATATACAAATGTTTGTGGGGAAGCATGCACAGAATTGGGTGTGAAGGAGAGTATCTGCAAGTTTGTTCGATCTTGTCCGAGTTTCCTGGGTGCTGGGAGGGGAGGATGAGAGCAACAGAGATTCCGTTTAGGAATTCTGGATTCTTCTGCAGTTTGGCTGAGATGATGACGCAGAGTTTGGAGTGTTTGCTAAAATCAAATTAAATCATTGCCAAAAGAATAAACACATCTTGTTCAAACACTGATAAGAAATATGTGCCATGACTTTTGATTATATCCATCATCCTTCCCAAAGATCTTCCTGCTCTTTGTGGGAGACAAATTAAAGAATCTCTTTCTGTTAAGATTTTTATCATAGTTTTGGGAGGGGAGGGGGGAAAACTGGTTTTATACTAAGAGAATTTGTGCACTGCTTTATGGCTTTTTGGCAGCATTCCTTCACACTGGAAATTAAGAAAAACTAAATACAGATGGCTGCAAATATCTTTAAGGGTTAGGATGGCCTGTTCAGAAAGGTGCATTTTTGGTTTTGTTCTTCCTTTCCATCTTAGCTTTTAAAATAATAATTCAGATGCCTGTGTTTGGGCTGTAGTGCCCTGCATGTGAGTCCTTTCTCTTTGCAGAAGCAGGTGTGTGGGGCTCTGGGGTGGCCTGGAAGGATGTCCTGAGGGAGCTGGGCCTCCTCAGTGAGAAAAATGTTTCTTGTACCTGTCTGGGATATTGGTTCAGCAAACGTTAGTGTAAGGTTAAGGAACCTGGGAGTTGAGATGTAGCTGATTTTCTTTGAGCATCAGCTTCATTGGTGTGCAGTAGAAGTATGAGTGGGGCTTATCCTTGCTGTCAGCCTGGATTTGGCTGAGAACTACCAGAGGACAAAGCCATGGCTTTCCTTGGCTGTTTTTGCTACATGGCAGTAGTCATCCCAACTGCATTTGGCAAAGGCTCTTGCCCTCCTGCTGCCCCTTCTCTGTGACCAGAGACCTGGGGTAAAGGAAGCGATCTCTGAGGGATGCTGCCTTGTCACTGCCCAGGAGAGCAGCCCACCTGCTCCCTTCCTGCAATCTGGAGTACCAGAAAGAAAGGCTTATCTGTGCAGTACCCTCTGTACCCCACATCTTGTTGAAAGCACTTGGATAGATGCTGTATAAAGCCTAATGCGTTTCTCAAGGAAGAAAGTTTTGGCTAAACCTGACCTTCTCTCCTGGTCCTTCCTCCTCCTATTTGTGATGATGTCTCTTGAGTTCTGCTGGCTCTGAGCAGGCAAACAACTCTGAGTCTCTGCGGGAGGAAAGCTCTCTCTGAGCTGTGCGAGATTCAGGTACAAGTGCCATGCCTTCCAGTGGACTCTCTTTATTTAAATATTATCAATACTCCTCATGTTTGGGCACGGTCTGTCATTAGGAGGAAGGAATAGGGAGATGTAGTGGAAACTGTGTTCCCTAATGGTGTCCAGCTGCAATTCCAACTACGCTTCATGTGTGTTCATCCTTTGGTTTTGCTGTAATTGCACTTATGGGATTAAAGTTTTTGTCATGTGATGACATCTCTGCAGGCTTGTGAGGCGTGTGTCTTATCCTTGGGCTGCAAAGGTCTTCTGTAAGTATGTACAGGCCCTGTATAACCAGGTTCCTTTTCCTTTGAGAGGTTTTAAAACTTCATTCCAGTTGCAAAGGTTTGACCTGAGGTAGAAAAGCCTGTCAGATACATATGTATCTTTTGTTTGGAGAGACTAAGTGGATGCTACTGCCCTGTTTGCCAATGAAGAGGGTAAAAGAGACTAGAGAGATGGGTAATAGGAAGCCAAGACCTGCCTCTTGCTGTATGCTCCCATCTCCCTCTCAGCTGAAGCAAGGGGATCAAGCAAGGGGCAGAAGCACAGGGAAGGGTAAGAGTTGAGTATGTTTCCAGTAAAGGTCCAACCCCTCATTGGAGCAGGTTTGTCATGCCATAGATGGATTTTTTTTTTTAATCATATTTTGTGATAGTAGAAGTAATGTGACCCCCATATTGAGCGGTGAATTGAGGATTTTACCTGGAGAAATCCTCTCCTTGCTTAAGGTGGCGGGGATGGAACCTCAGCAGTCTAAGACTGTGCGTGTAGCCCAGAAATAAGTGATTGTAACCTGCATGTGGGTGAAAGAATGAAATGTGTGCTTTATTACACAAAAATGAAACCTGATGACATTTGACCATCTGCACAACTTACAGCTACACAGCAGTACCTGTGCAGAAATCAGGATAGTTTGGCTGTGTGTAAAGTGTTGGTACTGCTCAGTAACACTCGTGCTTTGGGGTTTGCACAGTCGCGCAATTACACTTGACACTGGATTGGAAATTGCGTCTCCATTTTACAATTTTCCATGCTCAAAAGAAGGATTAGTAAGCAGTATGAAATTAGGGACAGATGATCTCAGTTTCTTGCTTCATTTGGCAAGAAAGTAATAGTAGGTATTTTCTAGAATGAAAAGGTTTTTGGTGGGGGAGATGAAAAAGAGCTGCCATTGCGGCACGATCAGGACGTTTTACATCTTGAACTGGTTGCAACTGATGATCCAATTTGTTTGCTGTAAGTTGGCCTTGGTTGATACAGAATGAAAGTATCCATATATCTATATATATATATATCTCCGTATTTTGTTCATGATTCTTCCTTGGGGAATAGAACTGTTGTTTTGACCGATTATTTTTATCAGTCTGACAGTTTGAATCTTTGACAATGTCGCCAACACTTGATTTCTGATTTCTTCCAACATGAGCCCAGTTATGTTATTGCCTAGGTTCTCAGGAGCTATTTTTCTTTTCTTTCTCCATGTCTTTTTTAATAATGACCAATGGATTTAAGTGGAGTGAAATTTTCCCCTTTTTTTTTTTTCCTCCTTCCTGGGCATAGAGAAACAACAGAAAGGAACTTTTTCTGCTTTGTGCATTTCAACTCATCTGGTAGCAACCTTTTGTCTTGCATTTGTCCAGTTATGCCAAGTGGAAGGTTCTATTCCCAGTTGTGGCTCTGTTTACTGTGAGATAGAGGCATCATTAGTTCTGTGAAGAAGACATGGCCTCTGCAACAGGAAAGCTGTGGATGTGGGATGTGAGAGGGTGTAAACCATTTGCTTTGCACTTTCTTTCCTCTGGAAGACGGTTATAACTAGTGGAGAAACTACTTATTTCATTATCGTGAAGGGCTGAATAAAAGTGGGTGTTGCCTGGCTCAAGGCAAATTTTAAATTCTATTTACAAAATGTTCCCACTGAAAAAAAAATCTGGAAACGCTTCAGAAAGGAGCTCTTGCACTGATGGATTTGTGCTAGACATTGTTAAACCCTGTTATTTTTCTGGCACTGCCTCCAACGCGTCTTGAGAATGTGCAGAGTAGGCAATAAAATGAATGCAACTCTTTTAAAGCAAGGTTGCATAAATCATCAGAAAGGAGAGGAGCTGCTTGTACACTAACAGCAACACTCACTCCATCCTCTCCAGCAGGGAAGTGAGCTCAAGCTCTTTGCGCCACTTGGCCTGGATTAGTGTTAAGTCACTTTTGGTATCAAGTGGAATTAAGAGGAAAACAATTTCTCTCCAAGGGTGTTAAGGTTCAACTTTTTTCCCCTGGATGTGTTTTCTAGATTCTTTGTTGTCTCAGTGCCATGATCACCTTGCAGTCCCTCGTCAACTATCCAAGGCCCTGATCTTTAGATTGTTACGTGAGCCCAGCCATGGTTAGGCATGTGGGTGGGTCTCTCCAAGTGAATAAACTTGCTGTTCTTTAAAAACTTCCTGTTTTGTTTTCGTTTCTTCACTTATAGTAGTAAATGATTTCTGAGGAAAATACTCCAGTCTTTAGTCTCCCAAACAGAGCTTTGCTGTGCTGGGAGGAGAACCTGTAACTGTTAGATGGATTAAAGAGCTGCTTCCCAGTAGGAGCAGACCACGGTGTAAAGCCTCGGTAGAGCAGCCCAGAACAAGACTTAGCAAGTGATGATTTAGCTGTGATTTACGGAGAAGAAAAGTTCACCCCTACATTTCTCTGCACTATTTCTTATAAACACACTGGCTCTTAGGGGAGAATCCCAGCTCTCTTCTCAAGAAGAGCCTATCAGAGGCTTTCCAGGGTTAGCTTAGCTGCTTGCAGCTACCTAGAGCAAGGAGCAAATAGAGCAGGATGACATTTAAGGTTATTGGGCTTTTACTTCTGTAAGGCTTCTAATATAAGGAGAAAACGCAGTGAGAAATTACTTTTCAGAAAGTTGTAGATAAGACACATGACAGCTTCAGTTCCTTGATGTTGGCAAAGTAAACTTGTATCCTCTTTGGGAACTTGAATCTGAACTTGATAGTATTTAAAATTACTGACCATTGTTATCATCAAAATGTTGGGGGGGGGTTGGTGATTGCTATTTTGTTGTTGTTCCTGTTGGATTTTATTTTTTGATTTGTACTGGGTTTGAGTGATTGGGGAGCTGATCCAGGAAGGCTCAGTGATAGCCTGTATTTTTGCAAATCCCCTGTCACTGCTGTTTCACCTGGAGCCTTAATGGTACAGCTAAAGAAGTAGTGTTTTAGCCAGGATGTGTGTGTTAGTATCTGGAAGAGATGGCTCAAGGTGTGATAGGTTTCTGGGCTTGTGCTCAGTCGTCCACTCTGTTTGGAAATGGACCCAAGTTGCAAGGCTGAGCATGTTTGAAAATTAATGCACTGACTGGAGTCCAGCAGCCTCTTGGGATCGATTCCAGAGTTTGGATCCGGATTAAACTTCCCCCCAAGGACTTTGGGAAGTGGTATACAAGGGGACCTGGTGAAATTTGAGATGAGTCCGACTTCCTCAAGATGGCAAGAAGATGAATGTTTTTACCAAGGGCAAGAAAGTGGGAGGAAACGCCCAGTTTAGGGAGGGAAGGGGAAATATTTTATGGTGGGGTAGCGTCTGGGAATGAAAGGGATGGATTGTGTCTCGGCAGATATGAATCTTTCAGTTTTAATCCACATCTAGGAAGTAAATACAAAGAATCTTGCTGACTTCTGGGAATGGGGAGAGGAAGGAGGTGCAGTGCTGGGCTTTTCAGCTGTGCTGCTGAGGCAGAAATCCCTGTGCTGCAGAGCTGCAGTCCAGCTGCATAAGGGAATGATGCGCAGGGCTGGAGCGTGATGCCTCAGGAACGGAGGTGAACAGAACAATAGGAATAGGTGGATGCCAAAAAAAAGTGTTGAGTCAGCAAGTGGATCTCTGCTGTATGGGAAATTACTTTAAAGTGTTTAATCATTTTGCTTAGTTGTTTTGGATTTTTTAGGTAATGTCATGATGTCTTTGGGCATCACAAAAGTCTTTTTTTGGGGTGTGATTGCTCAAAGAACATAACAAAATTCTGACTGATTGCTCTGTAAAACTCAGATTCTGCAGATTTGTCTTGGAGACTCAGTTGCCTCTGCAAGGCTCTACTGTGATTTCTCACTGCTGCAGTTTTACTCTGTATTTTATACAAATCCTAGGAACTGGTTCCATCAGGAGCACTGGTGGTGACTGTCTGGAAAGAGATGAGTAAATTTCCCTCCACCCTCTTTTAGCAGCAGAAAAGTGTGCAAGAAGTTCTTAAAAAGGAAACTAGAACATACGCTGGCTAGGTGTGATCTAATACTTTGCAAACAGGAAACTACTACTTGAATAGTAGGGTGGGAAAGCTGTTATGAGGAGCCTTGGTCAGTCTGCTGCTTTGTGTGTCTGAAAGGAACTGTGAATGTTTAAGTTGGAAGGGTAGGGAGTTTAATGTGGTATTGAATGGAAATTAGAAGGTATATTGCTACTCAAAAAATCTGGAAGAACCCCTTTCTGTCTTTTGGCTATTGAAATCACATGAGTCAGGGCAACTGAGGGGGGGCAAATAATGAGAAATTCCTTGCAGCTGCAAGAAGCAACCAGTAAAATTATGGAAGGTCTGTTTTAGCAGAGTATGTTCCTATCTTTCTGGTAATGTGAGTTGATTCCATATTGAACAATGCACCTGTCAACTTCTCACTTTGCATAGGGAAAGGTCTGTCCAGCTGAGTACCTCAAATGTTAATCTCTGAAGCTGTGCCTTGTATAAGTGACCATAGCACCATGTGTCCTGGTGTTTGCTGAAATCAGTAGTATTGGACAGGAGGGAAATACTGAAAACTGGGTTTAGTTGTGCTGCTAAGACCTTAGGTCTCATACCAGAGAGCCTGTTGGAAATCCTGAGTGTGCAGAATATGTGGCAAGGTGATTTAAATGGGTAAAATATTGGATATTAAATATTAAAATTACAACTATTTAATTTATATTTAAATAAAACTGTAAAAATAAATATTAAATATTCCTCAATATTTAAATTGGGGAAAATATTCTCAAAGTTTGTAAAGCTGATGAAGTAAAGTTGCTGTGGAAGAAGCCCTGCCTTTGCATGCATGTTGTGCCTGTGTATTCTTACACACCCTTCTCTCAAAGACCAGCTTTTGGATCTGTTGTATGCACAGCCTGGCATCTTTGGAAAACACCATATAAAACTTCTGCTCACCTCTGAATGGGTTGCAGCAGTGATGTGAAGCTGTTCCTGATGTGTACCACAGAGGCTGGGTGCTTGGGGAGTCTCCTGCCTGTGTGTGTGTGCTGCTGTACTGAACCCCAGCAGATCCCTTGGTGCAGGCCAGGAGCTGCTTTAATATAAAAAAATCATGTTGGAAGGCCTTTTGCCTCCTTTTGTTCTCTGCAATTGGGATATAATCAGAATTTGGGACCCAGTCCTCTTGACTCCCCCACTCAATCTTGAAAGCTTTTCAGTCTGCTTTTTGGTGTCTCAGGCTTTTGAGAATATCATCCAGGAGTTTTCTTGCCTGATTTGGATAGATTAAGTGGCCAAAACCAATAAAAAATCCAGTAGATCTTTCTTTTAGTCTATAAGGACTGATGGTGCCGTGTAACCCTTTTCTTTTGCTTGCTCCAACATGTTTTAATTTGCCCTTTGCCCTCCTATAACTCTTATGAATTCTTATATTCCATAGTTGCACCATGCTTCAAAGAGTGGGCGTGGGGGGTTTATGTGTGTGGCTTCTTTTTTTTTTTTTTTTCCCCTTTTTTCTTTCTGGTATGTGTTTAACTGCTTGACTTATTTAACTTGCAGATGATCTGAATTTCTTGTTCTGACTAAAATGCTACCTAGCTGGAGTATTATAGCTTGGTGTCTGAAAGATGATGCATTCTGATTTTATTGAGCATAGTGATGAATTTGGGAGCTAACTTCAACTCCTGGTGCTATTCTGACCCTGGTTATTCATTGTCCTTGTGCCCTTTGGCCATACTTTGGTGGTTACCGTGTCTGCAGCCTTTCACTGTGGATGACACACAGATATCCTGTCCAGCCTAACGCTGCCCTCTCAACACAATAAAATGCTGCATGTCTGAAATGACTGATAACATCAATGGTTACTGTCCAGTAAAGAGTTCAAGAAACAAGGCAGCTTTAATCAACTACTGGAGTTTTCCTCTCCAGCCCCTGCTTCTCCTCCCCACTTTCCCATTTGTATTTTAATTGGTTCCTCTTATGTTTAAAGTTTTATTTTTTTAATCCAACTTTTCAACACCATTGTACAAACTCAGCACACAGGATTTCTGGGCACCTGGCTGAGCTGTGTCCCTACAGTTGTTCTCAGCCACTGAAATCAGGCAAAAAAAGCCTTGCTGAGATCGTGAAGTCTCTTTCTGGTTTTTCTCGTGCTGGTCTTTGCCTTCATTGTTTACATCTCTTGGGAGCGTGAGGGGGTGCTTTTCCAATTCATCTGTAGTTTATGGCTCTTCAGATCTTTGTTGGCATTGTGTTGTCCAGCTGGTCACAGGAGAACACAGAAAACTCTTGGCTTCTCTTTTACTTCTTTAGGAAGCTGAGTTGCTTGGGTTATTAATCAGTTTCCTTTAAGATCATGGAGTTCTAATGTCTTATGATTTCATGCATTTCATACAGATGATGCAGTATAATTTTCTTGGTTTTCTTCCCTCCTCTCTTTCTTGTTTATATGTTTTCATATTAAATTGCAGAGCACAAGCTCAGGGTCAAGAAATGACTGTGTTTGGGGGGGTGGATCTTGGACTTTTTCTGTTCTAAACTGTCTGAATTTTCAAAATAACTAAGCACATCTTAGATACTCTAATGAAAGTGTTTTATGTTCATGAAAGAGGGTTTTTTTAATGGTGTAAATACTGTAAAATGATCCAACTTTCAGAAACCAAGTTGTTTTCTATGCAAGTAGAACTTTTTTTGAGAGCCTAATTCAGAATCTCTTTTTTTTTTTTTTTTTAAAGCATAAAATGCTGCTCTGGGGAAGTCAGTGATATTATTTTCATATACATTGGAAAATATTTAGAAGTATGTACACAATATAGGATGTCCAGCCTTAATATCTGTGTGAAGTGGGATGCACTGTCATTCTGATAATCCTCAAATTAGACAAGGTCTTTTACATGAACCTGTGGCAGGTGGTAGGAGTCAGGAATTACAGGCATTCCTGCTTTGGGCTGTGCTTGTTTTAAAAGGCACCCTGCTTCTGGCTGAAAAACACTTCTTGCTAAGTTAAATGAATTAACCAAGGGGCAAAACTCAAAGTTTAGCTAAAAAGGAAAACAATTACAGCTGGGGGGAACAAGATGACTCCAAAGCTTGCAGCCCTTATGGGGGGACAGAAACTTGCCCTTGCATTGCTTTTCATTAATTTGTCTCATTCTCCAAGTCCACATATGCAGGCAGGTATTTGTAGGCTTAAACCTGAACATGAAGTTTTGCTGAGTTCAGCAGAACTGTGTCTCAGTGAGACACACGGTCTACAGCCTTACTGGGTATGACTCTTAAAACTGTGCTGCTTTTGTAAACCTAAAGGGTGTAGATGTGGCATGACGTGCATACTGGAATGGCTCATCCCAGTGGAAAGCACACAGGCTTTTCTTCCTCCCCCAGTATACAAGCCATACTGTTTTTCAAGTGTGTGTGATGGCATGTGTTTGCAAATTACTGATGTGCACTGATCTCTCCTGTTTGGTGTATGTAGTGTGTTGTCCATCAGGTGGGCCATAGGGCTGATTGGTGACTTCTGGGAGGGAAGGGATGCTCTTTTAGTGGGCAGAAAAGTGAAGTTTTTAAACTTGTGTATCTGAACTTTAAACACTTAATGTTGGGGGGTTTTTTTGGTGGGGAAAGGGTAGTTGTTAGGGTTGGTTTTGGTTTTGTTGTTTTTTGTTTTTTGTTTTTTTGTTTTTTTTTTTTCTCCTCTGGTCAAAATGAAGGACTGTTTTCCTTAGGCTTTCCTTATGTGTTTAGGTGGTGTTGGAAGCTGTCCAGGCAACTGCTGGGGTTATCTCACTACTTAACATGAAATACCTGTGCAGGAAAATTGTGTGTGTCACTCATGGGGTTTTGGTTTTTATTCTTCTTGGAGGAAGAATGTTTTTTTCTTTATTAGTCTTCAATTTAGTTTCTTAAAATTACTGTGGTTGTACATATTGCACAGCCCTGTAGATCTCAAATAGATTCCCTTCTAAATAATGCAGAAATATTTGTGCTCCCTGCTTAAGGGTGGGATTGAGCTGAGGAGGTGCTGTTTGGTTATGCTGCAGCAGGTCTCATAACCATAATGGGAGTGACTGACTCCAGGGCCTTCCATGCACTCCATTACACTGGGAACCTGTTACACCACTAGGATGGGAAGTAGCCTCCTCTCTTCCTGGAAAATGCGATGTCCCAACAGTAGGATTATTCAAATCAGATTTTGTTCTATTACAGTGCCTGGGAACCTATCTTGGTAACTGTTGATATCTTCAGTTCAACCAAAGATATCTGCTCCCTCGCTCTTCACATTGAGTATATGGTGCACACTATCGTTTCATCTGAGGGTTTCCGAGTTCTTGGTGTATTAAGCTGAACAGTAGCTCTGGGGAAAAACCTCTTCAAAATAGACCCACAGGATTTGTGTTCATTTTAGAACTGGAGCTGAAGGGAGTGCTGCCAAGCTGGTCTTGAAATAACTGTACACATCTTCTGCTCATGGCTTGGAGGGGACCAGAGCAGTGTCCAAACTGAGTTTGTTCCTCATAAAGGAATTTTAGTGTCTCTCTGTTTTTTTTTTTTAAATTTATTTATTTGTTTATTTACTTTTTAAATGAGAAAACAGGGTAGCAAGGAAAATGAAATCACAGCTTTCATTGTGATGAGTGAGCTGTCTTGGCTTCAGCCCTGATCTTAGCTGAGGGCCATGGGTGGAGCCCTTTATTTCTTGGCATTGCTCTATAGTGGCACAAGCAGAGCGCCTACATTGTATCAGCTGCCTTCTGAACAATTAACAGTCAGCAGTACCTTGGTTAATAATTGTGATAGAAACACTTCTGTTTAGCTTAAGTGAATTATTTCCACCTACTAAAATCCTTTGCTAGGAATGTTTGAAAACCTAGGTGGATTTATTTTTCTGGATATATTTTTGAGGTGTGTGTCATCTGATTTGGATAGGCATCAAGCACCCTGGAAAACATTTATCCTGCTGCTTTTAAGATAACTGTTCTCCAACAGGATTCTGAATATTTCCCTGGTCTAGCACTGAAACGTTGCTGTAAGTTGCTTCCTACTAAGTCCTGCAATTGTTAGCCCTAGTGCATCACTGTGGTGCAGTTAAGGACAAAGCACCAAATTTGCAAAGTGCTGTGCAAATCTTTTTGTTGCTAATAACCATGGTAGTTTATTGGTTTCATCATCTCATATTTTTGGAGAATAAGCACCAGGTGTTTTGCGAGGCTTTTTGAGTAGCTGGGCACTGCTCTTTAGCTGCACAGATCCAGTGGTGAAAATCAAAATGCAGTCGGTAGGTGTGCACAATACAGATGGAGGCATCTAGATGTTCTACACCTGAAGATGATAGCTTTTCCTTTTTTTTTTTCTCAAGTAGAGAAACTTTCAAAACTCTCTCTGAAATGTTGGTAACTGAGTAGTTAAGAGCTGGAGCTGTGTATTTTAGGGGATTTTTGCTGTGGAAGTCCCCTTGAGAACTTTTCTTGACTTGCATTAATAGCTTCCCTCATGCCTTCATACAGAGGTCTCTTTGCACATCTATCTCATAACCTTATTAATTAGCACAAGGGCCTTAAGGCAGGCTGTGGCCAGAGAACCGGGGGTGGGTTCTTGCTGCAAGTCAGTATGAGAAGGGCCCCAGTTTGGGTGGGTTGGGGCATCTTCCCTCGCACACGTCATCTCTGCCGTGTGATGGAGCATTTGTATTGCCCTCTGGTGGCAAGTGCCTCGGAGCTGCTGAGGTCAGAGGAGAGGCTCTGCTTTACCTTGACCACCGTGTTCCCTGGGGACACCCAGCCTCCCAGCAGCAGAACCGTGCTTAAATAGCTCTGCAGTTTTCAGTTTGGGTTTTCATTCAGCAACCTCTCCAGTGAAACCACATTTCTCCTAATCTAAAAGCATGAGTTAGTGCAAAAACCTAAAAGTGAAGCTGATGGGATATAGGAAGTGAAACTGATAGCTCAAGATACATTATTGAAATGATCTTCAGAAATACATAGTCTTAGATCTAATTGTAGCTGTCTAATTATTTGCAGTTAAACTTGCCCGAAGATTTCTGTAATGCTTCAGTGATATTAATAGTTTTAGAAACTTGAATGGAGGGAACAAAATAATGAAAAAGGCACTGAAAATTAGATAATCTGTTCTTTCACCTTTGCATGCAATTCTCTTCTTTCCACCAAATAGCTTTCTCTTTATATTGAGATTTGGTGGTGGGGCTACATTCTGCAGTCATTTAAAACAACCCCACAGCAAAACATGAACTCATGTTAAATTTTGGGCTACAGACCTGCCACGAATTAATTTCTGGATTAAATGCTGTTGTGTTTCTTTCTGTAAATGGTGAAAGGAAGCTATGTGTGTGCAAGCACCCGCCCTGCAGACCCCTCTTGGGGGGGCAATACCTTTCAGACTGAGTCTACAGCCTCTTTTTGTTCTCGCCATCCCCAGCATTGCTGGGGCCGAGGGGCCTCATTGCCGTGGTGGGTGAATTCCTGCGTGTGCCTTTCCTGGGCCTTTTGCCCCTCTAATTGTCCTGTTGTCAGAAGGCGTGTGCCTCCCAAAGTCTTATCTGATTCCTCCAAAACCTTGCAAGCAGTTCAGATGTTGACCCCTTGAGCACAAACAACTCTCCCACCTGCCTTGGGGCATAGCTGCGAGACAGGGTTTAGTGCTGTGTGTGTGCAAACCAGTGGCTGGCTTTGTCACCGGGATGGAGCACCTGCCTTGGGAGGGGAACAAGGGGCCAGAGAAGGTGAAAGGCTGGTAGGACTCGAAGCAGGAGAAAGGGGAGTCCAACAGCTGCTTGTGTCAGCGTGAGGATAAGTGCAAAGAGATTAATAGTTATTTAAAGAGCAAATGGGGACACGGCATTCAACTGTGGCATGTCAGTGTATAAATGCAGTGGAATGGCTGCTCTGCTGATAACATTTAGACAGATGGTCTCTGGACTGAAAGGAATGAAAAGGATCTTTGATTCTTGTAAGGATATCTTACATTTTAATGGAGCACTTATTTTATTATTTTTGTTTAATTGACGTCTGGGGAGCACCTTCAGCATTTCCAGATTGTGCTGTCTTGTTAATGCTGACTGCCTCTTTGGCCATCTTTCTCCATCAACTTAAGTTGCCCGGATTAGAGGGAATAGTTTTTAAGTGAAAGCTGAAACGCTATTGTTTTGCTTGTCTGTATGTCTGAGCTGGTTTAGGAGACTGTTTTCATCACAGCTGTCTTTTCATCATTTGCTGGTTAGGGAGTGTGTCTGATGGTAATCTCCATGAGAAATGAAATAACTGAGTGATACTTCTACATTTTTGAGAAGTCTTCAGGTCTTCCTAAGGTATTCTGGGGCAGGAGGGCAGAGAGGGTTGTTTTTTGATTAAATGCAAAATTATTGAGCAGGTAAAAGACTGTTCCTGGTACATCAGCATTTTGGCTCCTTCCATACAGAACCAGCCTCAAGGGAAAACATGAACCAAAAGTCCGTTAAATAGGGCTTGGTTGACTGAATAGCCTGCAGGAGATGAGACATAACTGTCATCTGCGTTGCCAAAGCTGCAATCTCCTTTTGTGGAAGGAGAACAAGTCTGGATCACTCATTCCCTTGTCAACTCTTTAGCATGCAGCGAGTTCAATTGCAGATATTAGCATTCCCATCTAACAGGGATGCTGTGCGTCTATAACATCCACACTGTGACAGAGGGAGAAACTGAGGCAGGGAGGGCAAATGACTAACCTGAGGCAACGCGGAGAGTCACTGGTTCACCCAGGATTAGGACTCAATATGTAATTGCTTTTATTACTCTACTGCCTGCAGGCCTCAGACAAAGCAGAGGCCCATTAAGTGCAGTGCTTTTTACATGGTGAGGAGCAATCCCTGCCCTGCAGACCTTGCTTCTTGCAGCAGGCTGAGGGTGGAGGGGGAGGTGAGGTGCCTAGCCCAAGGACACAGCGCGTCGCTGACAGAGCAAGGGAGGGAGCCAGCCCTCTCTTCTCTCTGCAGCCCATCCCAGCTTCCCACCAAACCTTTTTCTTCACAGCACAGCTCTTAGTCGCAAACTGATCCATCTCTGGAAGGTCCCAAGTGCCTCACTGAAGATCCCAGACCATCAGCATCACCTTCGGTGTTTAGTGAAAACCCCAGAAAATACCAGCCTCTTCCAGTGAAACAGAAACCTAAGGAAGAGCTGCAGTGGGAGGTTTAAATTTCTGTAATTCCTCCCCTTCTGGAAGAACAGCTGAGAGTGTAGAGTTTTTGGGCACAGGGAGGATGCTTCATCCCTGCAAAGGGACCACCCTGTTTTCCTCTGTGGCTGAAGTGACTGGTAAAGCTGGATGTTAAATGCTTTGTCTAAAATACTAGGAGAGCTCAGCATACAGTTTGTGCCATTCCCTTTCAGGTCCTTAGAGGAGTGGTGTGCTGCTCAAAGCTTCAGTAGGGCTGCTGGGATTCCTAGTATTGGGAAAGCTTTTTGTTATGGGCCTTGTGGTTGGTGCTGATTCAGTGAACCTCTGCTTTTTGGCTGATAAGAAGTTGTCTGGAAAAGGAGCAACTGTTGGAAAGATGAAGGAAGTTATGAGCAGACTTCTGTGTGAAGAATCACTCTGTGTGTTTAAAGTTTTGCTCAAGATGTTTGCATGTTTCCTAATTCTTCTACTAAGAGAACATGAACATTTTGTATTTTCTTTTTTCCATGTCACCTAGGAATTTATCCCCTTCTGTCATACTGAGTTCCACCTTTCCCTTCATTGTCTTTTTTCCAGGCTGAAAAGTTGTCATCTACTACTGTATTACAGTAAGGGATTAAAAGGATTTGCTTATTCTTGTTGCCTTCCTCTGAACTGTGTTCCCCTCTTGTCTCTTTGAGGCAGGGGACCACAACTACACCATTGAATTTAGGGCACTAGGCACGTGGTTTTTCTGTTAACCTCTTAATCTAACCTTTGCTTTTTCTGTACTCTTTTCTCCCAGGTTTTTTGTTTTGATGTCTGCAGTTGTTTCATATGTTGTTTGTACTTGAAGGCTACTTAAGTGCTACACACTGTACGACAGATTCCTCTCAATTGTGAGGGGAAGCCTTCTATGCTGCCAGTTTCCATTCCACCTCTGTCTGTGACCGGTCACTGGGAATTGAGTGCATGGTGCAAAGTTTGGTGCCATGAAACTTTTTTTCCAGTGAGTCACACTCCAGCACAGTTACTACTGGAGTTAAAGGCCCTAAATATCACTGTGTGTAGCGGAATCAGATCCACAATAAGAGGAGCAGTCTTTGTGTAGAGCACGAGACTGTTGGAGAAGATGTAGCCTTGTACAAGTTAGAGCCAGTTGCACTGTAATGAAGCTGCTGATTTTTATCAGGTTATAGCAGTACCTCCAAAAAGTCTGTCTGGGTGTTGCTAGATATAGCAAGCCTGTCTCCTTGTGATGGCTCTTGCTGCTGTGCGAATCACCTCCTGGTTGTGTGGAGGCTCTTTTCCCAGCTCTGCTGTTGATCCACCGGATGACTGTGAGCAGCTTTACCTCTTTCTGTTTCAGTCACTGATGTAAAGAGGGGGATATCCCTTGCCAGTCTTTGCCCTAGTGTGACACATGTACAGTGGTGCTGAGATTATGCTGTGTACCCTGTGTTGTGAAGGCAATGCCACGTCTAGCCAGCCTGTCCTAATGCTGCTTCCCTAACGCTCCTGTGCACCTCTTTGCCTCCAGCCGCAGTACACGAACCTGGGGCTCCTGAACAGCATGGACCAGCAGATCCAGAATGGCTCTTCCTCCACCAGCCCTTACAACACGGAGCACACACAGAACAGCGTCACGGCCCCCTCGCCTTATGCCCAGCCCAGCTCGACTTTTGACGCTCTCTCACCCTCCCCAGCCATCCCTTCCAACACAGACTACCCAGGACCTCACAGCTTTGATGTATCATTTCAACAGTCCAGCACAGCAAAGTCAGCAACATGGACGGTAAGGACACGGCATCACTTTGCTCCTTCACTGGCTTTGGGCCCCATGCCCTTAGTGACACTATTCATATGATACGTATCAAGGCTTATGCAAGAACAAAGTGACCCAAGTCCTTTTCAGAGTATGTGTCACATAGAAGGGAGAAGAGATTTATCTTGGTTGCTCTGGGAGGGTGTGGTGGGAATTCAACCCTCAGTAATATCACTAAATCCCAGGTGAATAAAATGCCTTGCAAAAAATCCGGTTACCTGAAGACCCTTTGGGTCTAGCAGGTACGCTGGAGTAAAACCTGGGGTGGGCATGAACATTGCTTCAGTACTTCCCTTGGCTTTCTTCAGCATCCATGGGTTTGTGTGAGGTTTGGATGCAAGGCCATGCCAGCAGGATGGAGGTGGTGCTCCTTGCTCAGACCCATGCAGTGGGAGGCTTTCTCTTTTTCTGTGTCCTTCTCCTCTTGTAGCTGGTGTGAGAACCCCACTGTCACCAGCTTGGGTCAGCCCTGTGTTGGATTTCTTTTAAGAGGGAGAGGTTGTTTTATTGTGGGGTTTTGTTGTTGGTTTGTTGTTTTGGTATGTTTTTATTTAACACTTTGCTCTTGCTGTCAGAATACTACCTTTCTTATAAAAAAGATGTAGAAGCTTGAAGCCTGAAGCCCAGCTCTTGATTTTTGGTGGTGCTGGCTTGACTGTTTAAGCTCTAGAGACTTCGTAGTCCACAGCACTGCAGGAGCTGTAAGTCCAGCTGTTTAGGGCTCTAAGACCAGAGATGTTTACAGTGGAGAGTATTGCTGTCTTAAAGATGTTCAGTATTTGCCTTCCTCTGCTGCAGGCACTTAGAGTAGGTGCAGCAAATAATGTCCTACCCCATGCTACCCAAATAAAAGCAAGGACTTAATTTTATTTTTTTTTTTAAGGAAAAAGAAGTTCAATGTTTTACTGAAAGTTAAGAGCATTAAAATACTGTGTGCTTTTTTTTCTACTTTCCTTTTTAATTGGAGGAATTATTTTGATCTCAGATTTAAATACAATCTAGCTGCAAATGCAACTAACAAAGAAACTCCCAGGCACTGCTGCCAGCAAAGCAGCAGAGATCTTGTGCTCCACTCTGGAAAAAGATGCCACATAGCAATAGATCACTGTGAGTTTGCATCCTATATGTTTTAAGAGCCTTTTTTGGTAAAATTTGTTTAGAACTGATATTAAGAACTTAGTTCAGAAAATTGTGTTAAATGAGGTTAAAATGCGATAGGTCCAGTCACAACCAAACTTTTCATTTGTTTATGCATAAAAGGGTGAGGTATTTTTAAGCTTGAGATTGAAATTGCATTTTTTACTCATCTGCATGAGGAACGATGCTCTGCTGCAGTCCACACTTGTTTTCATGTCCATGTTTCTCCTATGACACTATACACAATATTTGTTTTCGCTTCCCTTTAGGTTAAGGAAACTGTGGGTCAGTTCTACTTTGCATTTCTCAGGGCAAAAAAGTGCTGGCTTGGATTTTTGCAAGCTTCTCTGGAGAGGGTCCTTTGAAGGAGATATGAAAAGACATTCTCTTTTGATACATATGGTACAAAGAATTATCTAATGCAGCTGCAAGGAACCAGAGTGTTTGATGCTGTCCTTTCAACTACGAAAAGCAGTCCTTTGAAATGAGGTTTGAATGTATGTAATAGGTTGTTCTGGCAGAGATGAAGGAGAGGTACTAGCAAGCTTAAAGTTAAGCAAGCACTTGAGATATTTCACCTTAGTGGTAGTGGATTTCTGGGATAGAAGTGAAGGCTGAGTTTTAGTGTGGATATGGGTACTGGTCAAAGATCAGATTACTTGCTGACTTTAAAAATAAATAAAATTTGTATTTGGTGACTACAGTCATCAGATGTGTGCAGCCTGAGGGAAGGCACATTTAGCCTCCTGTCCTTTACCTTTGCCCTGATGTGGACCACACTACCAGCAGATGAGGGTGTGTTTCCTATACATGTTGCAGGCTGTCTAGGTGTAAGTCTATGTATTTTACTGAAGGAATGGGCTCCTGAACAGCTCTCTGATCAGGAAGGAGTGAGTGTGGTCCAGGTGTCCATGCACTGAGCCAAGTGACCCAGATTTAGCTGCTCATGCAGGAGCTGGCAGTGTGCTGTATGTTGGCCATGGATTATGACAGTCCTGTGGTGGTGGCTGGGGACCTTCAATCAATACGCCTTTCACAGCAGAGCATCTTTCCATCTTCAGAGCTCTGCCCTTCTGCTAATTAATCCACCAACTCGTTTCACATGAGCTGTTGAGCAGTTGGTAATATGTGTTCGACAGCTTTATCAGTGGGGTGGGTGGGGAAGGACGTGAAGGCTCTACTTCCCACTGTTGTGCTGAGAAGTGTGGAAACATGCATGAAATGTTGATGAAAGGAGGAGTGATTGCCCCATCTTCTCAGCAAGAGCAAGTTCTTGGAGTTGCTCACCCCCCACCATGTGACTTCATACACTTTGATTAATGCCTGTCATCTTTTTTTTAATGATGGATTAGGAACTTACCCAACTGGAAGAGTTTCTTCCACTGCAGTGACCTATTAAAAGTTTAATTACTTGATGGCCCCACCCTTATTAAGAGTCCAAAACTTGAAAGCCTTGTTTCTGAGGTATTTTCTTTTTGTTTTCTCCTCCCCTCTTGAAGTTCCCCAGGGTAACAGTATTGTAAGGAAATCCATTGTATCGCACTTTCTCCTGTTTGGGAGTGGATGAGCCAGACTGACCCACGTTGCCCTGCTGGGAAGGCTCAGTGCTGACTGGCAGGGGATCTGCTGTCCTGGGTGACAGCTCACTTCACCTCACTAGAGCTCCTCTGAGCTTCTGGGCTGAGTCATGTCAGATCAGGTCATGGGAACGAAGGTTATGGGCTTGGTAAGAGGAAGGGGTTAGTTCTCCAAAAAGCAAGAGCTGCTTTCATGGAATGATTAGAGACCTGTAAAGATGCTTCAGATTTCTAAGCCACTTGGTGCATTTAGATCCCAGTCTGTGTGCTTTGGAGGCAATAATCTGGAATCACATGTAGATCCCAAGGTTACTTTTGTTGGAGGTGGGGGGAAGGAGAGAGGGTACTTGCTGACTACCTAAATGCCATGTGTCTGAAAATATCCCTGGCTTGGAATGACTTTTTCTCCTAAAACTTTATTTTGTTTTTTCACTTCCAAATTCTGCAACTCTTTCTGTGGGGGAGGTTTATTGTCCCCAGACAGTGGACACCCTTTGTAAAATCAGCACTATTTGTACAGTGTAGGCTGGAAGAGAGATGAGTGTAACAGCTTCTCTGCTCAGATTTGTGATAGGTTCCTAATTAAAGGGGGGGAGGGGTGTGAAAGAGACCAAAATTAGAAAGAGAAGCACTAGCTGATGCTAGGTGAGAAGGTGATTCCATATGTATGAGCAGTTCACTTTTGAAAATATTACAAATTTTCTCTCTGAAGCCCTTCGTGACCTTAAGTAGGAATTCCAGTAAAACGTGCTGTCTAATCAGGTTAGGTCTTCATTTGTATGCAATGTTGATCTAATTAATGATGACAAATTGAGATTGGATTGCAGAGGTCTTTATAAGCATCCTTGATTTTTTTTTTTTAATTAATTACCTCAGAACACAAGTAAGTATATAAGCCAGTTAATCAGTCTTTTCAGAAGGAAAATCTTTAACAATTGAAACTCTATTGAAGTGTTTAAAAAAAAAAAGCCTTTATAGTCTAAATTGAACAAAGTTTCTCGCGTGCATACTCATACAACAAAACCTTTTTGAAAACCATACTGCAAAGGAAAAAGCAGTTTTAGTTTGTAATGCTGAGATGAAGAGTAGGTTGCTGAGGTTGGGTGAGGAAGCCCTCTGAATACGGTTAAGTAAGAACTTAAGCACAATAGTGTCTCACTTATTGTGGGAGAATTCCCATATGTCCATACCTTGCAATATCTCCTCCTGTTTCTGCAGCAGAAGAAAGCAAGCCATTTCAGAAGTTTGCCACCTCAGATTTTGTTTCTTTGTGGAAGTTTTGTGCAGACCTCCCTCACCCACTCTGAGCACAAATAAATAAATAAACAACTGCACTCCCTTTTCCCTCTTAAAAAATATTTGGCAATCGCCTGTCACTAGCAGAACCTGCTACATGGGGGAAAACGTGATTGCAGTAGGAAAGTAAAAATTAAAATTGTATGTCAAGGTAAGTAAAAGTTAACATTACTGCCAAATGCAAGCTATCAAAAAATGAATCTGATCCACCCATCCCCAAAAGCAAGATACCACCTTATAAGTCATGAGACTCTTTTTTAAAAAGACAAACAGGTTCTTCTTACTCCTCCCCAGGTTTCTGAGCCTTTAGGGTGCATCTACTAAATATTTTAAAACTTTTTGTGGTAGTCACGAGAAGGCAGAAATTGCTTTAAGTTTTTAAATGAAAACTGAAATTTACTTGCAAATTTTTAATTCAGCTGAAGAAAGACACCCAACCCTGCAAGACTTGCATAATTCAGGTGTTGGCAGTACCTGAGTTTAGCAGTTTGTTCTCATGGCCTGCAGTAGGTTGGAGCTGAACTGGGTTGGTCCTTGCAGCGTTTGTTATGAAACACGGAGCTCTCCAAAGCTGCAATCCGTGTTCCAGGCAGGCTCACTGGTTTTCCTGTTCTCTGTAAACTCAGCTGTACCTACAACCGTCAGAAAATGCTCAGGTTTCAGACTCTCTTTGCTAGGAAAGCTGGATAATAATCTCTGCAGCATGCATGAAAGCAAGTAAATGGATTGTGCCAGTTGGGCTTGGTGGATTTGGAAAAGCTGCATTTTAAGGAAGCTGAAAGGAATGCACTTAAATTAGTCCACACGAGCAATAACAGGTTTCTGTGGTTGAGAGAACAGACTCCTTGGCTGGTCTATCTCAGTATTTTTATTTCAGGTTGGTTAATTCCATTTTTATTTTAAATACATTCTGTGTCCTGATCCACCTAGTAAAATTGGGAAATTTTTTGCCAGTCTCTATAAAACAAATTAGAGGACTGTGCACAAGCACAGTGAACCAGTGAGGGGGCAATTAGATGTGTACATTGCCTTGACTCAGCAGTTCCTAATTATGTGTTCAGTGTTCTCTTAGCTAATCTGTTCAAATAGTGCATTTCAGTAACACTGGTAATGTCCAATATGTCCTGACTGCTGATTATCTCTCAGTATCTCACGTGAAGACTTTTTCTAAAGGCTGGTGACTCTCCTGATGAACATACAGGTGGGGCTGTGCCAAGTGTTCCTGTGAAATCTTAGCCTTGTGATTCCTTGCTGGTGTGTTGGTCAGTGCAATTTGAGCTTTCCAGTTTCACCCTTTAATATTGCATTTAAAGCTAGCTGTCAGGAGGAAGGGGGTGGAAGTGGCCTTGTAATATGATTTTGGATTTTCTTGTCCTCAGAGGCTCTTAGTCAGCAAAAATATAGGATTTGGCTGTTTGTACAGGGCAGGTGAGAAGGGTCTTTGTAAGAAACTCATTTGTGCAGAGGGTTTACAGACCTCCATGAGCACTCAAATTGGTCATCTGCTGGCCACTCTGATAAGAAATGCAGGCTTTCTCCTCAGCCCAGCTGGTTGCCCAGCAAAGTTAATTTCACTGGTGATAAACCCCCATTTGTTACAGCAGGAGTGAGGAAGGGAAAAGATGCTGTAATCCGAAGGGAGAGAAGTAATCTTCAAGGAGAAGGCAGCGGAGGAGGAGATGGGGTTGCAGCGTTTGGATGCAGGCGCTGCAGGCTGCAAGAGCTGATGCAATGGTACGAGCCGAGGGCTTGGCTCCTCACCCATCCCGGCAAATCAGGAGCGCTGCCGTATTTGGGCATTTGTCTCAGGTGAGAAGAGGTTCGGATTTGGCTCCCTTAAGCTCTCAGCAGCTGTGCCTGTCTGAAGAGGCTGTTTCCACCATGTGTGGGCTCTTGGCCCAGGGCAGGTGGGGAGGCAGGGCAGATCTCAATTGCCACCGTTGCTCTTGTGCAGGAAGAGGGCGGTGATCCTGTTCTCCCGCTTGAAGAGCTTCTGAGGTGTGTTTCCCTCAGTGTGACATTACAGGGCCTAACAGCAAGGCTGTTGAGGCATATGTAACTTGTCCTAGGTCATCTACCTGGAAAGAGAGGAGCCAGGCTTGTTGTCTTTGAAGGAGGTGCCTTTCTCACGGCAGGGAGGTGTTTTAATCCTCACAAAGCTGAGAAGAACCAGTTTAGCTGTGAGAACCAGCCAGGAGGGGCCTGCTGGCTTCTGTTTGGGTTTTTATGCTTGAGTGAAATGAGATCTGAGTGCATTAGGTTCCCTTTAGAATATAATTGTGCTTTTTCCCCATAATATCTTTGTCATGTATATTTTGGTTTTATTACTATTTACCTTCTTCTGTTACTTCTTACAAGCAGCTGTACAGATCTGTGTAGTAGTTTCTAGAAAATGTCTTGTGAGCTTTCTTGCTTTTCTTCTTTTTCCTTTTTGTGGCCCTGATTGTTTTGTAAGTCCTACCAAGGCAGTATTGCCTCCTTATATGAACTGGGGTTTTGCTGTATGCTCTCTAATAGACCAGTGCCTTCCATGATGACAGAGCTGCACTGTGGCGTAAGACCGCTCTGTAAGGACAGTCTGTACCCCACACATCTGGTGATCCCCAGGAGGGATGAGAAGGGGAGTTATTTACTTACTCTATGACTTGGTATCTGTCAGCACTGCGAACTGAAAATCTGGGTCTCCTGCTTTTGATTATGTTCTCTCAAACAGCACAGTCGGTGTGGGGCACCCAGCATGCCTGACCTGCTGAGAGAAAGCAGGCATCAGATGTCATGAATGTCCTTCTCTCTCAGCTAGGATTTAGCCTCTTAGTTGCAGTGTTTGTGGTTGATTCTCTCCCACTGTAACAGGAGATGAGTTAGAGCTCACTAAACATCTCCCTGGATCTGCCAGTGAAAAACCATGAGACATTAGAACATAGGAGGATGGAGAAATGATGGGGACGGGTTGTGTTCCCCACAGGGGCAGAAAATCCCTCTGCTGATTTGTACAAGCAGTTTCTAGTTGTATTGGCATCACAATTTATTTTTTTCCAGAAAATTGGTTACAAGGTTTTAGCTAATTTTGAAGGAAAATTCAGAGGGGAAAAAAGTAAATGCAAGAAACTTTTTTTGGTTCTTAAGAGAGATTTTTTTTGCCTATGTGGAGAGAAAAAAGTGTTAATTAAACATAATTTTCATCAATGCAACTTGCACAAAAAAAGCCCCACCTATTTTCATGAGAAAGGAATAAAGAGAATTATAATCCTGGATTAGGTATCTTTCACTACACATATATAAAAACAACACCGTGTGAAAAGGGGGAAAATATATATGTGTACATACACACACCAAACATACCAATGTGCCTCCAGCAGTATTACCAAAGGAATTAACTTTACAAGAAACAGCCACAGCCTGGAAAGAAGCCATTTTTCAAATAAAAGCTGAATGAGACTTGTGGTTTCTGAGAACTATGAGAAGGAAGGGTTAAAAAAACATTTACAGATAAGAATAGCTAATGTTGGGAGATGAGTGAACATCTTTAAGTAGGGGAGGGTCACTATTTAAATCAGCTTTTCTTTTTTTTTTCTTCTCTTAGCTAAAAATTGGCTTCTACTAAGAACAACATGTAGGATTAACATAGTACTTTAGGTCTTCAAAGTGCTGCACAAACATTACTTCCCTAATCAGCAAACACCTTTGCTTGGTAGGCAAATCTGGAGTGGAGTCGCCATTTTAGAGAAGGGAAACCAAGGCACCAGAAGTGCCAAAGTTTCTGAAACAGTAGTTTTTTGGAGTGGATTTTCCGCCCCACTCCCTTTTTTTTTTTTTTCTTTTTTGATGCTTCAATTTTTTTGTAGCGTTCAGCATGGGGACTGCCTCTGGGCTGGCTTATAAAAGCTGCTGAGCTCTCCTGGATTTCACAAGTGCTAAGCATGCAAAGCAGCCCGGCAGAGCTCAAAGAGGCATCAGCAGAGTTGCCTCCTTACCTTTCCAAAGGTCATGGCACGCTGGCCCAGAAGGGAGGCAGAGGCTCCAGGGCAAGGAGGGTTTCTTAATAGCTGCTGATTTCCCCTATAGCATTGATCTGTTTAAGTTAAACTGCATCAACTGAGCAGTGATACAAGCTATTTCAACCCTACAACAAAAAAAGGTCGTGCAAAAACTATTTGAGTGACTGTTTAGTGTTATTTTTGGGTAAAGTATTTCGGGTAGGCTGGTGCAAGAGCTATCGCTCGCTTTGCAGACAAAGACTGCCCTTGGAGATGATAGTTCCTTTCTTTAGGTCAGCTGAAATATCACATTTGTCACAGATATTACGTCCCTGCCAACTTGAGACAGAGCACACAGTGCTTTGGCAGTATGCTGAAGCAGCATAATTCTGTGTGTGATGCATTGGTGGTGCTCTGTATGCTGAGGGCTTAGCTCCAGTGCTTGGCAGACCATATACTGTGAAGAAATTCCTACATTGTTTTAAAAAGAAGTGTCCTGGGTAGGGATGCCTTCTGTATAGAAAGAGCATGAACTTTATTATGCAATGGAAGTCTTTTCATGAGGTTTTGCTATGTGCAGGTGTGTCAGATTTGTTATTGTAAACACAGCAGGATAGCTACTCAAGTAAGAGCTTAGATCCTCTTGCAAATAGACCTGAGTATTGATACAAACTTTACCGTTTCCAGTTGGTAAAGATAACACTTAAACATTGGAACAAAAGTTGGTGGAGCCGCAGAAGGAGAGTACTACTTCTTCCTCATTTTTGGGGTTTTTTTAAGATGTATTCTATCAGAGTGGGGTTTTTTAAGGAGAGCAAAATATTACTTGTTTGATAAGAAGGAGTGTTTTATGATCTGCTGATACACGTTAGCTGCTGAAATTTATCTAAATTCAGCTTTATGGAAAGTGGAAAAATGTGCTAGAGGAAACACAGGAAAACAGCATTCAAAGGCTGACTTGGCTTTCTTAAACATATGAGACGGGACTTGGGTCTAAATTTTTTGGCTCTGTTGTTTTTCCCATTAGACATGATGGCTGTGCTGCCTTGGGGCTTTCCTCCCCACATGTTTTGTGCCCTGGGGTGCACCACACTCTCCTCCTGGAGAGAGAAGCCACCCTGCCAGGAGATGCCCTGCTCAGGAGCAGCAGATTTGGCTCCCAGCCCAGCCTCGGAGCTGCTCCTGCCCTGTGATTTAGATGTAATCTGGGTAACATTGTGCAAGTTATTCCCTCTGCCTCCGCTCCCCCTCTTCCCCCTTTCTACATATTCATCCTCAAATCTGGGACTGTCACGATTATCCTGTGTTGTAAAATGCTTGGACCCCTGATGTGAAATGCCTGAGGGGCATGGCTGGACACTACTGCTTGCTGTGTGTACCCTCTCAGTAGCCTTAGTTTTCAGGCCTCTTATTTTGACTTAGTTACAGGATATTAGAGTCTTCCTACAAACAAACTTTTGAGGCAACCAAAATGTATCTCCAGGCTAAAACTTGAAGCCCGAGTGCCTCTTGGGTTATTGCTTCCCCTGTTTGAGATCTTGAGCTTTACCAGCATTGGTCTTACTAGGTGTGAAAATTACTGACCCAGCAGCCATTTGGGGGCTGTGGGAATAAGGAAAGCCTCTTCCTGTTACACAGGCAGAGCACAGTGCAGTACCAGCTGCTGTGTTAGCTGTTGTGCCGAGCCTTGACAAACGCACCCTGCCACTTGTTGAGTCTTTTTAGCTCCAGTGTGTGAGCTGTAGTGGGGAGCTGACTCGCCCCTGACCTTGCAGTGGGAGCAAAGTGAGCCCAGGCTTGCTATTAAACCTGCACCCAGAGCTCCTTGGACCCCCCCTTAAAATACAGGGCTAGAAGAGATTCCCATGGGGAAGGGATGGGAACGGTGCCACTGGGCTTGGTGCCCAGCCTGAAGGGTGTTTGCAGAGCCGGCAGCAGGGCAGGCAGAGCACCCTCTCTGTCTGCATTTGAGCATCAGCATCGCCATGGGTGGGAGAGAAAAAGTCTTCCCATGAGATGTTTGTCCAGTGTCTGAGCACTGAAAGATCCCTCTTCATTAATCAGCAGGGTGGTGGCTGGTTTTGCAATGAGTTCCTTGTCTCCCATCTCTTCTCCTGCAAACCTCTCATACAACTCATTCTTAGTCATTTTTCTTTTTTTTTTTTGACCCATCCTTGATGAGTTCTTGTAGGTGTATGAGCAAAGTGGACTTCAACAGAAAAGAATCTGGTGCCATTTCTATATATCGTACTAAAACCTCTTACAGTATTGGCACTCAAAAAGGAAGTGATGAGGCCCCTAGGAAAATCTTCAGAAGAGTTACCGTTAGTTCTGTAACGTTTGACAAAGACAAAGGAATTCATAAATTTGACCTTTATTTGGCATTCCCTTTGTGTGCTGACTTCTTGTTGAGTCATTTTTGCCCATTTCTTTTGCCATGCCTCTCAAGAGGTCTGCAGAGGTTGGAGTCTGTCTTTCTGGGCTTGTTTTTCAGCAGACTGATTTGTGCAAGATAAAGATGGGGAGAACTGGGTTGCTCTGGTGCTGCTGGCATTCAGAGGGAGCACTGCAGCATGGTCCCTGGCCAACAGGAAGGACAGCTACATGGGCAAGATGAGTTCCGGGATGATTTTGCAGGGACACGTGCTGGAAGAAAACCATTTCCATGCTGCGTGTCTTGATGCCGAGAGCACAAAAACCCTCTGGTGATGTTAGTCACTGCTGATCCCAATCTGTTTAATGGGGCTATTTTGTTTCAATACACTGATATTCTGATGCATGTTTTGCAGCTTATTTCAGGGAAACTTCCAAAACATAAACTCATGAGGTCTTCCTCTGAAGTGAGATGGCTTGGTAGCAATTTCAGTGTTGATAAATCACCTGTCCAGGATTGACTCTGTTGGTTAGTGATTGGGAATGACTCACTTGTGACTGCTTCCCTCTCCACCACACAAATCTGAGCTGTTGCCAACCACCCCCTTGCCTCTGAAAGTCCAGCTCCTGGGGTGCACCTTACACTGGACCCCCCGGGTCACACTGTGTCTGCAGTGTGACCCCAGTGTAACCTGCTCGCTGGGCAAGTCAGCATTTCTCTGTTCCCAGGAGGAGCAGAGTTGAGCATGCAGACAGGTGCTGACTGCCAGAGAGTGAGTGGTGCAGGATGGCCAGGCATTCCTGTGTCTGGGGGCTCTCTGGCTCTGGGCAGCTTGCTGCCTCCAGCCTGCCTGGCATGGCTCAGTGAGGGTGTAGCAGTTCACTCAGCTTTTTTTAATGTTGGTTTGTTGTTTTTTTTTTTTTCCCTTTTTCCACTGGCCATACCAATCTGATTACACCTTCAAGGGATCATCTGCCCCTAAAGCTTAATTAAGGAACTCTTGTCTGACTCGTCACTGACTCACCTGCCACTGTATGAGCTCATGTCTGACTTGTCCTAGGAAGATAGTGAAATATGTCAGGCTTCTTTGAAATATAGCAGTTTTTTGTTTTATTGCATCCCTGATATTGCTGTTGGCTCCTGCAGAGGTGAACAGAAAGATGACTGCCCCAGCTTGGTTACTTTTATCTACACTTAGTCGCTTGCCTCTTTGTGCCTTGAAAAACCAGATGGGGTTTTGCTTGCACAGCTGTAGGTATGCTAGAGTTAATAAAAAAAAAAAATTAAAAATTAAATAACCTTTGAGTTTTGGCTTCAGGCAAAGTAGGTGAAATGATGTGTTTTGGAGATGAATGCTCTTGCAGGAGGCAAGATGTAGCTTGCAGGAGAACATCTGCAACCAATCCATTCTGTATGAGATGGGGCCAAGACTTGTTTGTATCTCAGTACCTGTTCAAACATGTTATAGCACAGCAAAAAAGAGGTTTTGAATGCATTGAGGAAGGGTGGGTAAGAAGGGAAAGAGACATCAAGCTGAATGTTTGCTTAATAGCTTTGATTTCTTCATTAAACTTTTAAGCACTTTAATAATTTGATTAGCTGCTTTTAGAGCACTTTAGATTTTTTTTTATTAGATTTTTTTTTTCTTTCTTAAAAGAGAAAAAACTCTATTGCTCTTAATGCTGTGAGAGGAGCTTGCTTTCTGGCCTGGAGCAAATCTGCTGTTTGCTACTCCTTTGTACCCTCCCTGAGGACTGCCGGTGGAAGGACGTTGTGTAATTCATTGATCAAAGACAGTGCAGAGACTCTGTTACCAGGCTGGCTGCCTGGACCCCAGAATGCAGCTTCCCAGTCAAATGCCCTTTGCCAGCTCCTCCCATCCTCTTTGTTCTGTAGGAACTGAAGGTAGCATGAACATCTTGCAAATGCAGCTTGCAGAGCTCCTTCGCCTGCCTTGAATTGTGCACTTGAAATGCCTTTTTCTCAAGGCCTGTGGCAGCATAGAACATTTACATACATGACTCAGGAGTGGCTGAGTGGTGAGGTTGGCAATAGAGGTTGTCCTGCTGAGGTTCTCATATCATCACAGTGATGTTTCTTATCATACTGAGCTCTGTGGCTTTAGGTTTTTTGTAAGATGACCCCTAGGATGCACATGCAGCTGTATTAGTGGTTTGCATGTGTAACTAATGTGAGTTTTGAAGGTGCAGACTGTGTATGACTGGGATCTGTTGTCATTGGAGTGTATCAATTGTTACTTAGATCTTTTTCATTGTCTTGTGGGCTGGATTCCTTGCTGGGGAGCTGAGGAGAACTGATTTGGGCTGAGTAAGGTAGACAGTGTGAACACAGTGCCTCTAAAATCCTACCAAAGGAAAGGGGCATGTATTGCAAATGCTCTGTCCTATGTAGAGATGGAGTAGTAATACTACCTGGGTAGTATTTTGCCAGTGCTAAAAACAGCAGACTGCTATTTTGTTCCTCCCCTTTTCTCAAACCAAATCCTGCTGTGACTTTGCCAAAAGTGCTTGTGTAAGTGAGGCAGTCCTGGTCATGTGCTGATCTTCAAGTCCTCAACAGGGAAGCAAATTAAAGAACTGCAAGATGCACAAATGCCTGTTCTCTGCCTTTGATGTAGACAGGGCTCTTCCACTCTGCATTTGCTCATCAGAGGGAGGTTATTCTTACTGCTGTGTCTTCATGCCTTTGTCAAGTCCCTGGTGACTCTTGGTGCTGCTGTTCACCTGTATTCCCTGGCTGGCTACCAGGAAGGCCTCCTATGGCTTGTCCACACTTGGCAGGTAGACACACGTGCTAGGGATGGCCTTAGGCTCCATGCAGTGTTGTGTGGACTTGCAAGCTGTGCCTAGAAAGAGATCTGCTGTGTCTGTATGGTGCTGCAGCAATGGGCAGGGTTCACTGGCACACTGCAGCTGGAACATGATGGTTTTGGAGCTGTGCAGAAGTGGCTTGGCCATGCCTGAACTCCGTTTTCCTGCATGTCACACGCTGGTTAGCATGTGGCCAGCCAGCACTCCCTCCAGCTGCACTATGGCCATGCCTTGAGCAGGAGCACTGTTTGCTTTTGCCTTGCTCTGCAAGAAGTATCCTGACCTGGAGAGGCAGTCAGGGCTGTGTTCAGGTGCAGATTATACCTCACTCCCCCATGTTTAGGGCTTAAGGTGAGGAATTTAGGTGGCCCTCGTGTCCTTCCTTAAATTTGTTTTGTTGGACTGCATGAAGAGCCTCATGTGTATTTCAAGCTGCCTGATGAGTCTCTGTCCTGATGCACTGGTGTCTCCCGCAGTTTTCCTTTCCTTCCTTCAGATCTGGGTTGCCATGACACTTCTGAGAAATGGCAGAGCTCATCTCTGGAGAACTTTTGGAGAGAGTTTCCAAAATGGCTGACTGGCTGGGGTTTTGTTTGCTTGCTTAGGAGCTTCCACCCCAAAATCACTGAGAAAGGTGGCTGAAGCCACTAATGACACACTCTTACTCAAGCATTGGCTTAATGCTCCAGTTTTATCCCTTTCTTGTGCCAGCATTGCCTTGTCCCCCAAAACCTCTCTTTGCTCTTTTTGTTAGTTGGGTGATATAATTATGCCTCCCAGCCCACTACTGCCACATAGAAATGGGTCCCTCTTGCTTTTGCAAGGACTTTTCAAGGAGCTTGCTCTTTGGAAAGTCAGCACATGGAGAAGCACACATCAGCCTGTGTGGGAATGGGGTGGTGGGGGTGTGTTTTGTTTTGTTTATTTCCCCTTGGCTACACAAGCAGCTAAAACCTGTAACCTACAGGAGTTGGAAGCTCCATGCAGAAAATTAGCTTAGGTTGGTGGAAGAGTTGAGATCGCATTTTTCTTGGCTAATTAAAGGATTAAAGGTGCAGAGATTTAGAGCGAACTGTCAGAGTGCTATAGAAGAGAGCCTTTGATGGTTGAATCCGACTTCAGATTAAACAAATTGCATTTAAATAAGAAATATGTGGCAACAGTTACAGTCTAGCTGGGCCTCTATTGTTTGCTGTCCTCCAGGGTTGGGTAACTGATGTGCTGTGACTAGGGCTTCTTTTCCCTTACCAGCTTCCTTCTTCCCAAGTGTCTCCCCCTGGATTGTTTCAGTCTGTTGCCTCCATGCTTTGTAAAATGGGCCTTTTTTTCTAACCCAGTGCTTTGTGCAGAGGAGCCTTGCACTCTCCCTTACACAATAACGATCTGCTGCCCATTATAGTAGTAGCATGGTCACATCCTTGTGGTGTTTTTTGTAATATCTCTGATCTTGTTTAGGGTTTTTCTGCATCCTGGTGCTTTGCAATCTGCAATTGGAGAGCTAAATACTTCCTTATGGACTCTTTTCTGTTGTTCAGTTGTGAAGCAGGTGGATGGAAGGAGTCTTTTGGGATATGTCAGTTGTTTACTGGTGTCTTCCTCTTACCTAGTGGTGGGGGATAAAATTCTGGAGATGTAGTTGGCTTCTGTAGGTTCAAAGTCCTTGCCTTCTTTGATGTCGATTGTCTTCAGTGGGCTACACTTGCAAATGGCTTGCCAGTGTTAGTCCCAGCCTTTGTCCTCCCTTTTCATTTGGATAGCATTACATTCAGAGCTGCTAAGGGAATGTTTTTAAGCGTTACCCTTGATAGCACTTGCACTGGTGAGGCTCATGAGCTTCAGAGTAGCTATCTCAGAACAAACCTAAGCAAGGGCAAGAATTCATCTGTACAGCATCATGCAGGGGCAACAGCATGTTCTGTCCATGGAGACTTTGCACCTTTCTCTAATGCATCATGTATGAGCTGTAAGGAAAATGGGAGTGCCAGACAGTGTGAGCCAATAACTTCTGATGTTGCAACTCTGTCTTGTTTTGTTCCATTTTGTTTAATTTCTTTTTAGGGAGGAAGGGGCTTGCCTTTTGTTACCTGCCACCCATATAAGATCATGAGGGAGTTTTGTTTCTTTTTTTTATTGGGAAGATGGAGAAAATCACAAAATTGAAACTGGTGAAAAATCTGCTGAGATTCCATAATCACGGAAAAATACGGCATTACTTACTAATTGGGTGTGGTTAGTTGGGAAATATGACTTTAAAATTATGTTTCTCAGGGAACTATCCCTGTTCTCATTGTTATCCAGTAACAAAGACTGCTTTTTGTTTGGGAAAGCAGTCTTACTTTGAATGGGCTAGATCTTCTCACAAATCATCTGTTGCTTGGGGTCTTCAGAGCTTGCAGTTTGCAAATGAAGCAGTGTAGAGGTAGTAAGGTCTGCAGGGACAAAGAGCTGTTTGGTGTTTTCCTTGGAAAGCCATCTTCAGGTTGTGGTTGCAAGGATTTGCATCTAAATCCACATTCATTTCTGTTATGTTTCCATTTAGATCATGCAGAGGACATAATTATCTTTGTTACCAAGTGAAATAAATCAATTGCTAAGTATTGAGAGACTTGATGTAATCTATTTCCAATAATATATAGATCTGTTAGTACATCATGAAGTATTTTGGCAGTCATTCCTGATGAGTGTACCTAGCAGGCCTGTGAAGTGCATCCAGGTCCATGTAAGCTTGTGCTTTCTTGCTGAAGTTTCAAAGGAACCTAAAAATCAGAGATATGGACTGTGCTGTGTTCATGCCTTCCATTTCTTACGTGATATTTTACTGCACAATTTCCTTTGGCTTGCATGTCCACTGGGATGTGTTTTTTTCTTTCTACTTTAGAGGGCAGGAAACGCAAAGCTGAAGACACGTGTTTCTATGAGGATAGGAAGGACTGCTGCTAACATTTTCTGAAGTCATTGCAATCCCTTTCTCAATGCTGCTCTACAGAACAGCTTTCTTCCCTTAGCTGCTGCAGTTGCATAGCTTCAGGGCTGCTGGAGAGCATGAGAAAAAGGGAGGAATACCCCAAGCCTGGGATAGGCTTGTTGCTCTTCCTAGCCAAGGAGATGCCACAGCATTGACCTCACTAGCTGCCTAGGGGTGAGCTGCTGTGTTTTGGAGAGGATATCTCCATGGCCTGATGGCTGAAGCAGCCACACCGCTACACTCCTCAGCATGGAACTGTATGAATTGTTTCCCACGGTACGTAGGAAAATCAAGGTCTCAGTTCAGTAAGGCACTCAAGTGAGTGCATAACCTCTAGCACGTGAATATTCCCAGTGAAATCTATTGGGTTCTGTTGGAGTCAGCAAGGCTGCTCCCAACCTTAAAGGTAGGCATCTGCTTAAACACCTTGCTGAATCATGTCTTGACTTTTAAAGTAGGCTCAGGAGAAACCACATGAGTTGACTCGAGGACTGTGCTTAGCTAGGTCATTGAGGATGGAAGGAGAGGGGTGAGAAAGGGGAGGATCTGGGTAAAATACAGATCCCAGAACCCTGCAAATGCTGGTAATAGCTAGTGACTGTGTTCTCTTTTGGCTTTCTCGCCATTGATCCCCAAAGCTTAATTGTATGAATAAAAGGTTTAAAGGTTTGACTTTGTCACCATTCATCCTAAGTATGCTGGAGCTGCTGTCATGCTTTATTGATCTACCTGAGATCTGAGTTATTACATCTTTATGTTCTCAGTAAAACCATGACTTGCTCAGTTAGGTGTGATTTTTGTCTTTCCTTACTAATCCTTAAGTTTTCTTTGTGACTCAGAACTAGAGAATAGCCTCATTGGGTCAGTAATTGTAGAAAACAGAGGGATGTTTGCAGAAATGGTTTGGTTCACTTTGGATCCTCTGTCTTCTAGGAGGAGGAGAGAGCCCTTATCTGATGGTCTTCATACAGAGGAAGAACATCTGTCCCTCTTCGGTGTTTGCATGTTAGTTTGTTGCCTTGCTCACCATTCTGGCCAGAAAAGCTTTGTTGGCTTTTCACTTTAATTATCAATGAAATGCTCTGCAAGCAGGAGAACAATATTTGCATAGATGTAATTCTGGAAATTGAGTGTAATGTGATCAGGAAATGGGACAGGCCCTGGCTGTTATCATGGAAGAGACTTGCTGGTACCTGCACCTTGTTTCAAATGTAATAAGATCTGACTCAGGATAGTTTCCTGGACGTTAACAGAGAAGACTCAATGCCATATTGGCAAGGGACTGGTGCTAACCTTTCTGCACAGGAACAAAAGAGACTTCCGGCAAATTCATAAATCTGTTCTGAAAGGGCTGCTAACAGTACACTTAAGATTTAGAGGGAAATGGTCTCCCTTGGAGCAGAAAAGCAGGTGTGTGTATGTGTGTGCTTTCAGGACTTTCTTTTTCTGAGACAGAAGCCAAGGAACAAGGCGCTTGTGTGCGCTGCCAGTGAAATCTCACCGGGAAGACATGATGCTACTTGCAAGGTATGCACAAGACAAGACCAGAGGCGCCGCAGTGCTTGATTACTGTCAAGGGCTCAGTTGGAACTTGCCTTTGCTCTTTGGCCTGCAGCATTTATGTAGAAATTGGGGACGCGGCTGCTTGCTTCCAAAGCTTTGCCTTGATGGGTCCTGCCCACATCTAGGCAGGGAGGAAGGGGGGGGCTTGGAGCTTATGAAGTAAACAGGAAAATTACTCACCTTAGTGATGCATTTCACTGGCACTGCCACTTTGAGAGACTGTCAGATTTAATGCTGTCTTTCCTTCCATCACCTCTCATAGGTGTGATTAATATTCTGTTAGAAGGATGAAGTGGAGAGGTATCTGTACATTCCCTCAGGGGGAATAAATGGGGGAAAGCAAAGTGAGTAGGAGAGAAAGGGGATCACCTTTTTCCGTCTGAGCCATTTGGTCTTTGTCAAGAGCAGACACACAGAGTAGTGCTTACTGACTGACTTGGCTGGTGGCCCCTTGTTTTATCAGAGCATTTACAGTTCACAGCTGAGCCCATTGGCCTCCCAGTTAGCTACTGGCCCAGCTCCAGGGGGTGCATTGACCAGTTCCCCACTCCAGAAACAGTCAGAGTAGTCCTGCACTTGGTCACAGCATAAGAGATGTAGCACTGTAGGAAGGCAAGGAAAAAAAATACAAATGATCATTATGTGAACTTCTTCAGGGATTATTTGGCTTCTTTGTAGAGTCCATTGAATCTAAACCCTAGGTCAAGAAAGAATGAACAGGATAGAAAATGTATCTGGGCAAAGGTGTTTACTATGAGAGGTCAGAAGACATTAAATCTGGTTTTAGTTTTGAATCACTTTAATTTTCTCTCCTATATCAGAATGAGAATGCAAAAATGACTGGTTTGCATCTCCTGTCAGTGACCTAGCTAAGAAGATGGGCCAGTATTTGACACACATACTCTTACCCTTGCAATGTGCTGACCCCGTGGCATTTTCCAAGTAGGACAGTCCTTTGGCATGAGCCAGAATTTGGGTGGAAATCTGTCACCATCTAGCAAAGTGTCCTCTTTCAAGGGTGTTGAGTGGCTTGTGCAGTCTGTGGCAGAGTGCCTGATACCTCTGAGTCTGACTCTGTCCCTGAGTTGCAGGCTTGGGATGTTTCTGATTGAAAAGACTATGTTGCCAGACCAACTTTATTGTGTTCTTTTTTTTTTTTTTTTTTAAATATGTTCTATCATCCAGCTTGGCTTCCCTCTGCTGTTAGATACTGTACTAGTGACTCATTCACTTTCCTCTGAGCTACTAATGAAATCCCCTTATTTGCAGATGCGGGAGCTAAAAAGAGTTTTGGACTTACGTCTTTAATTGGGCATTTTCTTGTACCCTGCTCCTTCCCCTTGATTGTTAGCTGGTGTGGAGCTATCTGAACCTGTGGCTATATTCCAAATTGCTGAGGACCCAAAGCCTCTCTATCTACTCTGGGAGGGGACTGCAAGATCTTCACCTGCTTATCTGGGACTTTTACAGCTGACTCAAGTTTTTGAAACCAGGTTAGATTTGGTGGGAGCAGACATATTTTGGAGAGCTTTAGAATTTTTGCTTTGCTGTTTATCTTAATTGAGCAACCTTCATGTACTACTGTGCTGCTTCCCCTCCTTATAGTTGAGTTCATCACCCTTTGACTTTCAGCAAGGGACAAAAGTGACAGGGAGATGCACCAGAAATTAGTGTGTGATTACTCCAGACAATGTTTCCTCTAGCTGATTAGAGTTTTTGGAGTTTGGTTGGTAGGATGGAGCATGCTGCAACATGTGGACTTTGAAACAAGTGAGATCTGGGAGGCTAATAGGAAACACACAGCCGCTTTCCTCTTAGGCTGAACCCGAGACAGATGACTATAACAAAGTTTAATCCCCCACGCTGATCTCGAAGGCAGTTTGAAATGGCCTGCCTGGGCTTTACTTAAAGCGATCCCTGAGCAGAAGAGGTTCTGGTGCTTGGTATCAGAGGCCAAGGCATGTGAGTCAGCAGCAGTATGTGGTGGGGAGGGTTTGCTGTTGGGAGCCTGAACGTGTTCTTTTTAGTTCATTTCTGGAGTCCTTTGTAAAAAAAACCTGATTTCCTTTAAAATACAAGTTGAATCAGATCTTAAGTTCAGGGTTGGCTTCACAAAAGCCCTTCTGCAGAGGCATACTGGTGTGATTACCAGTGCTGCCAAAAGTTAAGCTTATGCTGAAGATTTTTTTTGCTAAATCAAGTCTTGGAGGCTTTTACCTGCAGCTTTGGTGTAGACATTCTGATGTAATGAGTAGAATTGCCTGGAAGGATTATTGCTGGTTATGTCATTGTCGCAGTGCCTAGTTGGTTTGATGCTTGAGGTCGTACAGTCAAGTTAGTTTCATGTAAGAAAACAGATGTAGTCATATATGTACTGTCCACTCGCATTACCTGCAAGCAGGTGTGTATATTTTTATACAGATGCACATACTTGTAACTTTAGTGTAGCACTTTGTTTGCAGTGAGTTAGACTCTTGCTAGGAAGATGTGAAGTAGACACGTGTCATAGAGAATTGTGGAGCTATGAAAGAAGGGAAGAAATTCAGTGGAGTTATTCACAGAGCTGCTTCTGCATTCACTTTAATGGTTAAAAATTTTGCCCTTGAACTTTACTGGTTTACTAATTAATGCTCAATTATTGAAGTGGATGTTTTTCAAATTCAGTTTTAAGTGACTTTAAGCCTAACTTTAATCGCTCCTCATTATTCTGCTGAAATTTAACACGTCATAGCCTTTAGGTGAGTTTGGGTAGCATGAGAGTGGACTTCCTACAGTGTATATTTCTTAATGTTATATCTTCTGTGGCAGGCAAACTGGTTGCTTATTTGTTGTGCATTTACCATACGGAAGCCACTGGGAGACCGAGATATCAGGGAAGATGTTGTTCAGTGTTGGGTCAGCTTTGCCTTTCAGCAGATTCGTTCTCATTTCATACCTTCACCTCACAACATTTCTGGTGCAAAGTAATCTATCAGAAATGCAAATTACTAGACATTGTTAGCATCTGAAACTTGTTCGGTAGTGCTGCAGTTTCAGTTTAGAAAATAGCAGAGGAACTGGACACAATACACAAGCAGCATGTGAGCTGGCTACACAAACTAAGGTCATTTGACTGCAAGAGTCTTATGATTTTGTTTTTTAAAGAAATTAATTTCAAAAAGGTTTAAAATAATAGACGGGCAAAGGAAGAGAACTGAGAAATCAAATCATAAAGCCGTCCTTTACACCTATCACTTTGTATCAAAAAGTATGTGTAAAGCTTGCCTCTAAAGTTTTCCATCGGAGGCTTTTTCCTCTTGAAACAGGATACTTTTCAGTTACTTATTTTTTTGTTGTTGTTGATTTTTAAAGTGTTTTCAAGCCAAACTTGAAGAGATCTTCAATTGTCGATGAAACAGGTCTGTAGATTTGAAACTGAAATGTAAAAGCTCTTGAATGTAGAGTTTTCACAATTACAACTGTTTCACAGTGCAAAAGCAATATGAGAAATTATCACTGTCATTTCTGGTATCATTGTCGCTTTGCTGGCAATGTTCTGTAGAGATATTCCTAAAGCAGATGATACATCCTGATCAAGGTAATTTTGAATTAAAACCCCTTTCAAGCGAGATGCTAAGTATTGTTGCATGAAGGAGGGATCTCATTATCCTAAAGATGGGAGAATCTAGTAGACACTCTGAATTCGATATTTTGGGTTATTTCAGGGGTAGCATGACCACTTGGGAATGCCCCCTTCTCAGCCTGCCTTCTGAGTCGGGGTGTTTGCGGGGAGGACTGGGCGGGAGTGTGGCACAGAGGGAATCGCATCGTGCGTGGAGGGGGAATGCAAAGCCGTCTCTGTCTAACGAGGCGAGGGGGTGGTGGTGCCTCTATCGGAGGAGAAGAGCTGCTTTTCTCCCCGTTTTTGCACCCTGCGACGGCACAGTGGTGCCGCAGTGGCCCGCGGTCCCCAGGGGAGCGGGCGGGGCGCACCGGGCAGCGGCCCCTGAATCCCTGTCCGCAGGCTATGTTTCTCCGCTCTCCTCTCTGCCACCCCTCCCCTTCCCCGTTTACCTAAGCAGGTCAACACACACACACGCACATATATATTTATTTTTTTTTTTTTTTGCGCTAAGGTTTCCAAGGCGCAGCAGCAGCTGCCGGCGCTGGGAGTGCCGCCCGCCCCGGGGCAGCCCCGACACGCTCCTCCCTTCCCCGCGTCTCCCGTTCCTCTTGCGGTTTCCGCGGCGCTGCCGGTCCCCACGCCCCCGTGGGTCGCGTCCCCCCCCTTGGGCGCGGGCGGGCGGCCGGGGGGACGCGGGGCCCACCTGCCTGATGTCAACATCCCGGCGGGCGAGGCCGGCAGGAATGTGCCGCTCCCCGCCCGGCGCAGGTAATTAATCCCTGCGACTGACAGGTGGCAACAGGCGGCCTTTGGCTGCGGCTCCCGGGGAAAAGCGCTCGGAGGAAGGATTTTAATAGCTCGTCAGCACCGTTCGTGCGCGCCTGGCAAAGGCGACGGGGAGGGGGCAGAGGGGCCTGAGGGGGAAATGAAGTTTAAGTCTTTGCAAAGGCGGATGCCCTTGGGTGATTCACTGCCCTTCCTCAAGAGGGAAGAAAGTGTGACATGGTTTCTCCTTGGCCTCGGGGTGGAGAAATTGGGTAAATGTGTGCAAAGCACTACTGCGGCTGCATCAGCATCTTCTCCGGCTCCCATCCTCCCGGTCATCGCAGGATGGCTTCCCTTGCGGATGGGGGATGCTCGCTGGTACAGTGGGCTGTGAGGCTGGGGATTGTTGCCACACATGATGGATCAGTAGGCACCCGAGGGGCTGATGACTGCTGGACCTGTAGGCTGTGCCCATGGTTTGAATATCTGCTATGACTAGTAGCAACAAGCTGTCCACTTTTCTCTGAAGCCTGGTGAGATACAGGACTTGAAACTGAAGCTACAACAAGTCAGCTAGCAAGTGGTTGGGTTAAGGCTATGCTGAGCTGAAGGTTAAATCTGGAAGGAGACATCTGTGTCTGCAGCAATCCTGTTAGAGCTCTTCTTCACTGAGTACCCTCTGGGTACAAGTTGGTTCTTAAAAGTGTGTGTGCTTGTGCACACATATGTTTCTAATGTGCCCCCACATACTCCCAACAGTTTTTCGTAAATGAAAAGTTTTATGGTTTATCAAAACAAAAATATTTAAGGTGCTTGAGTAAATCTCAAATTTTATTCTTAGTAGGTAGCTTCCTTCCTTTCCACTGCCTTTTTTCTCCTAAATAATTAAAACATATGCAGGTTATTTTCTGGTTTTTTGTGACTCTCCTTGTTTTCACCTGTGAATACTTTGGTGGAGGTAACTTGCTTTCCCACTCTTCTAACCTGTTCTTTTTTTTTTTCTCCCCTCCCCCCCCGCCCTTCTTGGAGTTAGTTTGATAGGGGAGAAGGCATAGCTGACTGATGTCGCTTTGAAAACATCAAGTAAAACAAATCTGGTTAACTGAGTTGAACTAAAAACATGACTACTTGAAAGAAGTTGGAAAAGATTTTAAAGACCTGTTGATCTGAGCAGAAGGGACTCAGGGAGCTGTAATGCCGTAAGCCAACCTCTGGGATCACCTTCAAGTTGACATCCATCAGCATTTGTAGTGCTGACTGAACCCTGTTCCTTTTAAAGATTTAGGAGCCATAATCCCCCAGCTAGATCAGATGGTAAAGCAGATATTAGAGGTAGATTTTGAAAGGAGTGTTTGGGGGATTTCAGTGCATCAGAGTTTTGCAGGGCAGTTGAATGCTGAGTGAAAAGCCATTGCAGCTTGTATTGCACTGAGCATTTAGTCCTTTCTAGCAAACATTCTCAATTTGAGGTCAAAAAGTGTTTTGTTTTCTTCTTTAAACCCTCTGTTGACACACCTTCCGGAGAAGGGGGTTACTGAGAAATCAGACAGGTGTTGCCTGATGGTAGCTGGAGTGTGTATATTGTGATACTGAATTACCAGCCAGGGTGCCAAGAGTGGGTAATACAGTATGTCTGCACAGGCAGGTGGGGAGAGCGGAGCTGCAGGCTCTGGAATGTTTTCATCTTTCCTTTTAAAACATATTATTAAGCAAAAAGCTAAATTCACAACAGGCAGCACTCAAGCTCCAAAGAAAAGTCCGAGCTAAAAGCTCTTTCCTCTCCCTCTTGAACAGAGGACATGTTGCCAGAGTCAACTCTTTTGTTTTAAAGGACTTTCAGGTCTCTGGTGGAAGTGGTGTTTGCACTCCTCAGGCTGTTGGCACAAATTTTGTTCCCACTGCTAGATGATGGCTATTGTTGTCTTGTTAACTGATAGACTTGTTTGTTGGGTCAAGCTCATTTTTTATATTTATGCTCTGAATTAATTTTAGTTTTCCTACCTAAGTGTGTTGATTAATAGTCATGCTTTGGATTTCTGGGAATTTCTTGTCTCATGATCTTACCCCTCATACAATGAGTGTCTGTCAGTTCACACATCAAAACAGTGGGGGACACCTCCTGCAAGGTGGGGTGGTTTGGGACTACTGAGGAACAGCAAGAGGGGCTGATCCTTTCTTGCAGGCACTATCTGAATGCACAGACAGCTTCTGCCTCAGGATTTTTTTCTGAAGCGCGTTTGCTTTGAAATCTATATACAATATCCTGTCTTGCTCTGTGGATATAGCGATTATCACTGATCCAGTACGAAGTTGCCATGACCTAGTTGTTTGCATCTATTTATGCCAGTAAGTGGCTGTGCATCAGGTTACCCATGGTGGCAGCAAAGTTGGCAGGGTGGGAAACTCGAGCCTCTTACTGTCTGACAGCAGGTACCCAGTGGACAGATTTACACCAGTGTTAAATAACTGTCCGTTCAGTGATTACACGCTTGCAGGAGGCTGTGCCTGGGGTAGCTGTGAAATCATGGCTCTATGCCATGTCTTCAGGCCCTGTGCAAGTGCCTGTGAGGCTTGAACTCCTTGCAGTCGGGTGACAAAGGTGGCTCAGCCCTCCTACTGTCTCATTTTCCTCTGCTGGGCACTGCTGCTTGCATCCCCATGCCCTGACCGTGTCCTGAAGCAGAGGTGAGGCTCCTGGTTAGCCTCCTTTTCTGACATGCCAAGTTCAAGGTGTTGGCCAGAACCTGCAGCTCTCTAGTTTGCCCTGTGTTTTGGGAACATTTCTTTGTTGGACAGGTTTGTTCATTAGCTCTCGGCTGCTTGCTTTCTGTGAAATTAAGCTGCAGGTCCAATGCCTTCCCTGGTGATTGTAGCCAAAGGGGCCTGACAGAAGGGGTGCCAAGGGGTAGATGAGGAGCATTTCCCATTCTCTGCTGGAGGAGGGGCCACGCTGTTTGATCAGGAGCTTCAGTATTCATGCTAGTGTGGGGTAACTCGCTGTCCTTCTGAAGGCAGTGTTTTTTATTTTTCCCCTTTCTTGTAACCCCAGCTTTCTGTATTTGAAGGTATTATATATAAAATTACAGTCAACACCACTAGTCCTGCCTAGTGACCAAGGGGTGTGTATCTCCTTCTATTTGTTCAATTCTCTGGATGCTTGCAGACACTGGACACGCTGGCTCCTGATGTGTGCTGTGCCCTCCATGCACCATTGCTCTTCCATATTTGTGCTTTCATTTCAGCCCATCACCTTTAGGTGCCCAATTTCTTTACACTTCAGTGATGTTAAGGAATCCAAGTGATTAGTTGGCTTTTTGAGATTTTTGAGGCTTTCTGTCCTTGAAGTCTTCACAATGCTATGTACTGATGTATTGAAGGAAACAATGCTCTACAGATTTTCTTCCTCTTTCACATATAAGTGATTCTTCTTCTACTTCTTGAGATGAAAAGACAAGATGGTGAGCTCACTCTTACCTTCAGTAAGGAATTGCTTTTTAATTAAAAAACAATAAGGAATTTCAGGTTTAAAAGATGTGCTATATAAATCACCATCTAGATCTGTTTCGCAACTTTTTTTTGTAATGGTTTGGCATGTTCCCTGTTTCCGCGGGCTGGGTAAATCCTTTGTGGGTTTAATCTCTAGCCTGCAGGCACATAAAATTCATTGCACAATTTGGCCTTTGCATTTTAAAGAAATCTTTTGTCGTAGCTTAAATATATGTAGCATCTTCTTTGCCACATGGCAGGATGGTGTTGAGTGAGGAGGGAAGGGACTGGCTTGGCTTATATTTAATCCCCTTCTCCTACCCAGTGTCTCTCCCAGGTTTGGTTTTTCCTATGTTAGCCATGTGTACACCACTTTGAAATGCAAATAATCCCTGAATATCACTAACTAATCCTTTTGCTGCCACGTCATCCCCCACCCACCCATGCACACACTGGTTCTTCCCATCCCGGTGGGGTGGATGGCCCAGTCATGCTCTTGACCAGTATGAACCTGTTGCTGCTCTGTTTGAACAGTTGGGAAAGGGGCTGTGTTGGCCTGTGGCTGCTAGAGACCTTTTTTTGTGGGGGGGGGGGACAAAAAAAAAACCAAAACAAAAAAAAAAAAAAAGAGAAAAAAAAAAAAAAAAAAAAAAAAAAAAAAAAAAAAAAAAAAAAAAAAACGAAAAACACCTTGGAGCTTTCACTTTTCTTCCTCTGTAAGACCTGAAGAGATGGAAATAGGGAAATGCCAGCAATTCCTGTGGGTTACATTGTTGGAGTTACTGAGAGAGCTCTGCACTCCTCAGTGTCTGAGCACCAGGAGAAAACCAAATACCTCTGGAGTGGGGTACTGAAAAAAACTGCTGTATTTTGGAACAACCTTATACAGCAGGGAAGACTGGAACGTCTCCTTTGTGGGAGGCATGCAGGAAAATGGGTTCAGGTTATGCAGTACTGAATCAATTAAGAGTTTCCTTGCAATCCTCCCTGCTAAAGCACATGCCTTCGTTTCATTGAGGGGTTTTGAAAAGAAACCAACAACCTCAACCTTGATGTGTTGCTGAGTAAAGGTTTCCAGATGTGAACACACTTCAGGAAAATGCTGCATCAGTGCTGCTGGTTTAGTGGAGAACATCTTAAGAGAAACCTGATACGCTCCAAATGAGCACAGTGAACAATGTTCCAGGTGTTCATTGCGTGGACACAGCCTTCCTTTTGAAGCCAGCTGCAGAGTTTTGCTCTAGGTCTCACCATTGACCTGGTTTTTGGGTTGTTCAACTCTTCTGGTCTTTGAATATTTGAAAAAAAAAATTTAACCTCTTTTGTGGATGTAATGTTTTGAGTTTAGAAGTGAGGAGATTACTACAGAGGTGCTCAGTAGATATATGAAATGCTTTTAGAAGATGACTGAAATGTCAGATTTGATACAACTCCCATATTGGTCAGTCTTGCTTTCAAGTACTACTCAGTCCCAAGGTTCATGTTTTTATTTCATCTCTCTGCAAAAGTAGGAGGGTTTCTTCGAAAACAGGATGAAACACTTTACGTGTGTGGTTTCCAGTGCTTCCAAGATTACAGGGTGCTGTGAAAAGAGTAGCATCTGTTTTGTTAGGTGGGTAATGGGTGTCCCTTGGAAGAGAAGAGGTGTGCCCAAGAGAAATAAGGACTGTATGTGTTTGTGTGAACGAAGTGCTGTTTATCTGAAGTTTCTGCCTTTGGGAAAGCTAGGATGTAAATTTCTGCTCTGCTGTTTTAAAACAGGTAAAGGTCTAAGGGTTTTGTCACTTGTCTGGAAGTGTGACTGTTGTGCAAACAAATGCATTGGTGCTTTCAATTACATTTGCAAACCCATCTCCATCCTTCTGGTGTGCCTCCATCTCTGGCTGACTTTCCTGACTCTCTTGGTCTTTTCACCTTTCAGTATTCCACCGAACTGAAGAAGCTGTACTGCCAGATTGCCAAGACATGTCCCATCCAGATCAAAGTGATGACCCCACCACCTCAGGGAGCTGTCATCAGGGCTATGCCAGTCTACAAGAAAGCTGAACATGTCACTGAAGTGGTCAAACGCTGCCCGAACCACGAGCTGAGCCGGGAGTTCAATGAGGGTAAGAAGGGCAGTGCTTTGCTTGGCAGTCCCTCTCCAGAGCTGCTTGGCTGATGAGTGGCCAGTGCAATGATTTGGCAGCAGCTTCAGAGCAAATCTTCTGGAAACAGACCTCTCCCTCTTGTGCAGCTTTTTATTTCCCATGCTTAGCAGGAAGCGTCATACAATACTTTAGCTGTCCCTGTGGAAGCATGTCCTTGGGAAGAAAGTACTGAAATAAACCCCACGCCTGCCCAGGTTGGATGGATGTCTGTCCCCATGGCAGGCAGTGTCCCTCTGGCAGCCTTTCCCTGCTCTGCTTTTGCCCGTGCAATGAGAAGCAGCTGTTCTTGTGCTCAGGAATGAGCTTCCATGTCGCTGGGACAGGGATCTAGTAACAGGATGCAATATCATCTCCAGTCCTTAATCCACGCCTCAAAGACAGAGGGGCTGTTTATCTCTAGCAGGACAGCACAAAGTGCCAGCATCAACTGAAGGCAACCTTCCTGTACACTCGCCACTATCGGTTCAGTATTAATGTTTTATTCTTTTAGTTGCTTCTCCTCATGTTAGTGAAGTAGCAGCTGTTTCTAAAGTGTCCTGGGGTTTTCTGCAAACTCATTGGCTGGGTTGCATTTTGCCTTGGCCACTTAAGTTCACATAAGTTCAGATGAGCATCTGTTTTATTGTATGTGCATAATTTATCTCCTACTGTAAAAAAACCCAGTTGGTGTCAGTTAGCAGGATGTCTTAAGAGCCTGGATCCCATTGCTGGTTACAATGCAGCCAGCTAGACAATCCCCAAAAATAAGCAAGGACTTGCGAGTGTAAAATCAGTGAGACAGTTCTTCAAAACAATTTTTCATATTAGAAAGTGCTTTTCTGACAGAATTAGATTTGAGAGTTGATACCCTTCAATAATGGAGTTTTAAGAAAGAAAAAATTAAAACTATAAATTCTTATTCTGAAATAGTTCTTGTCCAGAAATAGGCCGTATTTTGAGTAAGAAATGAACAGTTAATACACAAAACAAATTCTTGAGATGAACCTATAGTAGGCTTCTTTTCTTAGAATTTAGTTGTCTCTTGTAGAAACACTGAAGAAAAATTGCAGAAGGGAAACTTTTTTAATTATTAGAAAGTGGCCTAGGAAACAAGAAGATCATGTTCCCTTCTGCTGCTGTAGGCAAGCAAGATTTTTCAAGCTGACCATTAATTAAATGCATATTTCTCTTGCTGCTTGAATCCTTTTTAGCTTCTTAGAATCAAGACTGATGGGAGGGAGCAGAAGAGGGCTAGCAACTGATGGGGAAAAGAGTAGGAATTGAAACTTGAAGGATTTTGCTTTGTGTATGCATTAGAGGGAGGTAAAGAAAGGCTTTCAGCTGGTGTGAAAATCCACACAAAGTATGTGCTGGAAGAGCTGTTGTTGACTTTTGGGCTCGCTTAGTCTGGGATTTTGGGAGGCCCTTGTTCAAGTTTAGTCACAGGTGCCCAGAGTGAGCTTGAGAAAGTCTGTGTTGCCTTTGGTGTCTGCCATAAGGCATCTTGGGAAGTGATGCTTTAAGGGCTGGGAGGCACGTATGTGCTCTGGTAGACCTCTGGGTCCAGGAGTTCCCTTTAGAGAAGGTCTTGCCACCATGCCAGCATGACCTTGCTTCACTGAACAATGTCTCTTGTTTTTTTCCTCCTTACCCTTGCAGGGCAGATTGCACCTCCCAGCCACCTGATCAGGGTGGAAGGGAACAGCCATGCCCAGTATGTAGAAGACCCCATCACCGGGAGGCAGAGTGTACTGGTCCCCTACGAGCCACCCCAGGTACGTTGTGAGCTCAGGGTGGTGGCGTCCTGGCACACAAAGGGGTGGGGATTGTAACCCTAGTCAGAGGAGTTGGGATCTTCTGCTTTCCTCATCCTCATTACAATGAATCCCTTCTTTCTCTTTGTGAGAAATGAGCTATTAAACACCCTCTTTATCTCTTGAGGGCAGGAGTTCTTCATTTCCTTTAAGGAAGCCTTGTAGTGGGGGTGTTTTTCGGGCTAGTAAGATTACAGTTTGGGAAATAAAAGAGGAGAGGTTTTAAAATGCAGAGCTTTCCATCCACCATCTCTCGTGCTCATCCCCTTTGTCTCATCCAGGTTGGTACTGAGTTCACGACAGTCTTGTACAACTTCATGTGTAACAGTAGCTGCGTTGGAGGGATGAACCGTCGCCCAATCCTTATCATTGTGACACTGGAAACCAGAGAGTAAGTAGTGTATCGTGTGTGTTAAACTTGGCGGAGAGGTGGCCTTCTGGCTCCTGTTCCACTCGGGGCAGCAGTCTGTATCCTTAGGAACAGTTTGATTCAAGGGGCTGTGGGATATTTTTTAGATCTTTGCAGGTGGGACTTGCCCAACTCCTGGAAATCCTGACTGTGAAATGGGTGCATAGTCTGGTGTGAAGCTGAGGGGTGCTGCTGGCCTGCATCCAAGATGCCAGCTGATGTTTCTTCTCACCTCTCTTCCCAGCGGGCAGGTCTTGGGCCGCCGGTGTTTCGAAGCCCGTATTTGCGCTTGCCCAGGCAGAGACCGCAAAGCAGACGAGGACAGCATCCGCAAGCAGCAAGTCTCTGACAGCACAAAGAATGGTGATGGTACGAAGCGCCGTAAGTAGCTGGCAGAGCTGGGCAGATTGCAAATTGTGCTGTCACTGGGTGCGGTGCATCCCTGGTGCTTGTGCTGCAGGGACAGGGTGACGCTGTGCATGGGCTTGGTGGCAGGAGGACATCAAATGTCTGTTCTCCCCGGGGTGAATCAGCCTAAAAAAGGAGCTGGTGTTCACAATACAGTGTTTGACAAACTGAGTTTGTGGGATCTCTTACAGCAGTGCCAATGGTGCCGGGGGGGGTGTTTATTTGCCACCTTCCAACTACATGCCTGGAACTCAAGCAGCTTTTTGAACCTTTAGTGCTTGTTTGGGGCTGTGCTGTTATTCTCTGCTTCATCCAGCCAATGTCTTGTGCTGTGGCATGTGTCTTCTAGCCACAGGGATCTAGATAAAAACTGCATATAAACCCTGCTGTGCATCAGAGGCGCTCAGGCAAGCAGTCTCTCTCTGGGCTCTAAATAGTGCAAAGTACTCATCAGACATGGAGAATGTGGAAATCCAGCTTTGGTTTCCCATGTACAATCAGTGATGACACTAGGCTGAACAGCAAGGCAGCATGTTGAAGTGTGAAGGAAGCAGATTGAAGTGTGGCTTTGTTTTCTTAGTGAATATTGAATGTTCCCTGCCTGTTGTCTCACCTTTGTGGATCAATGATTCACCAACAGCTTGTAAGCACTGTAATACCAAAACTCACAGCCTTTCCTGTAAAGTACCAGTGCTGGTACTAAACATGGCTTGCTGGGTTTATGTCGTATATCCAGCACTCTTTGGCTGATGTGTTTGCCCAAATGGTATGGCCAAGCCAACATCTGCAGTCGTGTCTGCCTTATGGAGCCAGGAGGGCTTGCAAGCACAGTTCTGGACTGGCTCAGGCAGGGATCCTTTCAGAGCACTACAGTTCTGAGCTGGCCATGTGCTTCATGTCTCTTTTGCATCTCTTTTTGCCTTCTTCATCATACCTTCCTTCCCCTCCCCATTTTTTTGGTTTTTTTTGTTTGTTTGGTTGGTTGGTTTTTTGTTTTTTGTTTTTTTTTAATGGGATGATTTTGGGGTTTTTCTTCCAGCATTTCGACAAGGAACTCATGGCATACAAATGACATCTATCAAAAAGAGACGTTCCCCAGATGATGAGCTCTTATACTTGCCAGTGAGTTCTCTCTATCTTTGCATTTACCCTATGTTTAATATATTTCTTGGTGACTTGAGGCTCAGCTAGACTTCAGAGAGAACCGATGACGGGCCTGGGATGTGGAAGAATGATTTCTAATTTTTTTTAATCCTAAGAGCTACCGATTTTAAATACATATTACAAATAAAAAAATATTAAAAATCCTGTTAGCTGATGACTAAGAGTGGCTTGTGTGAGGCATATGAGAATATCCCAAGGGATCTTTCTGTCCTGGTGGAGATGTCCTTGAGATCTAACTAGGTTTCCTCCTCTCTCACTTCTGGGTCTGTGGCATGTGACCTTTCTCTGGAAATACTGGGTGTTGTCTTACCAATAGGTTGATGCTTCTGTGGCTTTTGTATGTATTACCATTGTAATGTGATAAAAGTGAAATATGCTGTACCATGTATAGGGTCAGAAAGGGCAAGAAGCATCTGTAATACGCCATTTAGCTGAGCCATATTTAGTCAGATAGATCACAAACCACAATGTGCTTGGAGGAAAAGGGAAATCCAAACAACCTCCCAAATTCTAGTGCTCTCTTTTCTCAAGACATATAAGATTCAGCACCAGGTCTGCTTACATCTGAGACAGGTAAAGACATTTTCTGTCCAAATAGGTTGGGTCAGAAAGTTGCTTTTGGTTGGCATGGGTTTACATTGAGCCATATGACAACCCCAAGATGTTCATCAGCCTGCAGTGTGAGATTATCACTGTTCAGCATTATGTGCTCTACCTCCAAGACAAGGCTTAGCAGTTTTATTGTGTGTGCGTATTCTATAAAAAGAGCATTTGCATCCTCCTCTGGTTATTTACTTGACTTTATCTAAAACTCAATAAGGTGGCTGTCACTAAGCACTATAGATGCAGTCCTTTAAAGCTTTTCTTCCCCTACCACCTTTCCTTTTCCCATGATGCAGGTGAGGGGACGGGAGACATATGAAATGCTACTAAAGATCAAAGAGTCCCTGGAGCTGATGCAGTACCTTCCCCAGCACACGATTGAGACCTACCGGCAGCAGCAGCAACAGCAGCACCAGCATTTGCTCCAGAAGCAGTGAGTATGAGAGTGCTTGCAGTGGCCAGTGCAGTGGGGAAGGGGGAGAGAGGAGAGAGACACAGAAGGCTTCTGCACAGTTGTTCATACAGGGACATGGTGTATGAGGGCCAAGCAATGGGACTAAGCAGTCCTTCCCCAAGCACATGTCCTGACTGCTTGCAAGGTCCCTCTTTATCCTCTTGTCCCACCCATTTCAGCTTTTGGCCTCAGAGGGTGAATGAGGACAGGCTTCAGTTGCTCGTTTCTGACTTCCAGCCACAGCCCAAGGGGCAGCACAAAAAGGCAAGAGCTATTGACAGTCTGCAGTGAGAAACCTGCCTCAGCTGGGGAGCACAGGCTGGGTGCACTGCTCTCTCATCTGCTCCGGGGGAATGGCAACAAACATGGAGCCATCTCACTTTCTTCTCCAGGGTATCCATCTGAGCATCTTGCCACAGCGTGTAGAGCTGAAATTGTGTGCACTGCCTCAGCTGAGTGCTTGGACCCCACTGCTGTGCATCCCTGATGTGTTGGAGGGCTGGGGTCTCAGTGGGACAATATTTTAGGTTGCTCAGCTATAAAACAGGAAGCTGAAAGTCAAGAACAAGGTTGAAACATGTAAGATTTCATTTGTGACCCGTGGGCATTTCAAAGAAAGACTCTACACATGCACTCTTAAAGTGTTGTCAAAAACTGTACTTGGCCAACTGACTCTCCATGTTGCACATGAGAAACTTTCCATCTGGGCAGGTGTAGACCTTTTCTGAACTCAGCTGATGGGGCTGCACTGGCATTGCTTCGGGTGGTGTAAGTGCCAAGAGGATGGGGAGAAGAAGGGCCAAATAAGTATCTGGTTTCCATATTCTTCTCAGTTCCCAGAGCTTTGCAGTTACGGAGGCCAGGTCAGAGAATGACTTCCCAGACTTCCCAGCAGTGTTGTTCATGGGCATTGCTTCACCTGCTGTCTCGGGTGACAGAAAATAGCTGCTGGGCTGTAGGTGGCTGCCAGCGGTAGTGCTTAGGATCTCGTGCGTTCCTGCTGGAGAGCTCTCACATCAAGAGGCTGTGGGTATAACTCATTCGCCTGCAGAGGTTAGCACGAGGCCAAGGCACCACATAAGTCCCACTTGAGCCTGTAGGGATTTATTTCAGTGCCTTGGCCTTGTCTCAGGACTTCTGCAATACCGCAGCTTTCAGCCAGATCTCTGCGAGTGTTCACATTTCGGCCTGTGTGTTTCTAGTGTCAGCTGGAGTCTTGTGGAGGTGTGAAAAAAGCCTTGTGCCAAAATGGCTGGAGCATCCAGGGCCTCTGGACTCTTTTTTTTTGGGGGCACTTAAAAATCTCATTACTTGCTTTTATCAGTCATCTACACTGTTTGTATATACTATAGCTTGTATTTACTAGCTTCTAGGCATTGCGGCCTTTGTGTGCCCTGCTGCTTGTCTTCAAAGCTCCACCTGAACCACAGCCATTTCAGCTGAGAAATGGTTTTGTAAGCAGAAATGGACAGCAGCAGATGACAGCTTTTGCTTGGTGCTGACAGTTGGCTTTGTCATAATTACTGTTTTCATTCTTCCTATATCAGGAGGATGAGTTCCTGGCAATGAAAGTTGGTATTTATGTTACCTTTAAGACCAGCAAGTAGAGTCCAGTCATTTAATTTAATGATATATCTTTCAGCATGTCTCCTGGCACTTGTCCTGTTATAAACTCATTTTTCTCAGTTGCTGAGTGTGCTCAGACACAAGGGAGAAAGATTAAGAGCTTTTAAGGATGCCAGGAGTGGGGAGAAGAATAACTTTCAGTGTTTGTCCAAAGCTGCTGCAGTTGTCTCTGCCATCAAGCAGGGTCCTCTGTGAAGTGCATGTTCAGGCAATAGTTCCTTAGGGTGCACTTGGATTTTGGTGCTTTTTCATCAATAATCCCAGGTATGACTTAATATCTGAAGGAATTTGTTCAGGGCAAAGGGATTTTTAGGCTGAAAAGACTCCTAGATGCAATTGCACCCCAAAAAAGAATCATAAAGGAGTTTCAGGTCTTGATGTGAAAACGGGGAGAGCAGACACTTTTGTAGGGAATGGTTTGGATAAGAGCAGCCTTGCATACGAGCAGGTTGCTGGGAGATGTCTTGCGCTGCTTCCATGTCAGGCTGGCCAAACTCAGCAGCGCAGAGACGCCTTGGTGAGTCTGTTCTGGCCTTCCATTTTGTAAGTAAGGATGTACTTCCAAAATTCAGGCTCGGTTCACCTTAGTTCAATGCATATGTGAAAAGTGGAAGATAAAGTGCATATGCCATGACCAAGTTTGTGTGTGTTGGAAGCTGTAGGTCCCAGCAGGGCTCTATGGGACTGGAATGTTCGCAAGTTCCTTTGACTGCTCTACAGTCAAGCCTTGATGGAGGAATTGCTTGATTTTTTTTTTTTTTAGTGTACTTTTCAGGGCAATGATTAACATAGAGAAGCTATCTAGGTGTGTGGGATGAGTTGTCACTTTCATTCCTACAACATGGAGACTTTTTTTTTTTTTTTGGACGAGTAGGAATAGCAAGGGTGAGGTTATAATGGTGAAAGGTAGTTTTAAAATTAAAAATCTGTCATTTTGGAAGACAACTGTATAATTGCTCTCATACACATGCAGACCAGTATTGCATTTGACAGGCCAGCAGATGCAGCTGTCTGACTGTTCTGGGATAAAAAGGACAAATCTGGTGACAATCAGAAATCTCGTGTCCCACAAGATGACCAAAGATACTGCAGTGTTCCACGTTGTGCCAGACTACAGTATTTCTCTGTCTCATCTCCTCTCTTTGCTTGCTCCTTTGTGCATGGTTTTCTCTTATTTACTGCTATGCCAAATACCTTCATGATCATCAGTGGGAAGTTGTTGGGGTTTTGTTCCTGCAGTTTCTATTCTTCCTTTTTCACTGTCAGATCCTGGGGCCCATGTTTGAACCGCAGCACACATACTTATTTAGAAGACATCCTTTTCATGGCCTGCCACCATTTGTGTAAAACATTGATTTGTCAGATAATCACTGCTGCGAGAGATATCAGAAGTGGCGAGTGCTTTATTGGAGAGAGAATGTTTCTTTGATACCCTGATGTGAAATACGTTTACCATCAGTATTCCCTGGGAGTTATGTGCACAGTCTTTAAGTGTTTCACTGGAAAACACTTTTTCATATTCAGCAAAATTTCCTGTGCTGGATTTCACTCTGAGCGCTGTTTTCAGAACAGTCTGTATTTCTATTTACTGCAGCATGGAATCATAGAATGTCTCGAGTTGGGAGGGACCCATAAGGTCCATAAGGATCACTGAGTCCAACTCCTGTGATTGAAGGGTTTTCACAAAATCTTCCAATGGCTACTGAGAAGAAGGCTCTTATGTCCAAGTGGGATCTTGTATCCCAGCAAACATTTCTTTCATATCAGCAGGGCTGCAGCTACCAGTCCACTGGCTGCCTTTCAATCTAGTGAGCAACACAGCTCATTATCCAAATGAGAAGGAATTAACCTCGTAAGTGAGGTGTGACGGAGGTTAGTTATCCAATGCCTGGAGTGCTGCACCTGAGCTGGGAGCTGCAAGGATCCTAGTGCTTGCTGTCTCAGGGAGGGGGCTGGTGGGGAAGGTATTCTTCATACCTCCACCTAGTTAATCTCAGTTTTGGAGTGAAACCTAATAATGGATTTTTGCATGTTTTGGTTTGGTTTTGTAGTGTTGCACTTGCATGTGAACTCCAGGCACTTGGATAGTGTTCTAACTAGAGAATTGTCAAGATGAAAGTAGCCACGTAAAAGTGCTTTGTGAGCTCCAAAGATACGGTGCCCTCTGCATCGCCTTGTGGCCCCAGGGGGGTAGTTGAGCTGTAATCAGTATGGGCAATAGGCACCATCCTCTCTCCCTAGCACCAGCCTCTCGTTTTGAAGTGATTTGTAGTTAGATGTGGACTCAATGGAAGCTGCTACACTTTCTCTCCTTTGGTTGAATGCTTTTGTTCCTCTTTTGTCAGTGAGAACATTATTGGGGCATTATATGTACTCACGAGACTAGGACATAGAATCGGATTTCCCTATCAACTAGTTGTTTTCCCTTCCTTGCCAAGCACTCGCTTGTGCCTGGGGCTTTCTAGCTTCCTAAATCTCCCTGTCACATACCCTCACTGTAGGTGCTAAGACATCTGCTTTTCCCCTCCTTCAAAGCCCATACTGTGATCATGAAGGTGGAAAGTGACTGTTTCTCTCTTGGTGGCTGGTGAAGGGTCCTGTACATTCATCTTTTTCTTTTCTCTGATTCCTTCTTTACAGTCTCCTTTCGGCCTGCTTCAGGAATGAACTCATGGACTCAAGGAGAGACCCTCCCAAACAGACTGATGCGATCCTAAAACATTCCAGCCCCCCAAACCCATCAGTATATCCATAAACCGAGCTGGCAAGGTCACTTTGCCCAGCTAGTGGGACTAGAAACAGTGGGGCAAATACACAGCCTGATAGCAGCAGAGTGAATAGTGAGAGAAATCTTCTGAAGGGACTCAAACTTTGCAAAAACAACAGACACTTCTACAGACCTCTTAGCTGTAGCCCATAGCACTGGGAGGTCAGGAACCATGATGTTGTCTGTCTTGGTGTAACTTTTTTCCTGTTTTTGTAATGTGTCGATACTCTTTCTTCTTACTTCTGTATTTGTGAATCTCAGCAGGGTTTCTCTGAGCAGGTCTCAATTTTTAAAATGCCTTTTGTCTTGTTTAAGTTAAAAAATGTGTTCATGGACTGGGGGGATGGAAGTGGGGGGCATGTGTTTAAATGGTCTCTGATAGTCAGTTTGGCCTGTTGTAATGCTAGTTATGCACTAATGGTGCAAGCAGCTGATGTATTTTTACTGCTGGACAGGGAGAGGTAATAATTGTATGAATCGGCACTGCTAAGAAATCCCTTTTTTTTTTTTTCCACTGATTTAGCATCATGAATTGTTTCCCCTTATTTTCAACCTTAAAAAAAGGTATGATCTAAAACACATCAAAATTGTGAAGAAGACTGGGTGGCTTTGACTTTGCACCAGCCCTGCTAGCATTGATCCAGCTTTACTGAACTGAGGAAGGTTGCTCCTGAGTCTTGATCCAAGTGCTGGGCTGAGCTGCAGAAGGTGACTGTGAGGTTGAAGTGTAATGACATCTATGCATGCTCAATGTCCCTGTCTCTTTGCAACTGAAAGTGTAAAGGGCAGAGTGTCCAAAACTTCTCATTGCCCTACCTGTGAGAAGGGGTCAGAGTTTAGCCCCTTCCCTTATAGATGTTCAGCAGTTATTAGATGTTTCATCAACCCTACTATCTTTTATCCCTTCTCTCCAAATCTCACAGTTCAAAGGAAAGCAGTGCCAGCATATGTTGGAATTGACTCAGCCAAGTGGCCTGAGGCCGTGGCCACCTTGTCCATTAATCCTGCAGCCAGAGGATTTTGCTAATTGTGTCCATGAAGTGCATCTGGGTTTAGCAATTTCTGCACAGAGGACTGTTTCTCAGCAAGGACTTGTAAATTCTCACTGCTTCTATCAAACTCTTATCTGTGAAAGCCATTTGTAGGGAGCTTGACAAGGAGGGTTTTGAGTCATTTGAAAATGTCTTCTTGAAGTATCAAGCTCAGACTATCACAACAGAGGAACAACCAACAGGCAGGTGATGTGCGATGGAATTAACCTGTCAGTGCTGAGCATGGCACCAGGTGTGGATACTGGCAATGAGGGAGGAGCTAGTGGAGAGTGGGCATTTTTCCTGCTGTGGCTCTTCCCTCTGAGAGGTGCTCAAACATCTTTACATCAAGAACAGCCCCTAATGCTGGTAAGGAAGTGTCCTTCAAACCACACTCTTAGGCAGTGGCATTGCTTCTGAGGAACCCTCCGATGTTCACAGCAGCAAGAAACAGAAATGTGAAGAAGTTCCTGGGGGTACACCAGGAACGGTGCTCCCTGCAGGCTGCTGTCTGACCAGATCAGCAGTGGCTGGGGAGCAGAGCTCAGTTGCAAATGCCAGTGTTGAACAGCTCCCGAGAAACACAGGAGGCTGTATCAATACTGATAGGGACCTGTGTGCCCTGCAGTGCAGTCTGTGCTGGATTTATGTGGGGCAGGTGCATACCCAGCTCTGACAAACTTGTCAGCACAGCCTGAAGAGAGAAGGTGCCTCCCAAATGCAGAGCAGGCCTCCTGGCCCACCCACTAATGAAAAAAAGCCTGATACACAGGGAGAAGACTCTTATCTCTGAACATCGTATCATCTGCTTCCAGGCAGCAGAGCTGCGATCTGAGCAGGTGATGACTCGTACTAACATCTCCTTTGAGAGCCATATCCCATCTCTGGATATCTTCTTCATTGTCTTAGCAAGACTTGTTCTACCATAGGAGTGTGGAGGAGGGCTGATGGAAAAAAGCCCCAAAATTGTGATTAATATAAAAATAATAATTAATTAAACCCCAATAGTGACTATTTCATATAATTGCAGCTCTACCATCGTTCCTTGTATAAAGATAATCAAAATTAAGTGCCTGTTTACTTTGCGTGTAAATTCCAGGAAATTCTTTAAGATCACAAAGCAGGGAACTATTTTCTGTGCCTTTTTATCTGGGAGAAGAAGAGCAGTGTGATTCTTTTCCCTGTGAGAGGTGGGATCTGAACTGTAAATGCAGCCCAGTTGTACCATTATGGGTGGCGCTGTCATCTGTCCTTCCAATGAAGGTTTATTCCTGGATATTGGTCTTGTCTGATTATGGATGGCAATATGAAAATGCTGTGACAGGGAAACACTAATCTGTTTCTAGAGCTCTGCTTCAGAGCCTGTCCACCAGCAAGTTTGAGGAGGCAGCCCACCAGAAGATTAAAAGGCATCCACAGCCTGGCCTGGGAAATTCCAGTTCATGCTCCAGTTCATCATCTGGTCTGACCTCTAGGAAATCTCTTGTACCATGATGGGCAATACAGCATCTCATTCTTCCACTAAATAAGAATGTAAATTATTTGGATCCGGTTGTTCTCTGTAAAGGCTTTCCAGTTCGTCCTACTTTAGCTATAAGAGGATGGTGATTTTGAAATTGATCTTAATGGTGACTTGATTTGCTCTCCAGCTACAAGGTGCTTAGAAGGTGCTATTTTAATTTTTTTTTTTATGAAAACTTGGAGCTGAAAGCAATATTAGTTGCTTTGTAGTCTGTCCTCTGCAGATAAAGTGAAAACTTTTTCCCAGCTGTCTTGTCTTTGCTTCTTTACCATCTCTGGGGCTTCAGGAAAGTAAGCCTTTTCCTTTCAAGGAATAACTAAGTGGACTAAATGTGCCTTATCAGTCAGTCAAGTCATATCAGTCTGTGTCAACTAGTTGATGTATATCCACTCCCTGTATTACAGCTCCATTCCCTGGAGAGCAGATTGTATCCACTGCCTGCCTTGGGAAATTCCCGTACCTGAAATCCAAGGGGAGTCATTATCACCACCCGTGTCCCTTTAGATGCTGTCTGCCTACAGGAGCTCCTGCTTTCCATGCTTCCAGTTAGTTACCAAGCCTACAAACCACTGGTATGGTTAAAAAGATGCACTGTTCCTTGCTCTTTGGGATGTGAGGAGCAAGGGCATCTCTCTGCTTTTTAGTGTCCTGCTTCATGGGCTTTCAAAGCAGATGAGTGCAACTGGGCATCATCTGTGTCACTTGTGTGCTATTACTAGACAACATGAGTGACACCCCAGTGGGAAACCTTGCTTTTAAAAAACACTGCCAGTGGGCACGTTGACCTTGTGTGAACTTGGGATGTGACCTTGCTGTGGCTGCTGTAAGGGAAGGCAGACTCAGACCTGGACAGATTTGATTCTACTTGTGTGTTTCTGCATTGTGACTGGCTCTAGGTGTTCAGGGGCAGCAAACTGTAGGCACAGAGGCTTGGGTGAAATCTTAAACTCTAAGCCTGAGCTGCCCTACTCTTGTATTTAATGAAACTTTGATGTCATTTGCATTAAGGCTGCTTACAGGGCAGTGTGCTCCTCTAGTCAGTGAGGACTCTGGGACTTGTCTACTCAATCAGGTAATTGGTCTACTCAATCAAGTAATTGGTCTACTCAGTTTCCTGCCTCTGGTGAAGGGCTGGTATCCAGTGAGCTGGGAAAGCGTAGAGTTACACAAGGTAACCTGTGAACTGAACTTAGTTCATATATGGGAGAAGAAAGAAGTTCCTTCCTGACCTTTTGAGATCATCGGTATATGCCTTGAAGCATGAGAGACAATTGCCCTCATATGAGCTTGCATAACTACAAATGTTATTTGCTAAATAATTACATAGCCTCTTGAAGAGAGAAAAATTTCGGTTGCAGAATGTGACTCAGTGCCTTTTGTATCAGACTGTTCCAAGAAGTATAATAGCCTCTTAATTGAAGTCCTTATACCTTGATATTAAAATGCATTTTGTTGGCATTGATATCAAAGAAATGTTAATGCTTCTACTTCTAATCTTTCTTGAGACATAGTAAGTACAATTTTAATGAAAATCACTGTGCATGACATTCTTATATCTGTTTCAAAAAGAAAATGAGAAAAAAAGCAGTATATTTTAAATGAATCCTCAAACACCATGTAGTCCTTGTGCTTAATACCAAAAAAATTTTCTCGTGTTTCTAAGGCTGTTGCTATATTGATGTGTGACATTAATTTTCAATAAAATTTTGCATCTTGGTTTATCTTGCAACTTCTCTTTGGCTAGATGGCTTTCTCTAGGCCTTTTAAACATCTGCTTATGTGATGGAATAGCTTAGTTGAAACTACTATGGGTACAAAGAAATATGCTTTGTTTCATGTATTTTATTCTATCGGGCTTGACTGTCTTAAACTTGACTCTTATGAGTATGAATAAGAATGGAGTCCCTAAGCTATATGTTGAAGTATGCATTTGTTTTCTAAAGTGTTTTCTAAAGTTTTGGGTTGGCTTGCTTTTCTTTTTTCTTTTATCCCCAAAGTATTTTGTAGTCTCCTAACTAGCTTTGCTGCGATCACTGTCAATGGTGGAGAGGGCAAATACAGGGCCACTACTGACCTCAAACAACGCAACCCAATCTCTTTGTGAAATTCTGTGTTGATTTAATTTGGAATTTCACTGTGTACATGGTGACCTCCTCACTTGCATGTCGTGCAGCCATAAGAGACTTTTCAGATGTGTATTAATTTCAGCTGAAGCTCAGTTAAGATGGGTGCCTGAACCTGTAAAGTAGAAATACTCACTGATCCTAAATCCAGAAGCCTTTTAGGCTAAGGGTGGTGTCAACCTGACTTGAATTTCATGGCTGGCCTCAACTTCATGATTGGGGAATTGAAACCTCAGATCTGAATCATTCCCTTCACTCTGAAAAGTTGGGTCTGAACATCATGGCTTGGTTTCACTTCCCCTTGGGAGTTGCTGCCATTATTAATATTAATTTGTGAAGCTTCTTGTGCTTTCCACTTCCTTGAGTCTATGAAGTTTGCTGGATCTTGTCCTGCATCTTCACTGCCAAAGGACAGTTCACACCCTTCTGTACCTCCTGTAATTGTGTAATTAGGTAACATTTCTTCAGGGCCTTAGATACTCTAGCCTGTTAGCATAAATGTTTTCTCCACCCAACACTGCAAGTCTTGAAAGTGCAGAAGCTGGAGACAATGTAATTGTGTGGAACTTGACCTTGAGTGCTGAAGGTTTTAATAAATTATCTAGGAATAAGCCTTTTCTTTCCTTTTACACTTCTCTTATTTGAAGTAATAACTATTCTATTTGCATAGAAGAAAAGCCAGTTCCCAGGAATGGTGTAACCAGTTATACCCAGATGAACAAGTTTCCCAAGGGGAAATAAGATGGGAATGTGCCCTTCCCCATTTACCATGGGGTCACTGTGATACGAGTGCTGGGCTCTGCAGCAAGCTGGGCAACCTCTGCTCTGCAGGGAGACCACAGCTTGTGAGGATACTTGTGTTTGGGAAGCAGGAACATTTCCCAAACCTTTGTCCAGTCCTGCAAATGCTCCTGGTGAGAGAGAGAAAAACCTGCTCCCTCGTGGCATGGCGGTGCTCTGCCAATTCTGCTGTTGGACCAGCTTTAATGATAATTTTCTGCATATCCTACATAAGACCCCACTCCAAATGGGATGCCACAGCTGTAACTTGATCTGGGAACTGGGCTGCCTTTCAGAAGCAGTCTGGTCTTTGCAGTCTGGATCACTTACACGACAGGATTGCAGCTGGGACCCTCGGGGCTGGGCAGTGGGGAGCTTGCCAGCAAGCCTCTCTGGCCCAGTTCATGAGTATGCTGGATGGAGTTTGGGGCTGGATGGACTTGAGGAAGGCTAATGCTGTTGTTGAGTGGTAGTAGGAACCTGATACTCTTCGTAAGCAGCCTGCAGGGTTTGGATACCAAGTTTTCCTTAACACCAGCAAAAGCTGCTTGTTGGCATCCCAGGCAGCTCTGACCATCTCAGTAGTGGTCCCTAAGGTGTATGGAATCTGTCTTGAGCAGAGAGCTTCTTCCTGTTAAATATACACCTGATAACAACCTGATTATATGAATAACTATGAATTTTGGAAAAACCAAGGTGGTAAGTGCCACCTGATCTGAGGATTGTTTCTGCAGTCAGGTGTCAAGGGTAGTTTGGATGGTTTGAAATGGCTTCCTCAGTTCTTGTTCTTATGAAAGTAGTTCTTGAGCACAAGGAGAGCTTAACTTAAAAATACATTTTGAATTTTGGTAGCTGGTTGCTGGCTTTGCATATATTCTTTTCAACTTAAAAACCTACATAGGCACTCTGCTTTTAGTTCAAATTTTTTGTTAAAGTAAAAACTTTCCGTTTTTGGTATTTCACTTTTTTTTTTTTAAAGAGTGACAAGAATACCTGGGAAACTTCTTGTCCCATTGACTCACTCTCCAGTGATCTTTATCTGCAATGCTCCTGTGGTGTCAGTGATTTCACAAGCAGTAGGTCATGTAGCCCCTTAGATGCACAGTCTTAACAAGCAACTGTTGTGATTCCTGTCCTAACTTCTCCTTGGTTTGCAGAACCTCCATGCAGTCGCAGTCATCCTATGGCTCTAACTCTCCACCACTCAGCAAAATGAACAGCATGAACAAGCTGCCCTCGGTCAGCCAGCTCATCAACCCCCAGCAGCGCAATGCCCTGACCCCAACCACCATCCCCGACAGCATGGGAACCAACAGTAAGAAACTCTCATTCCTTCTTCTGTTCCCTGTGTGCTCCCTGCTAGTCTGGGCAAGGAGACTCGGCATCTCCAAGTGGCTAGTGTTAAGCTGGAGAGCCTGGAGTCATTTGCTGTGAACCTGCAGAGCCAAATAAATATTGCTCACTGATGTGCCATGGGGCAAGGCTTCAGCATCCTGCTCAGAGCCTCACAAGGGTGAACAGAGCTGCTTCTTGCTGCAAATCTAGCTGGCTGCGCTGTCCTCTGGCTTTCAAGATTTGTTTCTTTTTCTTTTCCCAGCAGAGGAGATGCAAATGTTAGCAAGACTTTTTTTCCCTCAGTTCAATTAAGACACTTCTTAATTTCAAAGGAAATATCTGCATTGCACGGCTCTGTTCCTCCTGGCTGCTGAAGAGTGCCCAGCAGGCCTGTAAATCCAGGATGACAGACATAGTTCTGAGTTTTGTTGGGGTTTTTTTAGTTGTTTATTTATTTATTTATTTCAAAAGCACTGGACTCTTGCCCACACCTGTTGTTGATCCCCTTCGGGTGCTCTTGCTGTGTCTGAAAACAAAGCTGTTTGGCTTCTGTATTGGGTTACTCTCCTGGCTCTGTCCTGCTCCTCTCCCTGGCAGGGTTTCTTGCTTAGGTTTCTATCAAGGCTGTCTGTGAGGGAAGGTGACACAATGGAGGCACTGCTGACACTTGCTCCTGTGCGGGGAGGTCTCCTGAAGGACTGTCTGTCATCTGGTCCTGGTCCCTGCCTGAAGCTTCTCGTGAGCTTGCCCTGTGCAGGGCATTGCAGGGGACTTAAGGCTGCTTGGGTTGTGGGTGCTGTCCTTCGGTGCCGTGCTGGGGGCGAAGCAGGGGTATGGGGATGTCTGGGTAACAATGTGCTCCTCCTTCTTCTCTCCTCCAGTTCCCATGATGGGCACCCACATGGCCATGACCGGTGACATGAATGGCCTCAGCCCCACGCAGGCGCTGCCTCCTCCCCTCTCCATGCCTTCAACATCCCACTGCACCCCCCCTCCTCCATACCCCTCAGACTGCAGCATCGTCAGGTGAGCGGGAGCAGGCTGCCCAGCACATGTTTCCCACCCACAGCGAGCAAAGGCCTTGTGTCAGGAGCCTGAAGGGGTCCTATCATGTTCCTTGTCCCATTCTACTGGAGCACTGGATCCCCCTGTGCCCTTGGCAGTCCTGAGGCTGGCACCCTCTGGGGCACCAAGCCTCAAATCCCCACCTCTGAGCAGCTGAGAGAAACAGGGATGTTAGGACTGCAAGAAAACTGAGGTATGCAGCATCTGTTGGACTGGTGGAGCTTGAGGGTGCCAGGCAGTCTTGCAAACATTTCTTGATTTTCTTTTTTCCCCTTTGGACACTTGACAAGCTATGGCTGGGGTCAGAAGCCCCTCTGGCCTTCTTCTCAGACAAGATGAAAGATGCTGCCCATAAAGGAGGATTTCCTTACACTTAGGGAGGAATGTGCTGATTAGAAGTGCATGGTGTGTCTGAGCCCCAGACCCCATGCCTTGCTAAAGCCCTCTGCATGCAGCAGGCTGCCATGGGCTCAGCCACCTTCTGGGTGACAGGACCTAGCAGGAGGGTCTGTGTCAGCCTTCCTGCCCCAAGACCCAGGCTGTGCAGCACTAGCTCTTGACTAAGGCAAGGTGCTGCCATGAGGGCTGTCTGGTAGGTGCTGAGCTGAAGGACTCCCTCATTTAATGTGGCTTGCTGGCCTGGGATGTCTTGGAGGAGGTCAAGCCAAGGGTGAAAGCTTTGTTTCCTGTTGCTGCAAATTGGCTGAGTGTTTGGTTTTTCTGTGGTTTGGGCTGTTGCAGCCAGGGTGATCCTATTTTCTCTCTCCTTCCTTCCTTCCTCCTCTGCAGCTTCTTAGCGAGGTTGGGCTGCTCATCCTGTGTGGATTATTTCACGACCCAGGGGCTGACCACCATCTATCAGATTGAGCATTACTCCATGGATGTAAGTAACTCCTCACCATTTCATTTGTTTGCACTCTTGGCCCTGTTTTAGGAATAGGTCAGAAATCTAGACTTGGTATACTTTTATTTTCACATGATTAGTTTGATTTAAGGCTGTAGCGCTCAGAGAAGACATGTTGTGAGGTGAAGAGAGGCTGGACTCAGGGCCAGCATTGTAACTGCCTTGCCTGGCACAGAGAAAGAGTGTCTCCCCTTCCCCGCCACTCTCTGTTTTAGCCCCCGAAGTGGCCCCAGGCCACGCGCCTGTGAATTCTGCAAGGCTCGGTTTCAGTTTACACCTCGCTTGCCTGCAGACAAGTAGGTTGTCCAGAAGTGGTCTGCATTTTTCCCTCCGTGCTTCTGTTTTCTGGCCTTACCTTAATCATCTTCCCTTGCCACTGACATCTCAGCCCTGTTTGTTGGGTTTTTTTACTCTTGCATGGCTTTTGCTGCAGGGTTGCTGCTTCCTCTCCTGAGCCACTGCTCTCCTCCGAGCTGGCTGTCCCATTTTTTCCCCCGAGACTTTGGAAGGCTGTGGTGCTTTTGCTCCCTAGCATGGGCTGCCTTCCTTCTGCTGCTCTTCTAATTAGAAAAGCTGACCCAAATTAACCAAAGTTGGTTGCTAATTTTTTCAGAAGCTGATACCATGTATCCCAGAGTTTAGGTAATGCAACCCTCAGGTTTTGCAGCAGAAATGATGGGGCCTCAAAGTACAAGTTTTCAAAGATTATGTCTGTTATTAAGTTTTAGTTATGTTCAGGTAAATAAGACAGTTCCTGTAGAGTCAGACTCAGAACTCTGAATACTGGAGCTTAGACTTGGTTTCTAAAATCGTTTTGCAGCCTTTGAAATAAACATGGAAGTTTTCAAAGCTGTTGACCTTCAGTAGCCCAGCATACACCACCACCGACAACCAGCAGATCTCTGAGGTTGCCTTGGAGGCCTTGCAGTCCAGTTAAGCATCTAGCTTTAGGTCACCATGTCTTATTAATGAGCATGTGTTTTGTGTAACTCAAAAATAGACCTTGTGCCTTAAAATCAGACCACTGCTGCCTCATGGCCCCACATGCCTGTTCAGAAGTGAACCACCACTTTCATGATTAGTGGCTTGTCTTCTGCAGTGCATTGTGGCCACCTGGATTTTGGCAGCTTTGGTGCTTCATAGGCATTTGCAGGGTGGCCCAGTGGCTGCTTTTACTCCTGGAGCCCATCTTGCTCAGAGATTGATTGCCCTGCTAAGCCCTGCACCTTGCCTTGCAGGATCTGGTGAGCCTCAAGATCCCAGAGCAGTTCCGCCATGCCATCTGGAAGGGCATCCTGGACCACCGGCAGCTCCATGACTTCTCCTCCCCTCCCCACCTCCTGCGCACCCCCAGCGGCGCCTCCACCGTCAGTGTGGGCTCCAGCGAGACACGGGGGGAGCGCGTCATCGACGCTGTGCGCTTCACGCTCCGGCAGACCATCTCCTTCCCGCCCCGCGACGAGTGGAACGACTTCAACTTCGACATGGATGCCCGGCGCAACAAACAGCAACGCATCAAGGAGGAAGGGGAGTGAGACCCCTGGACTGCCCCTCCACCCTGCCTCGGCCACAAACTGCTCAGCCCTTCATTTGTCTTCCTTCTGCTTGATACTGCACCCCTGGAGGAAGGGCAGAGGGAACCTTCTTGCTCATTCATGCCAGGTTGTGTCCTTGATGCTGTCTAGGTCATACTCCTGGACTGTGACCTCCACCCCAGCTCTTGCAAGGGGAAGAGCTGAGCCAAGGGGGAAGGCAGGTGGTATTTCCTTGAAAACCATTGACCTTCTTGAGAGAAGGCATTGTTCTTGTTTCATGTTTTGCTTTGGGGAGAGGGCTTCTTTTCTTGACTTTTGAATCCTCACACACGTTGTGGGTGTCCTGACATGCAAACTTGTTTCTGTCATCCAGTGATCCCACTTTGAAAAGCAGGAAGGTTAAAATAAAATTTTTTAAAAGCAAAAAAAAAAAAAACCAAAAAAAACCCCTAAACCCAAAAAGCCAAACCCACACCAACAGCAAATGCAAAAAACCTAAAGCTACCAAACCCTGAACTGGCCATCCAGAAAATAAATGGGAATCGGTCTGCTGAACGTTGCACTTAAACAGCCTCTTCCCATGGAGCTGAGTGCTCTGTTCATGTGTAATATTCTCCAGCGGAGACAGCACATGCACTTTGCTGGGCAGGCCAGCTCTTACGGCACCTGCATCCTACTTTTCCCTCTTCCCTCACCTTCTCTGGGAAAAACCAAACCTGCTGTCTCTTTTTGTTTTGGACTTACGTTCATGTGTATGTCCTGGTCTGCTTCTTTCAGGCTACAAGTGTAAATAAAGCCACTGTCACTATTGAATTCTGCTCCCACCCAGCCTTTAACCATGATGTACTACTACTGACATTTAAGCTAGAGAATTAGGCTTTGCCAAATATGCAGCCTGGCTAGTTTAGAGTAGGGATTTGCCCACCTAACCTCCAGTTGAATGGAGGACCAAGAGCTGCAGACTGATTTGTAGGGCTTCAGCTATCCTAAACTCAGACAACTTTTTATTTAGACCAGGCTAGATTGGTTCCCTCCCAAGTAAAGTAGAACTGTCTTTAGATATATCTGTAATAGCCTATAGTCAACAGCAACAAAACACAACAGGCTCCAGCCTAAGTGACAAGCAGCTAGAAGTGGAGACTAAAAAAAAGAACTGCCAACTGCCTTAAATCAAGGACCTGGTAATATGAGTGTTGTTACTGCAATAAGTAATGTTTACATGAGAACTTGATTTTTTTTCTGTTTTTTTCTTTATGTGCTCTACAATAGATGTGCTCTGAGGCATTTCCTCTGACTGCCAGTGGTCCTGTGGACAAGTAACTGAACAGTGTGTTTTCATATTTTTATGGGCCAAGGTAGTGAGACTCCAGTGAATACAAAATATACCTAACCTGAGGAGCAAGGCTCAGCACAGCTGCTTTCAAGTTGGCTTGCTCTTTTTAACAGTAAGCCTGACCATTTTTTAGCTGGGTAAAGATGAAAAAAGCAGCTTAAATGACTTGTCATCCTACCTTGCTACAGCCGAACAATCTCGTTTCAAGGCAGTGGCTGTTTCCTGGGCCCTGCTGTGTGCCATGTATTTCATTTAAGTCCAGTATGGTTAGCATCCTCCATCTGTCTGCTGTGCCAGGTCTATGTTGTATTCAAAGACTGCCTTTTACTAACTGTGCAAGCCTGTTTGGGTTAGGTATAAATGGTAATGCCAGATGGTTACTGTAAAATGTGTACATAAATATTTTTGTACGTGTAATTTTTGTTTTCCTACAGCAGATCATGGCAATTTTTATTTCTTCTTGGGCTACTGGGTCACACAGAACCACAATAAAATGTTGTTTGTTTTTCTGGTTTTTTTTTAATTATTATTATTTTTATGCAGAATGCTTACAGTATACCTTGTAACAAACAACTAGTGACTGGACGAATATATTTGTATTTTTCATACTGAGATTCCTGTGTTACTTTGCAATTGAGGGGGGAGGGGGCAGGTACTGAAAGCCTGTTTTATCATTTTGTTTTGTAACACTTCAAAGAGCAGTGTCCTAGATTTCAAAGTATTTAACATGCTCAGTGTGAGAACTTACTCTGTCTCTTACTTTTTTTCTGTATGATACAAAAGAAGCAAGTCATTCTGCTCTTGATGCAATAATTAATTCAGCGGGGCAGTGTTAGTGCGGGTACTTTACAAATTCCTGGAGGTGAATTAGGCTGTGCCCTTCTCACATCCAAGGTTTTGCATCTCCACTGTGTAATCTTTCTGAGCTGTTTCAGTATTGTACCAATATTGATGCAAAAGAACAAAATCATTTTTAGGAACTAGGAAGCTTCTGACTGTAAAGGTTAATGCAATTAGTGCTGTGCCCAGACTCTGGGTACAAGAACTTCCATATCTACTTTTCAACTCAGCAGTGAGGTGGAGCTTTTCTGATGCATCATGAAAGATAAAAATATATGCTGTGAAAACCTATTTCTCCTGAATAGCATTATGGAGCCCTCTTCTGTATACCTAGAATCTTCAAGTGAGTTTGAACTGCTGTAGCTTTTTCCCTCCCCTGTAGAGCTGTGACTTTTTTTTTTTGTTGTTGTTGTTTTGATGCATCAAAGCATTATGGGTTAATTGAGCTGAAAATCTGCCAATGCTTGTAGCAATGACAGTGTTGTCTGCACCAAGACTTCTGTGTGTTTTGGAACACCTTGTTGTTGAAGTGTCTGAAAATAAAAGCCAAATTGAAAATGACACTGAATTGCCAAACAACTTCTTTTCTTGCCTGTGTGCCTTTTTGGAAATGAGCAGGAGCCTTTGCTGCTGTGTCCTCCTCTGAGCAGCTGGGGCTTAGTGTCATGTTCACCTATGGGTGCAGTTTTCTCATCCCCACAGCATCCATGTCATGAGGGTGTTTTATAAGGTGCCATCACACATTCATCTGCTGCCTTCTGGACAGATGGAACAGATCAGCCCCATAAGCCCCTTGCTGAACTGTGATGTGTTCTGCCTCTTGCATGGCTCTTTTTTACCCTTTCATCACGTTTCTTTATTCTGTTTCTGAGCAGTGCACTTAGGTAGTGCCCTGTGTTCCATGTCTTGCTCAAAGTCAATGGAGCTGTGACTGGTGTGTGCCCTGTGCAGGGGCAGGGAGCATGTCCTTTAAGCAGATAGGGTCAGTGCTGCCCTCTTCTACCTCTGTGCTTGGGAAGTAGCCTCCCACAGCCATCTCCATCATCTCCCTTGGAGCTTGGGGGAGGGAGGGTGTTTGTCCTTCTTATTTAAACTGCACTAAAGGCTTTGTGCATCACTCTATTCATCCTTTCCCCTAGCAAAGCCATTTCCTTCTCCATCTCAATTCTTCTTCCAAGGATTTGAAGTAAGAACAGCTCAGAGACAGTGGAGTGTCTTTCCTGAAAGTGATGGAGTGGCCTCTGTCAGCCAGGGGCTTCATTCTGTCCATGGACCACCACATTAACAGCCCAGCTTCACCAGTGATTTCTGTTGGAACCACATGTCTGTATCTTGCAGTTTTCCTGGGTTATGGTTGGGGGAGGATGTTCAGGAACGGGGAGAGTCAAAACCCACAAAGATCGTAGAAGAAGTGTCCATAGCTTCCCTTGGGGGATAGGCAGGCATTCCCTACCCTAATGAAACTGATTTCTTTGGTTCTGATTACTGTTTCTATTCTCTTTTGCCAAATGTTCAGAGAAGTAGTTGTCACCAGATACCAATATCCAGAGGTATCAGTACCCTGGTTGCATTGGCTGGCAGGTAGGAATTGCCCAAATGTGGTGTTAAAAAGTATGTGATGTTAACTAGTATGTTGCTGTCAAAGAAGTGCTGCTAGAACTGGCTGTGAGGACTTGTTGTTTCAGCTAATTGACTCTTTGCCTCTAGATGAGCAAACTGGATCAAATAAAATAAGATTTCATGTTCCCTTAAGCAGGCAGGCTGGAAATACGGTTTCAATTTCTGTCTGCTGTGATCCACTGCTGAAGTAGGGAACCTCTACTTTGCTGAGGTTACAGCAAGGGTTTCAGTGCTGAGGAATCCCAAGCTGGTGTTCTCCCTTTTGCTCTCCACCCATACCCATTGGAATTTTGTCTTTGGATATTGGGATGCTTCATATGCAGGCATGGAGTTTTTAGGGCAGGGATCCATTACAAGCTTCCAGCTGTGTTTTGCAAGCCTGGGTGGACCTCTGAAAACGTGCATGCCCTTCTATGCAGTTAGTTCTAAGTGTGCTGAAGCTAGCAGTCCCCTGGAATGAAACTTACCCGGACACAACAAAACCTGGCAAATATCCAGGTGGAGCCTGTGAAGAGTGTCTTGTTCATCACGTTCTTCCTGTCCTGTATGCCTTAGCAGAAACCCCTTCCTTTCTGATGGCAAAGTGGTTGCCTGTGCTGTGGGGGAGGATTGCGGGACCTGGCCTCCCACTCTGCCTCTTTGCAAGTTGCTTCTCTATGGGAAAACCATGTGGACAGCCCAGCCCTAGCACCTAGTTGGAGCTCGGGCTGTTTGGCCTTCTGATTTTACTGAGCTATAAAATGCATAAATTATAGCATTTGCTGTGTGGAGGTTAGTGAGTAGCTGTGGCAGGCCCTGCAGAGCTCCCCTGCGTGGTCCCCCGTGGACTGTTCCTGTGCTGAGCCTTCGCCAGGAAGGTTTGGCAAACAGCCTGGTCTGACTGCCAGGCTCGAGCTGGTGGTTTCTGGGTCCCGAGTTGTTTTGCCCCTCTGCAACCTATGGCAGCAGGGATTTGTTTTCTTGAGCATTTAGCAAAGGGTGGAGGCTGGAGTTTTGGAGCCTTATTGATACTAGCATACGCTGGCCGTGAAGGTCAAATAAACTGGGAGGAAGTTAATCTTTATGCTCTGTTGGCAAGGACCAGCTGTGGCTTTCTCCCAGCTTGCTTCCCTAAGATTAAGGAGCCAAAATTTTACTTGGAGGTATATGGCAGTTGCCCTTTACTAGAGCTTTGCTCTCCTGATCTGAGCCCCATGGGCTGATCTTTTCCTTATATATGCCCAGCCTCACCAGTTGTATATGCCATTCCTTCCCACAAGGTCTTAACATCAGCGCTGTAGAACCAGGTAGTTTTAGTTTTGTATGTATGTGCATTTTTATTAGTAGATGCCTTTCATTCAGTGAGGAGTTAGAGCCCCTCTGCACCCTGTCTGTCTGTCTGTGGGGATGTTGCAGGGCTGCCCATTGCAGCCATGCCCTGCTGCTGGGTGAGCATGGCTAGGGGCTTCCTTGGCTCAAACTGGTCAAAGTCCTTTCTAAGGGTGGTGGAGGGATCTATCAGTTTTGTTAAAATGCTTTGACTCCCTTGCAAACACTCCTAGTGTCATATGTTTTGTTCTTAGGAAACATCAGCTCTGCCTTCCTGAAGGAGAGCTGAGCCAGGTGCCTGGGGTCACAGGTGAAAAAAGGAAAGGCTTTGTGGTGTTAGGGGCAGGAGATGCAGGATTTGGGGCAGGATAAGGGGGCTGCAGGTACAGCCCCATAACACGGGCAAGCACCAGGGGGCATCCCTGGGAGTGGTATACAGTGACTGTGTGCCTGCAGCATTGAAGCCAAGGGCTGAAGGGGCCTGAAGACATTGACCGTAACCAGTGTGTTTCTGTCTTGGTGACTGCGGTCACTGCAGTACCTGCTCCCACAGCAATATCCAACATAGGCCCATGGACAACTGGATTTCAATCTGAGAGCTCTAAAGTTGTTTGATGAGGGTCTCCATGCACCATTCAGCTGATTTCCTCACTGCCATTGCAATGCACTGCCCTGTGCCTTTGTGGTAATGTGAAATCAGCAGCCAGTGGCTTCTTGGCTGTGCCACTTCTGGACGATGGGGATACATGCTCCAACAGGAGGTGGGTGCCTTCTGGCACGCTCAGCAATTACTCACAGGCAGCTGGGCTGATACCAACCATTACAGCATGCAAGGGAGATTTTTTCTCCCAACAGCCTAGGGTAGGAGATTAGGCTCCCTGCATTATCAGTGACAAGGAAGTCCCTGGGGAACCATTCAGAGCATATTAGACTCCCACTCTGAATCATGCCCTGGAAGATGTGGTCTCATTATTGCCTGCATCAAGGTCAAGGGAAGACTAAGATCGTTTGTTAACATTAAGCAGGATGGCTCTGTCCGTACAATCAGTTTTGCTGAGATCCTAAGGCTTGTCGCTGCACTGCGAGAGACACAGCCACGTGCAGCAAAGAAACTGGGGCAGGGTCTGAGGAGAAAAAGGGAAAAAATAAAACAAAATAAATCAGCACAACTGGGGAAGAGGTCGTACTTTTTCCTCTTCTGTTTAACTGTCACCACTCTCAAAATGAGTGTCTAGAAGCAGTCTTAAAAAAAAAAAAAAAAAGAGAGGAAGAGTACAAACCCAAGCTTGCATTAAAAAAAAATTAGCAATTGAGACAGTGGGAGAGCTGGCTGTACAGAAAGCAAGACTCTCCCAAGTTCATCATCTCCCACCCACACCGGTTCCTCTGTCGAGGGGATTTGCAAACCCGGGTGCCCAAGCCGGGCAGCGCCGGGCAGCCACTGCCCTCTCGCGGGTCCCCCCGGCATCGCAGCACCGGCAGCGTGAAATCGGGGTGCGGGGCTCTGCCGCAGGCCCGGGGAGCCTGCGTGTCCCCGTCGGCCCCTCGGCCGCCTCCTGTGCGTGGGCACGAGTTTTATAAAACGCCTTTTTTCTCACCCCTCGCATCCCACGTGCAAGAGCAGCAGCGGCAGCTCTTGTTTGTTTATTTTGCATGGGTGGAATAAACAAGTGACCTGTTGGTGTTACAGAACAACTCTTACTGCAGCTGCCCCTTAGGAAAGCTGCTGCTGTCCTGCCCTTTGCTGTGCACCCAGGGGATCTCCAGTGCTGTGCCCATGCCAACCTGCACCAGTGCAAATGAGAAATTCACAAGATGAAGACCAAACACCATCACCTGCCAAACCAGGAGATGACTGCTCTCAACTCAGGCAGCTCTTGGGTGCAAAAAGCCTGAAGCTGTGCCCTCCATCGGTGAACCGCTGCCCAGAGATGTCTTCAGAGCCAGAGCCTACCCACCCCAGGAGGTTGGTTGGAGGCACACTGGAGGCAGAAGCCCTGCATGGGTACCCCATGCTGCAACACTCCACAGCCAAAACCAGTGTGCGCCAGCACCCCAGGCTCCCAGCACCATGCGTGTCCTGCCCAAGGGCATGAGAGGTGCTCCACCTTCCCTTCACGCACACACAGAGAGCCTTGGCTGCAGAACTCTTCCCTGCCAAAGTGATAGACATCACTTTTTCCAGCTGAGAAAATACCACTGGGTATTTTGCAGAGAGCACACGCCACAGCCAGGAACTCCCACGGCAGCACCTGGCTGGAGCACCGGCGGCCGGCACAGGCTCCCACGCCACCACGGCAGCCAGCTCAGCCAGTCTGGGTGGGGAGCCCGGCACCCTGCCAGGGCCAACCCGCCTGCGGCACCCGGCACCCCGTGTGCACCTGTGCGGCTCCACAGGGTGCTGTGTGTGCAGGGGGCTCTCCCCTGGGGCTCCCCGTGGGCTGCTGGCTCACAGGCTGTGCGCTGGCTCTGGCTCAGTTTGCTGGTGCTTGCTTTAAAAGCTCACCCTGGCACACATGGGTCCTGCCCCAGGGAGGCCAAATGTGAGAACAGCCCCCAGCGCTGGGCAGGCGCCCACTGCAGTTCTGGGCTGTGCCGTGGAAACAATCTGCAGCTCCCAAGGAGAAGCTGGGGAGATGGAGAGGACGGCACCCACCTTGGCTGGCAGGTGGGGAACGGTGTGCTGTGCTGGCAGGCATGGGCAGTGCTTGTGTGGGATTTGAGCTCCAGGGCCGTGCTCTGCCCACTCAGGTTCTCTGCTTGGCAGCAAGGTGCCCCTAGTGCTCACCTGTGCCTTGGGCTCCAGGTCCCAGCCCAGTTTTCCTGGCTGGGGTTGCCATGCTCTGCAAGGAGCCCAGAGAGGAGAGCCCAGACTGCCCATTTGTACTCAAAGGTGTGAGCTCTCAGGTGTGGACAGGCACTTGTCAGGCACTTCTATGCAGTTATTTAACATTCAGCCCAACCATCTCCAGGCTTTACCTTCCTCCTATCAGGGCAGGAGCAGGTCTGAAGTGGAAGATGTTGGGGTGGCCCTTTAGAAGGTATTTTCAGCTCTGTCCTACAACAGTAAACTCTAGCAAGGTGTTTCACGGTTTTCTAGGAGAACTTCTGATGTCCTCCAAATTTTTCTGAGCTTCCTAAGTGAAACCCCAGGAAATCTGACTTCTCCCTGTTTTCTTCCTGAGGTTGTTTTCATCTGTTGGCTGTTTCTTTTATATTTTGTTTTGTTTTTCCAGATCTCTTTGTGAGCCTCTGATTAATTCAGCTTCTGATTCCTTGGCAATCGCCTCTGGAGACAACGCTCAAGATTTCTACACATGTGATCCATCTTCTTCTTGGCTGTATAGCCCTCAGTGCTGGAATTGGGTAAGAAATGTTACAACAGATCCTAGCACTCTGTAGCAGGGGTGTTAGGAAATAAAATATTGCACAGTGCTGCGTGAAAAACTCTTTGATTAATTAAAGGCGTGGGTGGCTACACAGTTGCATCAAATTATCCACGCGCCATGGCGAAATACGAGATAAAGGCATCAATTTCTTATTCCAAGGACATGGTCGAGGAGCTCATGCTGAGCCCGCAGAGAGTTGCTGGCCTGAAAGTAAACAAGAGTATTTTCATGGAGATGTTTTTCACAGAAACAGGAGGTAATGGGTCACCTCATCATGCCGTGCCCAGAAGGTGCTGCAATGCCCCTGCGTAGGAAGCCTGGCCCCAAAGCAGTGCTCAGCACCCTTCCCCCAGGGCAATGTTTGGCCCTCTGAAGGCTGATGCCAGAGCTCCCGCACACTGAGCAAACACCCAGCCCTGAGCTCGGTGTGTGGGAGCCAATCCTCTCCCTTCTGGCATTTAGACTCTGGCCTGATCCTCAAAGCCACAACATCCTCTGAAAATCCTGAGCAGGGCTTCCATCAGCTAATGGAGCAGCCTGTGGAGGTTCCTGCCTGCCACTGAGGGTAAGAGGTGGAGGATTCACCGTTTGCTCTTCTTAGAGAAAAGTTTAATTCCAGCTTTAATTGATTGGGTAGCAATACAGTTACTTCCATTATGGTTTATATTCTAGTCTTTCCTGCTGCTTAATTAGTGACTTGAACAGAAGGAAGTCAGTGTTCAGGAGCTATCAGCGGGCAGGACTGTGCTCTGCATTGTAGGTTAAGGGCTCACGGTAAAAACACATGCACCAAAACCACACACAAACTTGATTTTGCACAACTCTAACAGCAGTGACTCAGCTTGCCCCAAAGAAGAGATGGCTGAATGTGTTTCACCTGGCCCAGAACCTTCACCCAAGGGTAAAATATTAAGGCAAGTACATTACAGTCAGGCCACAGGCAGCAGCTGTCTCAGATTATTTCAGCCTTGCCTTGGAGGTGAGGAAATCAAGCAGGACTGAAAGCTCTGCCAGGGATGCCAGCAGCCAGATGAAGATGGGCGGGTGAGAAGGTGAAGTCACCCTGCATCCCATATAGGCTGTGGCCAGCTGCTGAAGAGGACCCAAGAATGAGTGAGAGCTGATTGAAATTTTAATTTGGGGGGGGAGGGTGTTTCGTTGTGTTTGTTGTTGTTGTTGGGGTTTTTTTTTTTGCTGTTGTTTTTGTAGTGGTGTCCCTGTGGCCAGGAAACAGAACAGAGATGCTGAGACGTTTCACAGGAGATGAAGCCCAGCTAGAGGGTCTAGCTGGGAAGACATGGAGCACAAACTGTAGCACTTGACTCTTTCATATGTTCAAAAGGAGTGAGTAGAGCCTTCCTTCTGTTCCATTGGAGATGATTCTGGGCTCAAAGATCACACAAATTAACCCTTGCATGCCTGGTTAGCCCAGGGCATCTAGAGTAGCTTTGACAATGTTCTCAGCTAGTTGAGACAGGCAAATCAAAGCCAGCAAGTCAGCAGAAAAGGGTGCCTAAGAAAGACATCTATACTGATCCAGGTAATCCTAAACCTGATTTTCTTCCCATTCGTGCTGTATTAGTTGGTTGTGAGTATCCCCACTGCAACTGAGAGAAGACCAATACTAACTGAGGTGGCCAGGTATGACAGGGAATGTTTCCAGGCAGCAGTCTGCCCTTTCTCCCTTCCTAGGTTAGAACAGGATGATGCCTCTGGTGCATTTATCCCTGTTTATACCAAGTGTGTCTCCAGGCAGAGCTGCCTTAAGGCTACCATGGCCTGGCAACATGGCAACTAATGGCTTGCAGAGCAGCTGAAGGAGGAGAAAACAGAGAGTCCTGCTGGGTTTTCTCAAAAATTCAGGTCTTTAGGAGGAATTATCAGCAGCTGTGCCTTTCTTTGGAAAGGGTGGAAGTGCTGTGAGATGCAGTTTGAGGGCATAAGGGGAGGACCCAAGGTAGTGCCTGGGGTGTGCAGCACTTTGGTCTCCCCTACATGCTGATACTATGCAGTGTTCACAGTGGGAACAAATTGGTGCTGAGGGATTGCAGCTCTTCCCCATTGCCTGGAGCATGGGCTACCCATCAGGAGCTTCTGACCTGGAAGTTTTCTTTTGCTGCTAGGCCCAGCACAAGAGCAGGAGAGATGTTTGTTATCTTTTGTCTGGTGGCGCCAGCAGTTGAGCAAGAGGAGTGGGAGGCCGGTTGCTGGCTTCTGTATCTGTGCCATTCAGAGCTCCCAACTTATCCTGCTGGGTGGGGGACTTGCAGGCTTAGTGGCATTCCTGATATGGTATATCTCACCTTTTGTTTCAGTGTAATTGTTCTGAAAGGGGAGAAAGGATGCAGCATCTTCCACCTCAAAGGGAACAGCTGAAGTTTCATTATGCCCCAGGAGAAAACGCAATTAGTAGATTTGTCCTGCTTCCCCCACAGCAGCAATGCTGGCAGCTCCAGCCAGTGCCATTGGCCCTCCCAGCTGAGGGTAGGCAGGTGGCCATGCAGTCAGGCTGTATTCAGGTCCCTGGAAGAGTGCAGGTCACACCTGCAGGGGCAGTCCCGCAGCTCGCGGTGCAGATGTTCTGGCAAACAGGGAGGAACCTGCATGACGCCAGCTGAGCAGGGCAGGGTGTGTGCTCATCAGCCAGGACTTCTCACTCCCTGCAGCGCCGGGGTTTGGTGCAAGCATGTTTACTTTCCCTGCAGCCTCTCAGGAGGCTCCAGAAGGGTGGGCAAAGCCCAGGCTGCCAGGGAAGCCTGGTGGCAGCACCGTGGGCTTGTGGCTGGCAGGGTGGACCTGGCAGTTTGCTAAGCACAGGAGAGCGGCACATCATTTGCTCATGGCTCAGCTTTTGGAAGACGCATGTGAACATCCTTCTCTTCATAGCTATGAGTGAGATGAGCAAAACCCCCCTGGGCTGCTCTGCTTGCAGAGATGCTGCGAGGGCTGTGTGAGTCACCTGGAGAAGCAGAAGGCACAGCCAGGTTCAGAGAAAGTCCCTATGTACTTTGTCCCACCTCTAAGAGTCACTGTAGGGGCCACATTTTGGTGTGGGGATGGTTATTCTGAAAGTTATTTGCTCAGAGCACCTCAGAGTGTCAACCACACATGGCTCAGAGCTTCCCCTGGGGACCTTTGGTGACAAACCCCTTCCCTGCAGCTGTGCAAAATGAGTCCAGTGATCACCGCACTGCTGATGAGTTCACAGCCTGCCCCATCCTTTCCCAGTGCCACGGGCTGCCCATATAAAAGACTTCATTTTTCCTTTAACCTGTTGGGCAGAGCAAGGAAGGATGGGCTCACACTAGACTTTTTCCAGTGTGACTGAGTGGGGAAAAAGACTGCTGTGTGAGGTGACTGAGGACTTTCCCCACTTAGACAGCAAGCCTGTCCCCCCACATCCAGTTCTTCTGCTTGGTGGAGTTCAGCTGTAGGCAGGTAACTGTCACAGAGTAGACAGATGTGAAACTACTCAGCTCCTTCTGCCTCACCCAGAGCCAGAAGGGTTTTTTGAAAACAAAAATAAAGGGGAAAATACAGTCTCCACCCTTCCACCCATTTTGGCCAGTAAATCAAATAAAACAATCTCGGAGCTGGCACCACAGGAGCAGTGGATGCCAGCTCCCAGCCTCTCACATGAGGTGTCGAAATGAAAGGAGATGAACAAACAATCCCCAGGTGCCTGGTGGCTGCAAACTGGTTTTAAGATGCTGGTGGGTTGTTTTTTCCTGTGTGGTGGTGGGAGCAGACCCCCACTACCACCCCATCACCAGACAACTGCCCCCCATAGCACATGATTTGGCTCCATGAGAGGGTCTTCGTGCAGAAAAGCATGTCACTGTTGATGATTTTTATGGGCATCCTAGCATGGGACAATGCAGCCAGTGAGTAACAATATGGCGAAGGGGACATCAGGCTCGGCTATCACCTCAGATGTGCCCAGCAGTTGCAGGGAGCCTTACAAGGATAAGCCTGGTGCCAAGGTGCCCCACAGCAGCTGGAGCCTCTGCCCTGGATGGGCACTCCTGGCCCAGGCATGTTTGATTACTGTGACTAATGAGTCTTTAGAATTCCGGAGGGAAGGGGGGGAGTGGAGGGGGAGTGTTCAGTGGTTTTCCAGTTAAAACTCCCCTACCTAGAGCTATGTACACTCAGAGGTGGCTCTGGGTTTGCCATGAACAGACCTTGTCGTGGGTGCAATAAAGATTTTTGCAAAATTTGTGACCGGATTCATCTTCTCCCCTCTATGAGGAAGATTATAACACAGCTTCTTCTTCACCTTCGCTGTGGTCCAGTTACAGCACTGTGAGCAATTGGGAGATGCTTTGCAGGGCATTCACAAACTTCTTCACAGCTTCTGCCTCAACGCAGTCAGATCAGCCACTCTCATTGCTTGCACTGGGGCTGGCCAAGGCACATTGGTGGCAAGTGGTGGCCTCATATCTCACCAAAAAAAGCCTTTAACCTGGTGCTTTCAGCCGACAAGGGGTGCAGAAGCACTGCACGGAGGGGATGGTGACGCTGGGCTGCATTGGGATATCAGCCACACTCCTGGCGCTGCTGGGAGCAGATGAGCCAGTCCGATGCAATGTGTTACACCTGAACTTGGGACCAAAACCACCCCAAGACGATTGCAAAAAAGCCATGTGTGATAAAAGGGTAATTTCTCCCGGTGTTTTTCCCCGTGTGCCTCAGCTGTTGGGGTCGCACGCACAGCCGTGTGGGAGCTGCTTATCGGCTCAGCCCATCGCGGCAGCAGACTGACGGTGCTGCTGCCCATCTCTGCTTTTAATCTCATTACAAATAAAGGAGGGGTAGAAGCTAAACTGAGCTCATATATGAATTCCTTATGCCCTGCCCTGCTCAGCTTCAGGAAATACGTACTAGAATTGCCAATCTCATTATCCAAACCATCCCTGGAAACGATCATTAGCTGCCTTGCTCCTTTGCCAAGCGTGTCCCCTCGCCAGCCTGGCTCCGTTTGCCCACAGGGCCCCCACGGTGCCTGCTCATGCCAAGGCATGCACTGCGGCCACCTGCACCTGTGCCCTCCCACCAGATCACGGCTGAGCCCCCTCCCCTGAAGTTCACCAGTGCTCTCACCCACAAACAAGGTGAGGATGTTCAGGCAGCTCTCCAAGTCATCCTGTTTTGCTTTGTCAAGTTCTTGTAGCGTGCTGGACTTATTTTTGGTGGGGTTGGATGGTGGCCAGGAGGTTGGAATATGTTGACATTTATGACTTTTTTTTTTTTTGTGCATAACAAAGTTCTACTAAATGAGAAGGAAACAAACTCGGTGCCAGCTTTCACCATGTGTTTAAAACAAGATAAAAGTAATCCTGGGCGGGCCATGGTATCCACTAGACCCATGGAGACAGCAGTTGCCACTGGGGACAAACAGATGGATGATCCGCGCACACTACGCTGTGCTCCAGGAAGATACTGGGAGGCCCTGTTGCTCTCAGTGGCAGCCATTGGACCTGTCCATGTGGAACCTGAGGCTCAAAGTGAAGACAGGTCTGTGCTTGGGGTGAACAACAGTGTGGGATCTGGCCCTGTGCATGGCTACACTTTCGGTTCTAGTGCTGTCACTGGCACCAAGGCATCTGATACATGGGACCTGGGTGCCTGCTGTGGAAATGGAGTGATGGGAGGAGAAGCACACACACATATACGTGCCCATCCACAGCTGGCACAGAGCACAGTGTTGTGTGACCTGGCCAGAGTCATACACCAATGCACAGGCAAGCAGGAACATTTCCCGCTGGAAAAGGTGGCTCTTATAGTGGGGTGTGGGCAGAGGAGCAGTTGTGGAAACAAAAGACACACATACTTCTTTCCTTTTTTAATATAGTTCTTCCCCAAAGCAGGACTAGCCCATTTTTATCTCACTGCCAGCTGTTTTGTTCTTTTTCCCCCCAGGCTGGGCAAGGGTGTGGACAGGAGGAAACAACTTTTTTTTTTTAATGACAGTTTTTCATGGGAAGATGTTCCACTGCCTGTGAGTGCTCAGCTTGGCTCTGCCCCAGGTTTAAGCAGGAGGGATGAGCAGTGCCCAGTGTAAACTCCATCTCATTCCTTTGCCCACATCGTCTCCCTGGCCAAGTTGCTGCAACTTGCAGGCAGCCAGCAGCCATAATGCAAAGTCGGTGGGGATGGTGCCACCCAAATTGTCCACCACCAGGTCACAGAACAAGCAACAGGGTGGGAACACAGCCGGAGGGATCCAGCTGCTTGGTGGGATGGAGTGGCAGCAGAAGAGGGTTTTCAGCCAGGCTGGTTGCTTGCAGGGCTTGTGGCTGGGGCTCCAAGGGTGATCAAAGCTGCTGTATTTTGCTATGTCAGTCTAGAGGCTGGGAAATAAAGGTGACATATAAAAAGGTCCAATTGCACGATGATTTATAATTTATCGTGCCCCACCTTGGAAATAGCAGAGATTAGTCATCATCCAGTGGAGTTTCTGGAGACTGACTTGTCCACATGGCCCTAACCCTCCACAATATTGGTGAGGTTCAATTGCTTAAAATTAATGCCTTAGAAAGTCTCTCAGGCTAATGCCTATGGAATGTCCAGGTTTCAATAGATTGTAGCCACCGGACATAAAGAGCTTTAGGTATTCCAGTCTTGATTATAGATTCAGGAACTCGTAAATCCCCACAAGTTTTATTTTCAGGTGAGGTTTCAGGGGTGAGCTTTTGGCTGGAGGGAAGCTTTCAGCAGCCACTTGCAATAAGACATTTAGCCCAAAGGGGCTCAGCCTCAGACTTTCTTCAGGCCTCTATTGGAGGTTTCTTTTCTTGTACAAGGTGTTCTCCACCAACCCTCTGCATGAGGCATCAGGTGCCTTGCTGGACTATCATGACTCCTGCTAGCCATTGCTGCCTACACCTTGGTGCCTTCACTGCCACTGGCTCTTCACAGTCTGTTGCTGCATCCCTGACTGCAAAGTGCAAAGTGCAGTGATTCATTCTTCTCCTTAATGAAGCATCATTTCATCTGTATTGTCCTGAAATGTTACTGACTTCCCTGTGCTGCGACATGCCTGTGGCACAGAGCAGGCTCCTCCAGTGCCCCCACAACCCACAGCAGCAGCCTTGTGCGAGGGGCAACTAAACTTGGCTTGAGCCCACTTGAACATCAAAACAAAAACAAAGCTCCTTGCTAGTAAAGATCCCCTCACATTGAGTAACACCATGCAGGGCTTCACTTTCAAAACCATGTCCACACCCAAACACGCACAAACACACAGAACCATGTCAGTTGTTGTTTTAAATACTTTTAAATTCCATTATGTTTCCTTTATGAGTTATGTTTTGGTTTTTTTTCCTCGTTGACTGTCATAAATCAACTCCGCTAATCCCACTCTACATGTATTATTATTAGGAGGGGCATGGCAGAGTGAACAAGGAACTAAGGCGTAGTTCAACCATCTCCTTCTCCAAATGGCTTCTATTGCTGGTGAATGGATAACAAATGGACAACACCTAACTGGGTTGTGCCTCTGGTGGCCAAGCCTTGGCTAGAGGAGCTCAGAGCTGGCCTGGGAGCCAGGAAGTGTGCTCTGAAATGCACATCAGCTTCGTGCTCAGTGGTGTGACTACATGCACTGCCTCCCCGGGGAGCTGCTTCATGCTGGGGCTTTGAGAAGCAGCAATTATCAGACTGGCAGGGCAAGCGAGGAATAGCAACGTGAACCAATGTAGCAGGAAGCAAAAATGTAAGTGCACCAGGTTGTCCCTGGGGCATATTTGACCAAGGAGGAGTGTTATGCATTCAGTATTGTTGTCAGCTTTCTTTTTTGAAGGATACAGGTGCCCTGCAGGCAGTCTGAATGTGACTCTGACAGCTCTAGCACATGCCAGGCCCCTACACCAAATCTCAAAGTTGAAATTGGTTTCTCAGAGGCCAAGCCACCTTGGTGGCAACCCATCCCACTTGGATACAAAAAAGACCAAAAACCTATGTTGTATTTTGGTATGTCTCTCAAAGAGCTCTGTGAATTGCTCCTGTGAGGCTACAGTGTGCCAATAAACCTGGCACACACCTCTGCTGTTGCAGCAGAAATACAAATCCACTTCTGAGCTAGACTCTGCCAGAGCAGAGAGCTGAAAAATACAAACAAACTGGAAAAATGCCTTTGACTCACTACATTCCTGTTTCCTGGCTTCAGCCTGGCACAGGCCACCAGCAGGTCCCGTCAGCAGAGCAGTGCAGTGAACAGCATGGCCCAGGCAGCCTTTTCCCTTCTTGGGAAATTGTTTGCAATTAAGCCCCAAAACGTTGCATCCTTCTGAGGCTGCTCCACAGGTCTGCACCAAGGGCATTTCACCTAAAGTGTCTGTCATGCCCTGTAACCCCAGCAGAACACAGGATCTGCAACTCTCTGTTCCTGCTAACCAAACTGCCTGAAACATGTCAATGGTATGTTACTGCACAGCTGGATACAGAGCAATGGAGATGGACAGGCAGCCAAAAGCACATACACATTTAATCCTGTCCACACTGGTGTCTCTGACACTCCTCCAGCATGGGACGGTGAGGGGTGCTCTAAGGTCTGGGGCAGGAAACCCCAAAGGGACAGGTACCATCATGAGGCAGACCCCAAATTCCCCAGTCTTACTCCTAATAATTGACTAAAGAAAGACAAAGACAGGCCCAGATGTGTTTAGTTTATTTCCTCTGGATTTAGACACAGCTCTGGCTAACCACCACAGCAGCAAACCAACCACGACCAGTGCCAGCACCCCCACCTTCTCACAGGAGGACCAGCTGGTGGGAATCCCTGGAGCCCCAGGAGGGCTGGGGCTGCACTGAGGGGGCAGCTCTGCAGGATGCACTTGGGCAGATGTGGTTGTTGGGGGATGGCAGCACAGACCCACACAGAAAGTGCAGCATGTAGGAGTCAAGCCCTGCATGCAATAGCGTAGTGCAGATGGAGGGACAATGAAACAGCTGTCAGCTCTCCAAAGTGACAGCTGCCCTCCTCTTCCTCCCCCCAGCTTTTCCTCTGGCTATTTTGAAAAGGGGTAAGGTGTTAAGCATTTACAGAAGAAGCTCTTTAGCAGGGAAGGGTTTCTGAAGGCAGAGATCTGTGGGCCTGATCAGAGTTCTTTGAGGAGCCAACATAATGAATCTTTTCAACAGTCTATGACGAAGGGAGATAACCTCAAAGAAACAAACCGTGCTGGTGATTCAGAGACACCCAGAGCTTTGTCCTCTACAGATTCAACATTAGAGGAGCAAATGAATCTTCCAGCATTTTCTAGGTTGTAATTAATGGTGCCCTCTTCATAGTCTGGGCATTTGTTTTTCCAGATGCACTGAGCTCCCCTCTGTCTTACCCAGGACTAGCTTTTAATGAGGTCTCTACAGAAGGACCATCCTTGTCTACAACCTTGCAGCCTGTCAATGGATGGGAAGAGGGTGCTTCTGAGCCTGGAAGGTTTGGATAGGCACAAGGTGCAGGAGCAAAGAGAAAAGACAATTCTCTATTGCAGATTTTAAGTCCTGGGAATGCCAAAGCTGGCAGAGGGAACCTGAAAAGGACTGAGAAAGTGCCAATGCAGCAGAGCAAAGTTGCTCAAGGATGAGAACTTCAGCAAAGATCCCTGCAGTGTTTTCTGGAGACATTGCATCCTTGCACTAAATTCAGCAGTAAAGATTGCTGCAACCTTCCTTTTAGGAATTAGCACCAGAAGCAGCTGTTGGATCAAAGTAAGAGTTGTCCCTATGTCTGGGACATGGGCAATTCTGTGAGTCAATGCTTGTTCTGATTGAGATAGAGGCTGCTCTGATCCCACACATGGGAGTAAATTTAGTGGTTGGAGAGGGATGATTTACTGGCTTAGCAGCAGTTACTTGCCTAAGTAAATCTCCTGTGATAGGCGACAAGTGCTTTCATTGCAACACCCTCTCAGAACTACTCTGAGCAATAGATGCTACCACACCACGAAAATCTGCTGCTTCTGCACTGTCAGGATGGGAGGATGCAGGCAGGACATCCAGAGTACAGAGCTGCATCGTGATCAACCAACACCATGGCACTGTAACTTCCTAAGCCTTTCAGCTGCTTTCCATCATGCACCTGGAAATTATGGGGTCTACTATGAACTTTGGGGTTTACCAGCAGCAGACTGGGCTGGCACCTCAAAGGCTGCAGCATGAAGCAGCTTCCTTCATGCTTCCCAGGCTGTTAGTCTTCCTGAGAGAAGAGACTGAACATGAGTGACAGACCCTATTTCACCAGAATCAACTGCAGATCACATCCCTTCATGCCTGTGCACAGCTCATGCTCCTGCTCAGCTGATTTTTGGAAGCTCTGCTCAGAATTAATGCCCAAACACCAGTTTTGCATGGCTACCGAGGTATATGCATTTTGCTAGGACTTGGGCCTTCCTTTGTTTTTTCCCCCTACAAAGCATATTTCAAATGGTGAAGGACAGCCATTACTGATTTGTGCTCCAGTTTTCCCAAAGCAGCACTGCCCAGGTCTTCAGCCAGCACTCAGCAGGAGCAGAAAGACTGGTCCATTAGCGCACCTGAGACATTTTTCTAGCAGATGCTAAAGAGAAGCAGCTATTTTTGGTTGAGTGAGAAAAAAAATAGGTCCTCCAAGGAGGTACAGTGGGCCTGAATGAGTCCTGAGAAGTGCTAGAGAAGAACAGGAAAGTCTGGAGGCAGTCAGCCCTACCAGGAGGTGCTGGCACAGGGATGAGGGTCCCAGCAAAAGCTGTGCTAAACACAGAAGAGGCACTCCTGAAACTCCACAATCACATTAACCTGTTAATTTATACAGTGTCTCTGTACAAAAATAGAAGGGTTCTAATAAGATTAACAATATTAAATAAATATTTAATAGAAAAAGTCTTTGGCCTAGTTCATAGCTCATCCTTTGGGTTTATGTTCATTTCACTGGTTCCTAGGTGCTCCTGGTCCAACATCGTGATCACTTCATCTGCCTGGATTCGCTCCTGCAAGAGTGGAACGGGAGAAATGGTAACAGCAGAGCTTCAGTGCCCACTCTCAGCTAATTCAGTGTGGCTCAGCCTGCTGGGAGGACACACAGCAAAGATTTCACCCCAGAACCAGCAGTGTATTTGAGAGGATGGGAGACTTGAGCTGGGGATTTGCTGGGCAAAATTAATCAAATCCGTTTCTGCCTCAATGCCTAATTCCCTCCTCCCTTCAGGACTGCAGAAGTTGCGGCAGAGCTGGTGTACTTCAGTTTCCTTATCACACTCCACTAGCAGCCACTGCCACAGCATACCCTCCTCCTGTCCCCTCCATATGATTTCAAGCTCCCTGGGCAGGGCTGATCTCCTACCCTACAGGCAACAAGTACAGAGGATTTTCCACTAGCACAAAAAAGCTGAGAGACATTAAAGTACATGACTGAAAATAAGCTTTTCCCAAAACCTCACAGCCCACCTGCATCACAAGGCAAAGGCAGCAGGGTTTTGCATTCTCCATGCATTTAGTTTTGCTTGGTCTTGTATCTTTTATTTTTGCAGACCAGAATCGATACCAAAGGGAGGTAGGGGCTGGTACATCAGCCTTTTAAAACAGAATCTGGAGGGTGCCTGTGAAAGGCATCATAGCCCAGATTTTCCAAGGCATGTTGGGTGCCCAGACCAATGGACTTCAGGTTGACAAAATGTCATTGAGGACTTAGCATCAGCGACACACCACTGAGCTGTGTATGGCTCTGGAAGAGTTCCCCGACCATCAGGCTATTACCACTAGGTGTCAGAAAAGGCCAACTCAGCCCTGCACGGAGCCCTTCCACACCCCACTCAGCACCCCAGCCAGCACTGCACAGGGCAATCGGTACCCATGAGCATGACTGGCAGGAAAAAACAGTCCCGAGGACAGCAGCTCGTATGGTGGGAATGCCGCTATGGGGATTTAATGGGGGAAGACAGATGTGCTGGGACTGGAGAATAAGATGGTCCTGGTTCCTGTTGAATGGTGGGTAACCCTCTACTCCCCTCAAATCATGATGGAAGGACTCACCAGCTCTCTGTAGAGAGGGTCCAAGGTGAACCAGAGAGCCACAGCGCACCGCTGGCCTTTGGTGACTGCCTTCACCCCGTGGGGGTTCTCGCCGCCCGATGAGAAGCTGATCATTCGCCCGCACTTGGGCTTGATGGAGGCCTGTGGGAAACAGGCAAAACCAGGGTAGCAAGGAACAGCACGGCTGCACACACTGGCTGTGGCTGGGCTCACCATGGTCCAGGGCCTGGGACCTTAATGGACATCTCTCTGTGTTGCCCCAGGACCTGGTGAGCTGCTCTGGAGGGCATGTAGGGCTCTGGGCATGGTTGAAAAAAATGTGTGCGGTAAATAGGGACGTGTCAAGCTTGGTCACACTATGGAGACATCAAGCAGAAACGACATGGAGTCCTCACAAAGCCTACAGGTGACCACCTAGAGCAGAATGGGGCCATGGCATAACTCCAGGGAGATTCTGGCTAAGCCTGGCACGGCTGTGCAGTGCCTCTTTCTTCTCTCTACAAAGTCCACAAGAGGTATCCTGCTGAACCTCAGGGGCAGAAGTGCCAACCAAATCAACCCTCAGGCACTCAGGTAAACACAATCTACCCTCTAGCACCTACCAGACTCCAGAGCACCAGTATGGTGCCCAGACCTCTGTCCAATCACAGAAGGGACACCCAGCTTCCCTAATGGCCCCACAGAGAGGTGAGAGCTCATGCCTGAGCCACATCCCTCTTAGGGTGTTACGTCCACCACCGTGAGCCACTCTAGCACTAGAGACCCAAGTCAGGAACTGCATCTATATGGAGACACCACTTCATGTCTGGCCACAAGATGGGGTGGGAGCTCAGTAGTCCTCCAGGCAGGAATGACTACCAGCCATTCCTCTGCCTGTGCTGGGATGGTGAGAACCCCTGATCTGTAGGTTTCCTGCTTGGCACAGAAAACCCCTAGAAAGTGAACAGAAGGTCTGCGCACCTCTGCCAACAGGATTTTGTATGGGCTCTTTGCAAGACAGGAGCCACAGGCTGCCTGGGGAAGCCCAGAGCCCCTGAGCATGGGCTGCCTCAGAGCAGCATTTGGCCCACAGCACCCCCTTACCGTCACGGTTTTGGCATCCATCTCGGTGAAAATGAACTCGCCGCCTTCAAAATCCGCATTCATGTACAAGAGGGCACTGGGGGAGGAAGCAGGAGACCCCTGTGACAGGAGCAGTGGGGAGGGCTCAAGGCTGACCCCCACCTCCAGGACAGATCCCACATTCCTCCACCAAGACACGGGGTGGGGTCACCCAGGCTATTCCTACTTCAGGGACACAGCTGAGAATGAGCAGAAGTCTCCTTGGGTACGGAGAAATTCTCAAAACATCCCCCTGGGTCCCACCAGCTCTCACCCTCCTGTTTTGCACCAGAAACACCTGACAGACACATAGTCCTGTGGGCCACAACTGGGATCTCCCAGCCCTAAAATATCACAGAGCCATGATAAGTAAACCATGGCTTCAAGCTTAGCCACAATGCTTTCTGGCACCATAAACTACCTGCTGGATCTCACTTCTCCACGGCTGGGATGTACCAGATTTAAGCCAGTGAAACAAGATACCCTGACTTGGGGAGGGTTCTTAGGTGCCCTACGGAGCAGATCTTCCTCCCTTCCTCTTACCTGTAATCCCGAAAGGTATAGGCAGGAGGCTCCTTCCAGCACTCATTGGCTTCAGGGTCCAAAAGGCAGTTGTCAGCATGGATGGGGTGGCTCAGGTCATTCCTCCTCTCCTGCTGGCCTAGGCAGGACCATGTGGAGGAAGGGGGAAGGGGAAAGGGCAGATGAGATGGAAATGCCATGCTCTGTGAGGTCCATCATGGGGCAGGAGCCTGACCCGACCCCACTCCAGGTGGTAATCACAGACGAGAGGAGAAAAGCAAAGGCTGGGGAGAAAAGGCAACATCTGAGGACCCAGATCTGCACAGCTCTGCTTGTTCCTTATTGCAGGGAAGCGAAATGGACAAACGTGCATGGGGTGGAAAGGAGAAGGGACAGTGAGAGGAGGCAAGAGAAGAGGGAGGAGAAAATAGGAAGAGTTGCAGACATGAAAACCAAGAGACATCCCAGAAATTAGCATCTTTGGGACAGCAGTGACCACCCTTTGCTGCTGTGGGAATGGTGACTTTGCCCAGCCCTTGGCCACCAGTTTAAGCATCATGCAAAACACAGTTAATCTCAGGCCTGGGACCCCCACTCATAAACCAGGGCTGAACCTCTCCCTTCCCCCAGGCCTGCCCTGCCGCTGGCCCCTCGAGCTCTCACCGGAGAGAGCAGTGCGGCACACCAGGTGTGTGTAGGAGAAGTAGAGTGTGGAGTTCAGCATGAAGTAGGACTCAACGATCCTGCGAGCCTTCTCGCTGATGTCGTAGAAGAGCCGGGCACTCTTCAGTGGGACACGGCCCTCGTAGCCATACTGGGCAAGGAGAAGGGGCAACAGAGGTCAGTGTCGTGTGCCCATCAGGAGGGATGACATGGGAGAGAAGGAGGAGGAGGGAGCTCTACCTTGAGGGCTTTGAGGACAGTGGCTCCTTCAAATCTCTCATTTGGGGTGTGGGGGGAGGTTTTGCCCCTGTAACCGTCTCCAGCCAACATGATACCCTGAAACACACCAATACACAACTGGTCAACTGATTCACCAGGAGAGGGGGAGCTGCAGTGGAAGCACACTTCCCCAGATTCCCCAGGGCTGCATTCACAGAGACAGGTGAGTTGGGTGGGAAGGTGCTGCAACTCTCTATGAACATAGATGACGGATATCAGCCACCCACTCCTGACTGGAGATGTTCAGGCACCCTCAGTCCTTTCCCAGGCTCAGTTAATGGTGAATGAGAAGGCTCAATCAGACTTGTGGATGAGCATCCTCTGGGATTGTGTATAATAAGGGGCAGTGAGCTCTTTCTACACAGGCTCCATCTTGCAGCATGTTTCTAGGAACAGCCTGAGATGGAGCAGTAGCTCCTGTGCTGCAGTTATGGGTGTGCTATAGGGATAAGTATCTGCCTGCTCTTCACAGGCATCAGTTGCAACGCTCAAGAGTGAGGCATGAACCCAGAATCTCTCCTGGGGCTGGTCACACGTTCAGCTATCACAAGCCTGATGCTGAGCATCAGGCACTCAGCCCAGGTGGCAACCATGTCCCCCCAGGGGCACTGCCAACTCACACTGGCCACCTTGTGCAGCTCCCGGCACTGCTCCTCCGAGATGACGTTGTCCAGGAGCACTCGCTGGGTGCCATTCAGCTGCTGTGAGTTGTAGACAAACTTCACATCGCTGTAGAGAAGCGGGCCCCCTGATGAGACACAAAACAACCCTGCTGAACATGCCTTGGCCTTGTTGACATCTCGTACCGTGACTGAGGGCCTGCTGAAGTGACCCAGGTGCGCAGCCAGAGAAAGAGCTTCACAGCAGAAAGCAAGAGTTTGGCCTACCATCAGCAACAAAAGAAAGAGAAGCAAAGGGAACACTCAGAGATGAAATCAATTTGCTGCAAGAACATTAGCATTTTCCACCTCCTCATCAGCTGCCTTGCAAACACAGGGACCACAGCCTGAGAATGTCAGAATGTGATGGGACACAAAGAGATACATGTAGAGGTGCTAACTTGGTCCTCCTGTCCAGCTGTCCACATCATCAGAGGCTATAAGTTTCCACTGCACTTGAGCTGTGTGGGTCTTGCTGGCTTGGCATGCAAAGCCACTCTCTGCAATTGTCATCAATGGGTTTTTTGTCATTTACACACACAGAAAGCCTCACAAGTGCTGAGCTTGCAGCAAGCACCCCTGGCTATCCTCCAAGAAGAGGGCTGGGAGTGGGTGAACCAGAGGAGTCTGAGGACAATCCTCCACTGAGGCAAACAAGCTGCCCTGGCTGTCCCTGCCATCCCTCACATCCTGCCTCCAAGGTGCCTCCTTCTGCCTGCCAGTAGCCAATGGCTGGGCTGCATTTTGGGTGTCCCAGGTAACATCCCTGGAATGGGAATATAGCAGTGGCTGGGCTTTCACACTGCTGAGCTCCCACCTGGTATGGGGCAACTGAGCCTTGCTACATGCTGAGCAAATGGGCACGGAGAAGAGAGAGATTAGCTCTTTACCAGAGGCTTTGCTCAATCCCCATAAAATCTGATGCATAAAAAAACAGGGCAAAGCCTCTAAATCACCTCTAAATCTTCTGAAGCTTTTCCTGCATCTCTGCAAAGAGGGAAAATGAAATAAATGTTAACAATAAAAACCTAAATCAGATTTTTCTCCAGGAGGAAGGTGAAATGCATTCTAAACTGTGGGGAAAATTATGTATTTGTCACAGAGAGGCAATGAAGTAGAGGAAATAGAGCCATGGAGCTCCTCTCTCACCACTTGGCACAAAGAAACTTCTCTGTGACACTGCTTTTATAATTTCTACTTTTCCTGTCTATTGAGGCACACTGTGTTTTTGGAAAGTTCTCCCCGGCCTATGGAGGACACATAACCCACACAGAGCCCTGCCACTATCCCAGTTTATTTCTGAAGAGTTAGGTTTCTTGGAAATGGAAAAGATGGGACATTTCTAATGTTCACTGTCCTGATCTTGTTGCTTGATAATAACATTTATTGCAAATGCAGCTGGATCCGAAACAGGACTCTCAAATCCAAACTCCTGGCACACTCCAACTCAGGCTCTTCCCCCAGCCACAGGCATATGAGGGATGAACATGGAAGGCATCACTGACCAGTTCCACCATTTCTGCTGTTTCTCACAGGAAACAGCAGAGGTGGCCCTGTGCCGTGAACACTGAACCCTTGTCCCACACCAACAGCACACTTCCACCTGCCTTCATTGTCCCCACTGCCTCTAAGGACTAACAGAGAGAGACCTGTTTCCTGTGTCTGAGCTCTGTGAAAAACAACCCCAAACAAACTGGGGAAATTTTTTTTTACTTTTGGGAGTGGAGGAATTGGCAGAAAGGAGGAAGGGAGGAAGGGAAGAAGTACAGAAGAGTACCAAATTAAAATGGACTTTTCTCTTTTGGCCTATTCGTTTTTCCGAGTAAAAAGAGATAAAGAAAAAAAGACAACAGAGAAAGGCAGCAGCTGGATGGACAAAAGTCCCATTTTCTTTTTGAATGATTTCAGTTCTCTTTGTAAACAAAATCATTCTGCAAGTAAACCAGAATAAAAGCATAGAAGAAAAAACAGAAAGAAGCACTCTGAAATTACTCAGTTATAGAAGGCAACCAGGCCAACAAATACAATTCAACCAGCTCCTGGCTTATGCAAGCTGTTTGAGATCTTCCTGTGGTATTCACCTACTTTATGTACAGCTAGAGAAGGGATAACACAACACTGAGCAGCTGGAGACAAGTTGGGCTGGGGAAAGCTGTGAAATTCCCCAAAATGCACAACCATCTATTGCATTACAGGGAGGTTTAATTGCCTGCTGCTGTGTAGCTGGCTCACTGGAGACACAAGACACCTCTTGGCTTGAGACCCCGTTGTTTTGCAGCACGAAGCCTGCTTTGGTGCTTGGCTACAATATTGTTATTCAAAAATGTTATGGGGAAAAATCTTGTCTTTAGTAGAAGATGTTATGGTATTTTCTGTGGTTGCTGAAAATGTGCTGAAATCAGTTGAATGTCTGCCAACAGGCTTAAAAACAAGTAATTTGATGTAAGCTAAGACATGAAACCATAAACCAGTCTGCAAAGCAAAATGGTTGCTAACATGGCGTGATCCAGCATATTTTGCACAGCATCAGGACTGTTGCTTCCAGAATCCATCCTTCTGCAGTCTTGACCATAGGGAACATGTTGATCTTTTATGCATCTTGAGGCAAGACTAATGTTTGCTGGTGCCACTTTCCCCACAGCAAGGAAGACCCACAGCCTCCCACCTACACATCTCAGGGCTCCCTAGTGAGCAGCTCAACAGGTGGGAGAAGCAAGTCCAACGGCAGAGCAGTGCTGGTGGGATTCACAGACCCAGAAATGCTGTGGCAGCCTTGAAGACTTCTCTTAAACAAAACTTCAACTCCCTCAAAGAGGAGTGGCCCTCGCTGCTCAGCAGCCAGCCTTTGCAGTCCGCAGTCTGTAGCAATAGGAAAAAATTTCCTGATTTTGTTCATCAGACTTACCCTCCTTCAACTCTCGATCTGGCTTTGGCATGGGTTTCTTTGCCAGGGACAGCCGGGGCCCATCCTCTGGTTCACTGCTGATACTTGACGGGACACTGAGGAGCAAGAGAAAAGAGGAACATCATGACTTTGGCCACAGGTGTCCAGACCTTGGACTTGCACTTTTGCATGCTGTGCAAACTAACATATGAAAAAAACAGGCAAATCAGTACTTTGTACAAATGTCACAACCATAGAAGTTGAAGCCCTCACCCTGTCCTGTGGCAAACATTGTTTTTCTGGTAATGAGAACAGTTTCTACCAGCGAAGCACAGACACCAACGAACCTGAACAGTACCACTTGCCTCATCAACCAAGTTGCCTACAGACCGTTGCTAGTTTTGAGGTACTCAGCTAAAAATAAGGTACGTGTGGAATGGTGAAGCCATGGGCTATGCTGGGGCGGCTGGTGGCTCACCTGTGCTCATCCTGGCGGGCTCCATACCTGTTCCAGTAGTTCTGTGGGAAAAGAGAGAGGTCGAGCTTCTTAATGCTACAGCTAAAGCCAGAGAGATACCTGCTCTACCTTGCACCCAGGAACATCAGCCAGCCTCTCTGGATCCATCCCACATAACTTTGGGCAATTGACTGAGGTCATCAGAATGAAAATGTAACCCCAAACCAAACCGGCACAGTAAGATGAGTTCACAGGGAGTTCAACTTGCCCAGCTTTCTGTCTCAACCCACCACCATGGCAGTGGCTGAGACTCAGCCAGACACCATGGCAGGAGAGCTGGACTAAGCTGCATCTGCATCTCCTTCACCCCAGAACAGCTGCCACCCTTGCTTTGCCATCACCATTTTCCCATAGGGAACAAACCAAGCCAAGACCCAGCTTCTGAGTCACTGCACAGGACTGGCTTTATAGGAGAGTGGAGAGGGGAAGCTGGTCCTGTAGCTGTGAACTCCTAAAGGTCCTGGGCACAGAACACCCAGGCATTACCGGCTCCGTGTAGGCGTATCCAAGGCCAGCCGCAGCCACCTGCAAGAGGTGGGACTCCAGCTTATGGCGCTGCAGGAGTGTTTTTGCTTCCTAAAAAGAAAAGGAAAAGGTGAGTAGTTGCACATGCAGCTTTCACAAGACACAGACAATGCACCTCTTCTTTAGAGGGGTTTGGTTTTCGTGCCACACTGCAGACTCCTGTGGGCTAGAGGACGCTTGGAGTAACTCCAGGCACAGGGCTGAGCTGCTCAGTACATTACAGAAGGGATATTCAGCAACCCATTTGAGAAGTCTGAATCTCCAAAATACATGCCCATAGCTGGCAGAGAGTGCTGAGCACCTTGAGGAGTATCCAAATATCTGGGCAAAAGGCTGGCCGGAGAAGTCCCAGCTGCAGAACAGGGTCAGGTTCAGGCTGGTGGGACAGGCACCACGGCTGGGCTGTGCCTTGGCTCCCCATGTGCAGTGCGGAGCCCATGGCCTGGCTGTGGCTGGGTTACAGCCACACAGCCTGGGATGCACTCAGGGCACTTGGATGAGGACAACAAAGCACAGTCAGTTGGAAATTGTCCATCAGAGGGCTTTATTTTGAATGAAAAATTAGTAAACAAAACACTGGGGTTTCTCCTAGAAAATGACTTTGCAAAGCAAAAATCACTTTTTTTTTTTTACAGAAAACTTCAAATTACTGGATATTATTAAATGGTTTTGTCAATGTTTTTTCTAGATTTATTTTGTGGGGAAAAACAATAATTATTCTAGTTTTCCTTTTTGTCATTTCCCCTTTTTCTTTTTAGCATTTTACCAAATTAACCTTGATTTGCCTGGAAATGAAAGAATACTCAAGAGAATGGAAAAAATAATTCCTGCCTACCCTCTACTTATGGTGCAAAGCAAATGAGCCTCAGCAAGGCTGTGATGGTATGGGAGGAACTTCTGCATTGTGAGAAAGGCAGCCCCATGGCCACAGATAAAGGCTGCCTGGACTGGAGAGGAAGCCTGTCCTGCTGGGTAACAACACACACTGTTTGGTTGTTTGACCCTAGCCTAATCCTATGATAGCAAAGCTACTCCCCACAGAACAGGCTGAGCCCTGAACTCCAAGCTGAAGCACTTGAGAGTAACACTGGCATCCCAGCCTCCCCTTGGGAAAATATTTCTCAGTCCTCTCTTAACTTTACTTAGTGCTTCAATGCATTCCTACTCCATGTCTCCTCTGGGGCACTGGGCAAGATGAGGGTTTACATTGATGAGGTACTTGCTCATCACCCTCCCTGCCCTTGCTTGGCCTTTGCTAAGCTGAAGTCCCCATTTAAAGAAGATCCTGCCCATCAGCTTCTCCCCCACAGTGACTCTGGACTTGCATCCTGGCAATCAGCACCACCAGCGGCCCAGCACTTCCACATCTGTTTTCAAAGTGGTCCCACTATGGCTAAGCTGCCAAGCTGCTTTTATTTTTGACTGATGCTTGTTAAAGCCTTCCATGAAGAGCTCTTAGGTGTCACCCACTCTCACCTTTCTGGGTTTGATGGTGTCTGGATCCATTACACCCTCCAAGAGACCCTCGTAATAACCTGCATTCTCCAAGACATCTTCATCATCGGGGTGGAAGAGGAGGTAGGATTTGGCACACTCCAGGGCTTTTACATAGTCACCAACTGGGAGGCAATACAACAGTAGTCAGGAGGGGCAAAGAGGGGCACAGCCCTACTGGCAGTGCTAGGTGCTCACGCAGAGCACAGCAGGGCAGAGCCGAGGAGGGGAGTCTGCAGGGATGGAGAGCACAGCCTGAGCTTCCCACCAGCTGAACGGGCAGTCTAGAACTCTACAGGGCTCTTTTGATGCAACCTTGTCTTAACCACTCCATTTCACCAGCAGGGAATCTGAGGCACAGAGACAAGACTTCTCTGCCCTCATGCACAGATCGTCAGATGGTATCCAAATTGGATCCAACTGGATGGGCAAGATCTGACATCAAACTGCCTCTCATCTGTGCGGCATCTCTCAGGGCTCAGGGGGGTTTTGTCCACCACATTAAACCTCTAACTGGAGAGAGGAATTAAAAAGCCTGTATACCACACATGAAACACTGCTGACTCATCCTGCTCTCTTCTCACTGTGTTTGATGAATGAAGAACCTTTTGTGTTTGAGTAGCAATTTTGACCCTCACACATTCTTCCCTTCTCAGGAAAAAGCTCTTAGCTCAAGCCTGAGAGAGCAGAATTCTGACTACATTTTCTTTTATGTAACAGAACACAATAAAACAGCACATATAAGAACCACACAACTGGCAGTATTTTATAGAACTGCCAACTCCTGATGTTTTGCCATGCTGCCAGCTCCTGCAACTTTACTAGGAATCTTAAAATACTTGGCATTTGGCAAAAATTGGCGTCTTGGGATAAGCTTGGGGTAACTCATATATCTGTTATATATTCTTAGAAAATGTATCAGTTCATTTCAGAAAATGTGAAAGATATAAATTCCTAGAACTTTAACGTCAAAAGGCAAATGAAAGTACCCTAAAAAGGCATGATTTATTTAAAAAATAGTAATGTTGAATCTAAAGTTTGGGCTTTTAAAACCTGACTGATCATCTAAAACACCTTTACAAAAGATTGTATTTCAGTAAACCTGACTTCTGAAGAGACAATGTCCAATGTCCTTTGCTTCCCAACTCTTTCAGACCATGCCACTGCATCACTGTAGCACAGACATCAGAGGGAAATAGCCTTACTCACACATGAAATAATTCAAACTTGTACAAAATGAACAAAACTCAGCAAGCACTATGAGGAACAATACAACAGTCTTTACCTCTGTAATAGGCAAATTGCAAGTAGTCGTAATGGAGGGGAAGGAAATTTTCGATGGGTGAGATACGGCCCGAACGTGTGGCGAGTTCTCGGACACAGTCATGTTTGCAGGCCAGGACTTGCATGTAGTGATCTGCCAAGAAAAGAGGGAGAAGATGGTCTGAGCTGAGAGGGATGGTGATGGTGCTGAGACAAGGACAGACAGAAGTTAAAACTCCCCCAAGGAAGGACATGCAACTTATGCTGCTCTGGTCCAGCAGGTGATTGTGCACCTAGAGAAAGAGCTTAGGCTCTTTCCCAAAGACAATGGAGAGCTGCAGTCACAATTTTGCCCCTCTTTACAAATGCCTTCCTCCTTCTGTCAACTCTAGAGGGAGCCTGAGCATCTCTTTTGTGTGCTGGGAGCTGCTGCAGGGTGCAGGGATGTGGAGGTGGCAGGTACCTCTTCAACCCCAAGAGCCAAACCAAAGGTGAGGACACTCATAAGGCAAGCAGAGGTGCGAAGACAAGGTGGCCATACGTGCTGCCAAATGAAATCTATCTCCAGACACCTCTCCTTCAGCTCATCTTTAATCCTCTCCTTTCAGCAGCAAGAAAGCTCCTGAGGGCATGGGGAGGTTTAGCTAATGGGGGTTGCTGCAAGATACCTGCGGCCGAGCAAGGTACCTGCACCTCCAGTCTGAATGGTCTGAGGTGCGAGTATGGGCAGCAGAAATTCCCATGTTTGCTACTTCTCAAAGATGAGCTATCTCCCAGGGAATCACAAGCACATGGTAAACATCTGCCATTAGCAAAGTTTCTTAATTGGTGGGAATTAACAATATAGGCATTGTACCAGCTGTACAATTTCAAAGCAAAAACTGACATCTGATTCCAGTTTGGAGCCTTTGTTGCAATGTACTTACAAATCTACTTTGCTTGCTCTGTCTCCATGCACCATTAAAAACCTTAAGGAACAAACACAGGCTTGAAAACAACCATGTGCTCAGCTACCAAAGCATTTCTCAAGGCTGCCAAAAAACCAGCCTGAGGAATTTGCAATGAAATCAAGTGGAAATTCAAAACAGTCCCCATTTGCTCTGGACAGGTAGTCTGAGTAGTTATCTGACTTAGCATACACATCCAGGGTATTACATCAATCTATCACTGAGAAGCACTGCTTTTTATTGGTACTGCCAAAGTGCAGGCTATATAGACTGGAATCAACTCTGTGAAATGTATCTGCCCCTGGGGTGGAGGGAGAGGTGAGAGTGTTTCAACCCCAAGCAGCAGCACAGCAAATCAGTTTGGGATTGAAAAGAGAAACGAGTTCTGACGAAAACTCAACTCTCTTTTTTTGGTCCTTAGTTTTCCCACTCCTGTTGAAACATCTGGGCCTGAGTGCCTTGGACCCAGGAGTGAACTTTGCATTATGCTATCCTGTAAGGAACCACTTAGTTCCCTACAGAAAAGCAGTCACATCACAAATCTTACTTCCCTCTGTGTGCCCTGAATTTCCTGTTTCTTTGGGTACCTGAATGGTCCTGGGTATCTGTTCAAGACACAGTACTTGCAGGGACCATTTGGTTTCTTCTCACTCCCGGGTGATGTTCTGCGTTAAGGACCACCACATCATGACCATGTCTGTGCTTCAGATGGGCCAGCACAGAAGCATCTCTGCTCACTGGGGCTGCCCTCAACTTGCACAGCACAGGAACAATTTATCAGAGAACAAAACCTGTTTGAAGAGCAGCAGCTTTCAGTGAGAAGGAAGGTGGGTTCTCTTTGCCAGTGAAGGTTGCTTTCTTGATGTGGCCCCTGGTGCCCTGGTCATGCTCTAAAAGCAGGCATGATCAGCAGACAGTTATGTTAGTACCAAGTCAGCCCTTACAACACTTCTCCTATTTTTTGCATGGGTAAACAAAACCAACAAAGGCAGCTCCCCATCCGGTATGCTGGTGGTTTCTCATCTTGGTTGTTTCAATTAAATTTCCTGTATCGACACAAACAGAATTATGCAAACCCAAAAAACAGTCTGCATCTGAGTGAAGTATTTTCCACACAAGAAGCAAGACTCCAGAGCTCGATGCAACTCCAAGACCATAAGCAGATAAATACGATTTCTGTCACCAAACAAACCTTAATTTATTGCTCTTCCTTCCCTTACAACTAATTAAATGTAATCTCATTTCTACTGAGAATGAACTGTTTAATCCCCTCTGGCTCAGAGCCACACATGCAAATCTGAAGATTACATAGCAACATTCAATTCTCTCCAGAGATTTCAGTCAAGATCATAATTGGGTGGGCCTCCACTAATGACAAATCCATCCTTTTCGATGGGGAGAAAATCTATATTACGAGCCTTTTTGGCAACTTTCCTGGCTATCTGGAGCATGGCCAAGAGATCTCTGCTACTCTCTTCATATACTCTCAAAAACAGAAAACATAAACAGAGGCCAGCAATGTCTAGATTCCAGGGAGGTGTGTGAGACTGTGCACAGGGGGAAACGGAAGCAATTTATGATAAAGCACCTATATTTCCAGCTCTTCCAGAAAGCTGCAAATGCTCCACACATCTGGAAATACAATTCTTCTAGCACAGCTTCTATTCAGGACCAAAACGAGATATCCTAGTTCTCTGCTCTCTGAGTTTGCACTTTCTGGACTTCTAAGTGCCTCCTGCAGTGTTACGCACATGCAGCAGTGATGAGAGGGAAGACACTTCACCAAATCCAGCCGAAGGACCGAACTCAGTAATTAAAAACACTTCAGGGCCAAGGGCGAGAACCCTAAAAGTGCAAAAAGATCTCACCTGCAATAGCTTCGTAGAGACCAGCCTTAGAATCCAGGTACTCGTGCTCCTCAAATCTCTGTGGCCCCTCGCACATGATCTGGCAATCTTCATCCTCGGCGTAGTACCCTTTCAACGCACGCTCCAAAAACTCAATGGCCAGCTCGTACTCCTCCTTGTCGTAGTGCCTCACTCCAGCACTGTAGTCCTCCTGCAGAGTAGGTAGGCAGAATACAAGACCATGAGCTGTCTACGCTGCCCAGACCACAGCACGCTGCCCTTGACAAATGCAGATGCTTCTCAAAAGAAGGTACAAGCGGCCAGGGACAGAACAATCTCCCCAGAGACCTATCAGATGTACCAAACCATTTTTAAGCCATCAATGAACTTTTGGACCACTGGAACCTCATAAACCTGCTTAAATGCTCTTCTAAACTCCTCCACATTTAGGGAATCCTCAGTGTCACTGCTAGACTGTACATTATATGAAAAAACATTCCTTTTCTTTGTTTTTACCCTCCTACCAAACAACAACACTGAATGCCAAGGGAAAAGATGGGTCTTGACCTAGGAAGATCTTTCTTAGAATGGCCCCTAATGAGCACCTCTATTAATTACACCAGCCGGCCACTCCTGCTTCCCTGAGTCTTGTGAAATCAGGAAGTTGGGGGTGGCCCTGGCATTTGTCTTGGGCTTTTGCTTTGGAGAGATGGAAAAAGCTGACACTCTCCTGCCTGTCACCCTGCACCCTCACCAGCACAGCCACTTGTGCATGTACCCTGCCCTGGTGGCAAAACTCAGGTCAAAAGAAACACACAGGAGCCAAGATCTGTCTATCAGTGCCCATGAAGGCATCCATCAAAGCTGTCTGCTAGTGCATGTTCACAGCCATGGCTGATCCCAGAGTGCACTGAAGAGAGGGACCAGGCTGGAGATGACCAAACAAAGAGGAGAGTGCCTTGAAAAGGCAGGAGCTGATTTGTCTGCTTAGCAAAATGCTGTAAGGGAGAGTTTGTTTTGCTGTACTGTTTGTCTATTAATACAGACCTCAGCAAAAATCTCCCCATTTGTAGATGATCCTCTCTTGTCTTCCTAAATCTCTGCTCTCCAGACTGCCTCATACTTTACTGTGCACCTCTTTAGCTCAGACTCACCATGTGCTGCCTGGCCTCCTGGTCAACCAAGCTGACCTTCCCTGCTGTGGTCTTGTAGTTCTCGATGTCCTGCTGTATCTCCATGTGCTCGGGGTTTGCCATGAAGAAGGTGTGAGCTGCATTTGCTGCCTCCTCCAGCTTGTTCAGCTGTAACAAGGTAAGAAAGACCAAGTGAGGTTGATGATGTAGGAAAGTGAACACAGCAGTTTATGCTGCATCCTCTGACAATTATAAATCTGACACCCTTTTGACACCACTGGACTGGGCAATGATGGGATAACCAAGGAAAACATGAATACAGAGGCTAAAGAAAACAGCTGAAGCGAGAGACAAGCCCAGTGCAAGTGAAATGGGAAGAGCTGGAGATCTTGAGAGCCATACAGGTCACTGCAACATGGTCTGTTGTTGTTGGGATCCAACCTATATTCCAGCAGCACATCCTCTTAACTCAGCTACTCCAACCCCCCTCCACAGCCCCAGATGGAAAGATGCTCTGATGAGACATGAGACACAGAGAGGAGGGGAAAGCAGATGCTGAGACAATTCTCTCTACAAGCCTTGGAGGCTGAGCTACATCCAGGCTAAAGGCTTCTGCCTAGAAACAGGGACTTGGGACCGTTTATTAAGCTCAGCTGTGTATAGCTGCAAAAGGCCAGACTCTGCTGATAGAGGCAGGTTTATTTTGGTAAATTAAGTTACTTTGGATTTAGACATTCAGAACTGAGACCAGACACTAGTTTCACCCTGGAGAAAACCCCATAAACAAAAAGAAATGCTAGTGCTAAACACATCCACAGCAGCTGCTGGGAGCATGGGGAGTAGAACAGATGTTCAGGTGAAACATCCGCATGACCTAGCAGGAGAGAAGTCACTAATGCACTTGCTCCTGAAAGAAAGCCAACACCCCTGAGAACCAGCAACCTGCAGTCAGGTCCCCTGGATATGTCTGCAGTCTGACCAGGCTCACCCAAGCTTGTCAGCCAGGACCAGGCTAATGCTAGTTCTAGCTAGGCTGTGTCCAAGCGTTGTTCTTGAACAGAGACCTGCAGTGAAGAATGAGCTTCACACCCTGTTATCCTGGGCCTGGAGCAGGCCAGAGAGGCTCCAGGGCAGAGCTGGCCGAAGAAGCACACATGAGTATCTCCAAAAGGAAGATGAAAGCCCTGGTCAGATGGCACCCCAGCCCGCTCCCCAGACCTGCCCTCTGCACACCAAAGCACGGCTGTGCTGCAGTGCTCACAGAAATGCAGAAAATTTGCCTTGTATAAACTTCAGAAGTTTTTAAGGATTATCTCTGTACTGACAACATCTGCAGGGAAGCCAGCTTTTGCTGCAAAAACAACATCTATTCCAGTCTCATTTGGAGTTTTCCAAAGGACACCACTCTCCATAATAACCCCTTGGTTTTCCAGCAGGCAAAAAAATGCCTGTAAGAAATTTTTATCCAAGATAGCACAAAAAAAATGAAAACTCCTTCAAGTATAGAATTTTTTTTTTTAAAAAAAGAGGAATTCCCACTCAGAAACATGCATCCCATCTTGAAAAAGCTCATCTCAACATAACCCCACTCTGAAAAAGTTCACTGAAGCTGGACACCATTGGATGTAGGATAAAGGACTGACTAGAGCATCTCACAATGGGAATTTTCAGGTCCTGCTGAGAGAATGTGGGACTGACACTGCAGCTGGTAATTAGAGAGAGCTGAGATGGAGCAAGAACTTGGCTGGAGACATGTGAGCTGCTGACCTGATCCAGAGGGCTCTAAAGAAGCCACTGTTTGAGCTGCTCAGCAGAACTGCATTCCTCCACACCACACCACAAATTTCTATTCACAAACAACACCCTGCCTGTGCAGACTTCAAAGGGACCAAATGCATCTCAGCAAGGGAAAGGGTCCTTCGAGAGACAACCTGCAATAGTCTGTTGTGGGATGTTCTTTTTCCCTTTAGTTCTATCTCCTTTTCAGGAAGCTGTCAAAAACTGTCACAGATTCCAAGATGAGCTTAGTTCTTCTGGATAACATCCACCCCTGAGAGAGAAGAAGAGTCTGATTTCTAGACAACAGAAAATCCCTTTCAAACAAGGTTCACACTGTGTCTAGTGCTGCTGGCTCTTCACAGTAGAGATGACCTTTGGAGTTTGCTAAGTGGACTCAAAGCAGAACATTTCAACTCAACGCTTTTCAATTTATCATGTCCCATATTTGCCTTAGAAACACTCAAGTAACACAAAGAAGCCAACAGCTGCTAAGTTTGGGGGAGTTTTTAAGTGGTTGAGTGTATATAAAGGCAAATTCCTAACTGGTAAGACACATTCAGAGTCTAGCACTGACATTAGTTATGAAACACTCTGGGGAAACTTTTGCCAAAGCACTCTGAATTCACAAGGAGCAGGATATTTTGGTGTTTAAAGGTCTGGGCTGGGACTCAGGACACCTGGACTCAGTTCCTGGCCTTGTCACAATCTCACTGGGCAGCCATTGGAAAAAGACATTTTTGTTTTCTTTGTGCCTGATTTTGAATTGTTTTAAATGAGCAACAAAAAAAATAGCAGCATTTCCCCCACAGAGTAGTAATTTTGTTTATTTGGACGGCAAGCAACTTGGGGGCCATAATCATGTGCAAGCACGTAATGCAAGGAGATTTTGATCTTTGTACAACCATTGCTGAATGAAAATCACAAGGAAAAAATGACAGCTGTAGACTCACCACCTCAGTATGTGTTCTAAGGTCTGCTTGCTCACCCCACTGGAATGAGATCACTGGACTATCACTGCAGCTTTGCACCAAACTCTATGTATTTCAGCCAGAGAAGACACGTGAAATCAGAACATCAGCACTGAGAGAGCCCCAGGACCACTCTGCCCTGTCCATTTTGATCTTAACATGCCAACAGCTAGAACTGAGAAGGGGAAAACACATATAAGTGCTTCTGGGTTCTGATGCTGGAAAATACTTATTTTCCTCATTAAGATGTTAGGAGTGGTTCATTCCACAGAAAAATAGGAAAAATATTTTAAGCAGCAGAATTTTGGATGAAAGAATTTTAGCAAATATTGCAAATGCTCAGTTTCATTCCCATCTGGGACAGTGCTGGCCTGGACTTCAGTGGGACTGTGACTTCCAGCCAGCAGAGGTGGCTTGGATTAGGAAGGCTGCTTCAACCAGATCGTTATACAGGAACAAGCACAGGCTGGAGAAAGGACCTTGAGTGAACATCTTGAGCATTAGACAATTGATCCCAATTCTCACTGATAACCATTGAGAAAATCCTTTATGGAGCCTTCCTGGGCTGCAGTATGAAACACATAACACAGCTCCTTAATAGTTCTAGTACCTGTCAAGCTATGTTTAAGCCAATAAACTCCATGCTGAGCAGTCTAATTTGTACCTGTAATGCCACTGTCACCAACCTGCCATGCTTAAAAAATAAACTGTCTCACTGGAACACATCTAACTTGCTTTTGATTTTACCATCACTTTGGCTGCTCAAAAAGAAACAAGAGAGGATTCACCTCATTGCTAAAGCCCACCTGAAACAGCTCAGACTGGCTCAGCTAAACGTGCAGGGACCTGCTCTGAACTCACACTTGCCCTCACTATTTGCAGACGATGAATCCTGACCAAAGCCCCTCTCATGCCAGATGCTCAGTAAGCTTGCATAAACCCCTGGCCCCTTCCCCAGGAGACAGGCCACACAGCAACAGGCTTTAGCTACAGTGACCCGAAACCTGCAGTCCTTAGAGTTTGCTCTTTGGTGCTTGGCAGTGGGGATAACTGGCGTTGGAACAGGCAGAGTGCCAGGTCTGTGAGATGAGCATCACACAGCTTTACAGTCTGCTTGTGCAGCCAGGGCATGGGTTGCCCTACCACCACCACTTCGCTTACGCTGAACACTGACATACTGCAACTTATGGGGGGAAGCAGCTGTAGCCAGAGCAACTACAAGTATTCAGCTGCTCCCAGCTCACTCTGAGGTTTTCATGGCAAAAACACAGACAAAAGAGATACAAAAGTCAGAAGATTTAAGAGAGAATGTAGCCAAAGCAATATCGATTCTGACTGCCTGAGACAAGGGGTCACAGGTATGATATAACCAAGACCTCAGACTATTTTTCATAATGAGTTCCCATTGCACTGAACATAGTATCAGATATTTGCAGGTGTCACATATTCTGTATCAGACTGTCATAATCCAACCTGCTTCTATATTAAGGTATCTTCAGCACATAAAACATAGCTTGAATTAATTTTTATTTTTTTTTGGAGGGGAAGTGAAGTAAGGTTTTTACACTGGAAAATATGCCAGATCCTTCAAATATCCAGCATTTCTTGCCATGCCAGGACTGGACCTACCTGCACATAACCTCAGTTAATTGCTAAGTGCATGAGCTTGGCATGGAGCTTGTGAGGAAAAATTTCAAACCATTCAGCTGACCTCGGGAAAAAAAAAGGCTCAACCCTCCCAGACAACTCCTGGTTTGCTGAACAGATAATGTTTTTCTAAACTTTTCCATAGCTCCACTGCTGCTGTGTTGTATTGAAGGTTTAGTGCCCTGGGCTCTGCATAGGAGGGAGGCTCTGGAGTCTGCAATCACAGACAACAAGGGAAATAAAAGGTTCAGTGTCGGGAAGGATTAATCTCGTTGTGTCTGTGCTGAGCTTACTGCCTGGGTGAGTAGAAGCAAGCAGCAGTGAGATGGCTATTAATAGCATCTGACCTTGTCTCAACTGTTCTGTCATTGCAAATAAGAAGGAAAAATTCTCTGAAGAAGTTCATGAAGAAATTTTCCCTCTGCTGATGGGATTACACCTTCACAGAATGATGCTTGAGCTGTTTGCAGCTCACCACAGCACCCACCAACCCCATAGAACCACTAAAATCGGAGAGCAAGGCAAATGCTTAACAGGAAAGCACCTTAGTCAAGTGTAGGGAAAAGGTGCCAAGAGACAGAAGAAATTCAGAAACACACCATCCCCTGCTCTCCAAAGTGTTTTCTAGTTTCTTTTCTTTCAACTCCAGATAAACAGGGTTGACTTCTATCCCCACCACTGCTGTGATGAGGGGCAGTAATGATGCATTCCTGGAGGCTCCACATGCACCTTTGCAGAGGTCTTTTTCATTTTGGAAATGAAGAAAACCTTCAGTGTGCTCTGGACAGTTGCTTTAGATCACCCCAGCTCATTGTGTGCCACTGCCTACCAATCATTCTGGTAGACCCAAATCCAAAACAGAACCAATTTGGAGAATTGGCACAGGGAATATTTCTCATGAGAAAGGAAATTTAGGAAGGGTTAGGGGTTTTTTGGTATTCCAACACACAATTTTGAGTACAAAAACATGTGTGGATTGGTAAGCACACAGCCAAAAGAGCTGACTAGATATTCAATTAGTCTCCAGAAAGTAGGAGATACTTGGACATTTAAAAACAAACTGAACAAAGCACTTCAACATTCTTCATAGAAAAAATTATTTCAATTAATCAAGACAGAAATCATATTTCCTAACAAATCTCTCACTTGAGCCATGCTGGCAGTATTTTACACAAGTGTACATGTGTCCGTGCTGAGCAGACTGACTGGATAATCCTGTCTGAAAGGGCCATTTTGCATTGAGAAAGCAAATTAGACTGATCCTTATATCCTCCCTTCCTTCTTTCTGACATGCTCCTCTTAAACTGTTCCCAGGCACGTAAGAATGAAGAGTTCCACACGTTTCTGGCTGTGAATTATATGCTTCAGTGCACACTTGTGCAACAAATCCTGCACAAGGAGCAGGGCATTACTCACAGCAAAATCACTTCACAGTAGGGAGGACCTTCCCATATAAATCTCAAACACACTGAAGAATTGCAGGATTCATCTGCAGAGCAAGCAGTGGGAAATATGTTTGTGTTTACTGAACCTTCGATCTGACTGTGAAAAACACTGTGAGCCAGATTTTGTCCTGTGTCGACACTCAGTTCTGTCTAATATGCTCTGATAGCAGCTAAGTTGTAGGTGAAACAGTATTTTCAACAAGGAAAAAAATTCTTATAATATGCAGTGTGGGCTCTCCTGGAAAAAAACAAAAAACCCTAGAACAGAGATTCTTTCCTTCATTCCAGTGAGAATGAAGCTGAGATCACAGACAGGAGCTGGCAATACACATATTGCAGCACACCACCCTGTACAAAAAAAAGTCACTCCTATCAGCTCGTAGTGATAGTTGTCCCCTTCCCTCCAGCTTCAAACACATTGTACTGCCAACACATGATGGCCATGCCACAGTCAGTGTTGCAAAACACCCTGGACCACGGGCTCTCAGCAGCTCCTCCTCTCTATTTTTAAGGATGCCAGCATAATTTGAAAGCGAAGTAAGAGCTTCCCTTATAATTTCCACTTGAAAAGGTGTGATGTATTCAGCTCTCAGGAATCTGTGCAAATGGTTACTCATGAGGCTCCTACACTGAGAGTTTTCCTTGGCCGGGTAATCAACTGTTGGCCCTTGGAGATGAGTAGCACAGGAGAAGCAATACACTTCCAGGCTAATGGCAACACACAGTGCTTGATACTAATAAGTGGAGGGTATAAAACCAGCCAGGCTTTCCAGAGAGGAAGTTTTCTCATGCGTGTCCTTCCTCCTGTTGTTACAGCATCCCTGTGGCAGCTCAAGTCATTGCTCACCTGGGAAAGTATCAAAGATTAGCCCAGCCATTTTAAGCTAATGAAATAGAGCAGCTGGGAACAAGAAGGGTGTGACTATCCCCTCCTCAGGGACCACCAGCAAGAGTCCCATAGGCCACTCCCTGATAGGCAAATAATGAGCTTTCATCTGATATACTGACCAGTAATAGACAGAGGGTAAGGTGGTCTCTGCACAGAGCTGTGGAAATACCTGGGAGGAAAAAGACGACTCTTTCTGAATCTGCTGGCAAGGAGGGAGCCCTTTGCCCATGAGGGAGGAAGATCAAGGCTGGAACTCTTCAATCTGATCAAGGCTAAAACTGATTGCATGCTTTTAGGGGAAAAACATAACAAAACAAATTTGTCAGGCAGTTAAAAGGGCTGGGGGGTGCATCACTTAAGCGTGACTCACAGGAGGAAGCACACAGGGCACTCTCTCCAGCAGCAGAGAAGCCACAGGAACATAACAATGTTCTACATTTCCACAAATCTCCCAACCTTAGGAACCCAAAGACATTTGATTTGGGCCAGAAACAAAACAAACTCACCTGTAATGACAGAACTGAAGCAAAGTGATGGCACAGAGAAGGAATGGGGAAAACTTGGGAGAGGATCACAGGTGCTTTTGCAGACAGTCTTACAGCGTCTAAGATCCGAACACAAGCATGATCCACAACACAGAGTCATTGGCACAGTAACAAACATAACAGTGTTTATTCTCAAGAGGATGAAGGCCAAAGCATGCTGCAGCATGTGTCTATCAAAACACTCACCATCAGCATAGGATTTCATTAAAACAGCAACACACAACTTCCTCTCCCAGTGCGGGGATGAGAATTACACTCTTGTGACTGAAACTGATTAACAAGCACTACATAAGCAATGGTGGATCGCCTGAGGGCTGTGCATGACAGGCTGATGTCATCCATGTGCCTACAAGGATAAGGCAAAGCAGCTTATTGTGGCAAAATTCTGGATATCAGTACACGTCCCTGGAAAGGATCAATGCCACTTCTCCAGAATGATTGCAAGAATGCAGTAACGCAAGTCACACTAGATCCAAAATGAGCAGAACTGCCACACATTCTGTTTTCCAGATTCTGCATTTTTCCTGCTTTTATGTATCTTTCCTAGCTGAGACCCAAAAATCTGCAGCTTTGCAGTTTAGATGTGAATTTTCTCTAGCATCCTTGGACATTGCAGTTGGTCAAACTGTACTGATTGACAACTGGGTCAGGCTCCTAATCAAGCTGTCTCTACACTGGTATCTCTACAGAAATAATTACTAAAACACTTAACAAAAACACGACAGAAAAATCCAAGACAAGCAGAAAAATTCTTACATCGGAAACTTTCCTCACCTTCTACGGTTTAGCAATGGCTCAGCACCTCTTGGAAGAGTCAGACATGATGAGCTGTTGAATGCCCTTTGGGAGCCAAAGTTTCCTGTGAATATGCATATGCTTGTTGGCTGCTACTCAACAACATCCAAACAGCTACGTGTGCCCCTAGAATACGCCCTTCTGAGAAGACATACGGTTTTCCATGACCATCCTGGAGACAGAAAGCCACAGCGACCTGGTGATAAACGATACTCCTTTTTTGCAGCCCTTTGATGATGTAAATAGAATTTTGCCAAAGGGCTTAAGCCCTGTGCAAGCCGGAAGGCTGCCTCCCTGCCTGTCCTTTGAGCAACAGAAAGGTTGTTGAAGGTTGAAGAAGGTACTGAGTGACTGACTCAGTATGACCAATGACTATGGTAAGTTTATTTTATTAACACCAGAGGTTTAGCTGGCAAAGCAGAGTGCATAGCCCTGAAGGTGGGCTGCAAACAGGACTGAGGAAGAGGTTATCTGCCCCTGCCCTGAGCCATGATGGGGCAGCAAAGGGAGAAGCACACAAACCATACATTTCAAGGAGAAAACAGATTCATAGCATTTCTATGCATCAGCCCCTCACCCAAAACCCTTTACAGTCCTCAAGAAAATTGTTTTAATTCCCATGGTTTTTTTCCAGACACAATGTTTCTGGAGTACCTTTTCCAGGGCTCAAGTCATAAACCAAAGGATCATGAGTCACAGCTGCTGAATTCATGGAAACCATCATGACGGTGATGGACATTAGGGTACTGAAGACCTGATTAAATAAGTGATCAGATCACCAGCCCAGTTCAACAAACATTTTGTAAAGAATAAAGAAGATCTACAAATTAGGGTGGGCTCTGCTCACCATGAGAGGAACTGAGTGACCCCATGGGGAAGCAAACTTAGCTTTTGCCTTAGGTGACTATGGAGAAAACTGCATTTTTGGAAAGAAACTTCCGTGCTGATTAACCTCTACTGGACCAGCATCAAGGCACTGCACTGGAATCAAAGTTTGCAGAGAAAGGGAGAGAGTACAAGGAAGGAAGTGAAGATATATTCATAGTTCTGCAATATAATCTTGTTTAGTCTGGAAAGCAAAGGAAAGGTCTTGACGGGGCACTACCTATAGTGCCAAGTTCAGTCCAAAGATTCGGGTATCTCAGGGATCTTCCCCCAGCAGTGGCCAGATGTGGACACTTGTGGGCAAAGCATAAGGCCATGGCAGGTACACAGTGACCCTCACACATTGGGTATTGTCAGCAAAAGCAGCTGCTTACAGGCTTCCTGAATCAGGATTTGCCTCTGGACCACTGTGCTTAAAAGCCACTGATGGACCTGTCCTCCGGGAAGCTGTGTAATCCTTTCTGGAACTCATTTACCCAAGCTGCAATAAATAAGGGATTTGGAGATTTTAAGACATCATTGTATTATTTTCACCAGAGTATACGTGTGGCTGAGAAAGACCTACCACTGTTAGAGACTTTCAGAAGACATGGGAGTTGCTGCAAAATATACCTGCACACACATTTGCACACCTGGAAGGCAAGAGGCACCGCAGAAGCACTGCAAAACTGCTCAGGTTCCTCTAATGTTCACTGCACTAAAACTCAAACCCATCTGACTAAAACAGGGACAGCGTTTCCCACCAAAATGCATGTTCTGAAATGAAGGCAGATGAAACAGGGCAGGGGAAGGAGTCCACAACCCACCCTCTCATCCAGAACACTGAGAGCACATTAAGTCTCAAGGGTGCTTTTTTGGTGGACAGGATGAATTTGCTGGCATGGGATGGACTGTGTTGATTTCACAGCACAGCAACTGCCAGACACGTTCTCAGCAAAATCTGACCCTGATAATTCTGCAGGAGGGGTTCTCTTTCTTAAGAAAGAGAAAACATGAAAAAGCACGCTGAAGAACCCACCTTTACACACTTCAACATTCAGTCTACCCAGCACTACTAAAGAAACGTGTTTCATTTGGAGAGGATGTAATTCTACCCTTGCAAATGTGACTCTTACCCTACTCCAGCTCCCCTAGCTTTGATGAGCACTGTTACTAATTTGAGAGAGGAATTGCTGGCTTTGAGAGAAGAGTAACACCAGTTTCCAGAATGACACCTCCAACAGCCCAGGGGCACAGTACAGAGGGGTGTACGCTGCTGCTCAGGCTCTTGGTGCAGCTCCAGCATCTCCTGTGGAGTTACACCAGAGCAAATGTAGCTTGTTCTTCAGCGAGCAAGGCCACGTGACACTTGGACAATTGCCTCCATACATGACACACACCACAAGCCTCAGTTGGATTTGCTGCTTCTGAAACAAAAACACTTTGCTTGCTTTCCCCAGCTTTGGCTTGGTAATCATTACTAAACACTTATCAACTAGACAGCCTTCATTTCCTGAGAGCCTGGACCTAATTATACCAGGAAACATGCCGCTTTTTCTTCAGAATCTGAGAAATGCTGGTTTATGAGCCTTCTACTACAAGGAGTAGGTCTAACTTTGCTCTCATTAGTAGAAGATAGAGGAGGGAAAAAACACAGCCAAATCTCAAAAGGCAAACGCAGTGATCATTCGCAGAGATGCCCTGGCTTACTCTACATCATTAATAACAACAATAAAATGCCACAGCTATTTCATCTCCCCTCCTTCCCTTATTAATCTTAGCGGAGCCCTGTGAGGCCCCTGCAAAGAGGTATCATTTTCCCTGGCTTGCAGGTAAGGAGTCCGATGTCTCACAGCAAATCAGAACCAGACCTCAGACTCCTCACACCATTACTCTAAGGAGTGAAACAAGCCCCCTCAGCTCCATTTCTTTATCAGGACATTCAATCCAGCCGTGGGATGAAGGAGCCTTTGCCAAATGTGCTGCACACAGAGCAGCGCTTTCAAACCCCTCCTTTGTGCCATGGGGCCCACTGGGAATGTTGAGTTACAATATCCTGCTTGTAATAGAGCTCAGAGTATCACCACCAAATCAAACTGCTGGTTTATCAGTGTATCCAAAAAAACCCTGCAAATGCACAGTAATGGAGTTATAGAGCCATTAGCATCAAACCACAAAATCTGCTGCTGCAGCGGTGTCAGTTCTCCCCTGTGAGCTGCCCAGGAGCTGCCACCCATCCCAGCAGGCAGCCAAACTGTAGGTGCCACATCCAACAGGAGCAACCTACAGCAAACCTGCCTGGAGAAGAGAGGCGAGGAAGACTTGAGCTAAGGCTGTGCTTCCTCTGACTGAGGCTTCCAGGCATTCTCACTAACCCTGTTATCCTGGCTCAGGAAAGAGCCTACAGAAAGGCAGAGCAGATCTGTGGGTCCTCCCAGTGGTGCAGTTTTCCCTGCACAACAGTTAGTAGAATGACATGGGCGGGATATGTCAGCTCCCAGTTTGACCAGTACACATGTGGCCAAAGGGATGACCCAAGAGGAAGTGGGCACATGTCTCTCCTTGAGAGCAGCCAAGAGCTATGCCCTCTGCAAAGGGCTGCTCAGCGGCACATCCCACATTTCTGACTCTGAGTGCTCTCCTTCACCCTTTTCTTACTCACAGCCAAAAGTTGGAAATAAGACCATTGTGCAAGAGCAGCCCAAAGACTGGACACTTGGTCTGCACAGATTCCTGTACTGAGGGCAGATATGGATAGAGCTAGGCTGGATGCCAGCCACAACCTGGACAAACTTAAAATGTTCAGCTCCAACTTCTGACACCGTTGCGGCCCTGCTTGCTGGAAACCCTGTACAGACACACTCCTCCACAACCTTCTTCATATCAGGGGCTTAAAAGCATCTGCAGTGGTGAATGACCTTCACTGGTCTCCTATCCAACCACCGGCTCCTCCGTGTCTCCACTCTCACCAGCATCAGGAAGTAACATCCTGAAGGATGCGTGTGTCACCTGTAGGCATAACACAGGTGTTTATTCCATCACTGCTTGCTTTGCTCTGTCGGCCTGAGATGGAGAAAGCAGCTGCTTGGTGCAGCTCCAGGAGGGACGGCAGCCCTCTGGAGAGGGAGCCGCGCCAGCCAGTGTGGGATGAACAGCAGTCTGGAGCCCATGGGGAGCCGGACAGGGACACCACACAGCAGCACACTCGGGGGGTGCTGTCTCCCACAGGGATGCTGGTGGGGACCCCTCTGAGCACAGGTGTTATTACTCATGGCACTTGCACTCTGTGTCCCAGCTGCCAGCTGCAGCCCCACCACTGACGTCACCCTGGCACCCTGAGAGACAGAACCTGCTGTCTGGGGCAAAACTGTGCTTAGTATGCAAAAAATGAAAATCTGTCTGCCCTTGCTGAGGACACAGCTGAAGTCACGCTCCTGCCAGAAGCCAGTGTTTTTCCAAGCACTGGGTTTCTGTTTTTAATTCCTGGCTCTGGTTCTGACTTATTGGGAATTCTTCTACCAGTCACTAAGCTCCCCCACAACTCAGTTTCCTTGTTAAACAGCAGCACAAACCTTTTTGCCCTAACTGCTGGAAGGCTGAATGACAGCATTTAAATACCTCAGATGACATTTCAGGGCTTAAGACATTGCAAGATTTTTCTGTTGATCTGAAAATTATGCACTGAACTCCTGCAAGAGCTCACTCAATCCTTTTAAGTGGCTCTTTGTCACCATTCCCATCCACACCCTGGTTCCTCTTTGAAAGGCAAATACCATAAAAGGCTGTTTATAGAGACTGAGATCTAGAAAGAAGTCAAATAGGGTCAGGCTCACTACGGCTTTGCTGCCCTGAGCTGTGGCCAGGGAGGGGTGGCTTCCTGCTCCCCCCACGATCCATGGGGAACAGCGACCCGTCTGTCCAAGGAGCCTCCGACGTGGGTGGGTGTCTCCTTCCCCTTCGCAAAGAAACATTTCATCTTCAGTGGAAATAGCTAAGACGGAAAAGGCAGACGATGCCAAGATTAAGAATTAGGAAAACAGAAAGCGCCCCTAATCAATCACACTCGGACAGTGAGGGTTTTATGTGCACAAAGACTTCACTTAAATTCTTTTTTGCATTTGTCCACAAGAAAGGACAAAAAATACAGTGCCTGAGGAAATTGCCAGATGTTGATTCACCCCTGGTTTCTGCAAATGTTTCCATTTTGTTGAAAATCCAATTAGCAAACACAAGAACCCTGAAAAAAAAATTATTTTTTTAGAAAAGAAAACCTGCAAGCAGCTCCAATGACAGCACATGACATGGATGAAGGCAGAGGAACTCTGCCATCTAGCAGACTTCATACTGCTAACTTTCTCCTGGCCTGGAGCAGCAGAATCAAACTGGACTCTCTCTCACTGGTACCAAGTCTGGGTTTTCCCTGGCACAGAAGAGAATGCTCAAAGAAACAGATGTGTCAGTGCAGGGATTTTTAAAAGAAAATATAGTTAACTATATTAATAAACCTTATGGTAAGGATCCTAATCATCATCCAGTTCACAAAGATCCTTTAACTTGGTTAAACACAACCTGGGGCGACAACTGAGAGAGGCAGAGACTGAAAGAGAAGTCACAGAAGACAGCAAGGATGCAATGGCATCCTACTGGACTCACCCCAAACACATGATGGAAACCAAAAGCCCTGAGAAATCCCATCACAACCAGTGAGAGGGATCTGCATTTTGCATTTCAATACAAAGACAGCCCCTTAGAAACAGCTCAAGGGTTATTTCACTATTACCTTTAAAAGACATCACTTAGAATATCATCCACTGTTACCTTTAAAAAGACACCACTTAGAAGCACACTTGCTCAGCCTGAGTCATCCACAAAACCTAGAGCCTGACCAGTAGGTATGACTTCCCAAAAAAACTAGACCTCCGTTCTGGGTGCAGCAGGCAGTGGTACCCACAGACCACGCAGTGAATGGGGGCTTCCCAGGCCCTGCACACCACCACCCACCACTGACAGCAGCTCAGAGCATCCCAGGCTGCAGACTGCAAGAGCTCCACCATTTTCCAACATTTCTGTTCTAAAAATAGATTTACAGCCAGCTACTGATGGATTAAATACGAGGGGGAAGACTAAGTCACAAGCCTATTGTCACATTTACTCAGCTTCTGGCATGTGCACCTAACCATAATACCGCATTTAATTTTGGGTTTATTTTTAAAAAGAATCACTTTGGACTTAGTTTCCACAAAGTCCTTCTGTTTGATTTAGTGCACAACAGCTGTTCATTTCAAGAAGCTGTTGGAAAAGTATTCGTGTACTCCCAGACCAGACTACTGTTAAAAGAGCAGAGCATCCTTCTAACATTAAAAAAAAAAAGAAGTTTTAAAAAGTACAAATATGAAGAACTTTTGACAAATGTGTTTTGGTCATTGTTGAAGGTAATTCAAAACATAAATCACTGCAGGTGTAATTTCACTGGAAACACGTGGCTTTCCATGCAAAATAAATCTGTGGCAGAGAATAAAATCTGCATGATTTGAATGGTAACTTGGCTGGCAAATGGAGGCATGGGCAAACTTTCAGTGCTGCATTCAGCTCTCCTGGTTATTATTTACAGATGCTTCCTATGACGACAGCATCCCTCCCCTCCTGCTCTTTGGGAGCGATTCCCCAGCACAAGATGCTCTGGAGCAGTCACACTGCCAGGCTGTGGCACAGGCACACACAGCAGAAACATCCCAGGAATGACATAGATGTAAAAAAGAACTCTGGTTTCCAGTGACAGCAGCAGAAAATTTTCTGGCTGCCAGACCACAAACAAACTGGAGATGTTTCCCTCCCTCATCCTACTTGACACAAGACCTGAGCCAAGCTCCCTCAGCAGCTCTCCAAAGGGTTTACCATATGTTTGATTCCTGACTGCACACAGATCTGTCCCTGCACTGGCAAGGTGAAAAAGCTCTGCACTACAGGACACTAGTGATACCAAAAGCTCTGTCTTATGATGGGGCAGGAGAGACAGAACCAACCTTCAATTTTCTATCAACCCTGGGCTGGATTTTACACCAGACCAACAACAGCAGTAGTGGCTTTCAGCTTCTGGAAAAAACAGAGTGGCTTTGAATGAAGCACCAGGGAGAGCCAGAGTCCCAGCAGGGCTGCTCCATAGCTGTGTCCCTTGGTTTGCCCAGGCATGCAGGCAGGACAGGATGGGCCTCTCACTGGAGCTCGAGATTCAAACTCCCCTTCAGATATGCGCTGAGGGCTTCCCACCATGCCTGGATGCCTCAGACCAGGGCTGCAAGGCAATTGCTGTATCTCACGTGCTGTATCACGTTTTTGTCTCAGGCCCAAGAGGTCAGCTGGAGTGCTGGCGCTTCTGGTCCCGTGTTGTACAGGCAAAGAGGACAGACTTAGGTGCCCATTAACTGCACAGAATAGTCTTTGCTAGCTCTACCACCAAACAGTTGTTGCTTCAATATCTGATGACAGAGGTCCAAAGAGATGGCTCAGAACAGGGCCCTCTGTGCCAGCTGGCCAGTGCAGCCCCAAACATGTACAAAAAGGCGAGTAACTTCTCCCGTGCCCAAGTCAACTGGGGGCTTCGAGATGCCCTCACCCCAGAGAGCTCATGAAGGAGGTTCAGGAAAGGCACCAAAGATCATGTCTGGAAAAGGAGGACAGTGAGGACGAGAGAGATACAATAAAGCTTAGCTTTTGGAAAACAGATGGGCCCAAATCACACAAAAAGACTTTATGATCTCTCAAGCAGGAAATAAGTGATGACATACTGTCATGTTGCTGTGTCAACAGCTGACACATCGCAGCAGGACAATTTCATGGACTCCCACGTTACTTTAAAAGCTCCCTCTGAAACCGCAGACAAAAGAGGCACTTCAAGACTTGCAGGGCAATGGATCTGCAGCAAACCCGCTGCTGTGGGTTCAGTGCCTCAGGAACCAGCCTGCATAGAGAAGCCACAGCCAGCCCTGCCATCCACTGAAGGCATTTGGGGCTCACCACATGTATCAGACAGCGGCTGATACAAGACCAAAGCACCAGCCTCCCTTCCCTTTCCCCCCCAAAGAAAACAGTGCTCTGACCCAAAATGTGTTCAAAGGGTTCACTGTTGTCTGGCCAACACACACAATGCTTGAAGCTAGCCTGGAAGTCCTCAAGGTTGTGGACAAAGTTCTGCATGCCTCAAGCAGGCTACAGCACTTGTGAGTCTCCTTTATCCGTAAGAGGGGCCTTTTGTTTGCTTTTAACATTATGCACCAGAAACAAAATATTCCTCCCCCCTGCTTCTCTCCCTCTCTTTCTTATTGGAAGCAGACACTGGCATTTTCACTGACAAAATTGCTGGGCTGTTTTTCTAAGGGTCTGCATATTTACTTTCTCTGGTTTTTTTCAGCACTGGGGTGCAAGAGACAAACCCTTGAGGACTGGCCCACAGTGTCCTGCCGTGATGGAAACCAGGAGGGATATCTCCAGGAAACCTTGTATTTCACTGTGCTGCCAACTGGAACTGCATTTCTTCTTCCAGAAGTGGGTTCAGCACAAATCACATACTCAGATACCAGCAGAAAGAACAAAATTCATGTTTCCTACAAGCCTGATGGAAAGGCTACCCCTATTCAGCATAAATTCTGCAAAACCCATTCAATCTCTACCGAACACCTTCATTTACAATCCAGTTTCATTTTCCAGCACATGATGTTAGAGATAGCCTTTGTATAGATGCATTTCCCACAAAGTTTTGCTTTTCAGAGTGATCCTGCCTTTGGGAGAAGTTTGCTGGAGTTACCAAGTGACTGCACACAACCCTCTCCTTGGAAAGCAATACATTAGGAAACGGTCTGGGCTCATACATCAGAATAAGTGTTTTTGCTCATTAACTTATAATTGACTCTCACCAGCAATGCCTCCCCCGCTCTAGGTTAGTGCCTCCAACCCCTGCAGAAAGCAGGCACACACGAACATCACCAGCAGATCTGCTCTGGCCCAGCTGCAGCACCGCTGGCCAAAGCGGGAGGCAGGATCCTGGGCCATGGCCATGACTCACTCTCCCGACCCTGCCAAAGAAGTAGTTTTGAAGTGAGGAAGTGACAGGGAGACTTCAATTAGAAAGCTGGTGAAACAAAACGAAAGAAAATCCTCCTCAGCTCTCCTGGCTTGTATGGAGTAGGGAAATAGGAGAAAGGGTATGCAAAGTGTGAGAGGTGTCAGAGCATGACATGGTGCTGAACCAACACACAGACGGGCTCTGGCCAAGTGACCTTTTCTTCTACCCAAGTGAAACAACCCTTTCACCATTTCACCACCTGCTCTAGTGGAGTCATGACCGTGTCCAGGCTGCCGTTTAGCACACAACATACAAGCCAATGCACTGTATGGGCAAGTCATCATGCTCCATAGGGTGCTGCCAACCACACTGGTGCTGGGTGGGTTTCCCTCTCTCCCCTCTGCTGTAGAACATCAGAAGAAGTAAAACATGCCTCAAGTATTTCCCCAACCACCACATATAAGGCTGGATGGTTCTTACCTCACATACAGGTGCAGGAAAGCATCAAAACTTAGAACCATAGTAGTCAATGGCAAATCTCCTAAAGCTAACAGGAGCTCAAAATACAACCCCAGGTAAGCTGGCCCAAAAAGCAGCTGCTCCAGATTTGCCTGTTTCTCCAAAGCTGCTCCTGTGGGTTAACTCCACAGCTTACTTGGATTGTAATTTCATATCTGCAGAGGGGGAGAGGGGGACTTTTGAAGTTTCCCAGGGAGAAATCCATATTTCTCTTACTGTACTTTGACCACTGTAATGAATTACCCTAACAAGACTCAACCATGTGTTTAGCTGGCAAGAAGAGGTCAGTGACACAGCAGATCAGTGTGAACCACAGCCCATAAATACTGGTGAAAGAAATCTGAACTAGGACGAGTGCCCTGCACATAAATCACATTACTGTGAAGAAATCTGAAGGCATGGTGATGATGAACTCTCTTGTTGTGCTTATGTGCCTGATCTAGGATGCATCCTACAGGAAAATCCATTCTGTTCTGCCTAACACACACACACTCGGCCCCAAAACCTTCTTTGCCAAGTTTCAGCCCACGGCTGAGATTTGATAGCCAAGTTAATAACTTCAGGATGTGTCAGTTCAGAGCAAGGAGGATGACAAAGTCAGACTGACTTTTTCCCACAGCGCTCTGAGCCTGATAAATGGGACAAACATCAGGAAAGGGAGGAGGATGCTGTGCCACAGCCCCTGGGAAATCCTGTTGTGTGACTGGCCGGGCAGGGTGGATCAGCTCACAGGCAGGCAAGGCAGATACTGTCAAAGAAAGAAAAGGGCTGATTAAGCCTTTCTACCTCTAATAATATCAAAATAGCATACTGCTTTCATTCAACCAGAAAACGAAACAGTGAAAAAAGGAGAAGCCTCAGGTGAAGTGGACTGGAATAATGTGAGGTCTGCAGGAACAACAGCCCTCAAGTGCCTTAATACTTGAGTTTTTCTCTTGCACATCGGGAGGTCTGTGAGGTACAAGCTATCAACTCCTACACACCACCCCATGGGAATCCTCCCACACTCCTGCCTTTGCACTGCTGGTAAATTGACAAGTGTCTACAAGCTAAAGCAAGCCCCTGGGAAACAGGAGCTGGATGGTCCTACTGCCCACTCTAATGGGGGAAGAATATCCTCACTTGCTACCTCTGAGGACCATTAAAGTGCACTTTCTTCAGTGCAAAGGGCAGCAAAGATACTTTTGCTGGCATTTAACCCCAATAATGAATTTTGGCTCAAGAGTATCACCCATAGGCTCTCAGCATTTAAATCAAGACCCACAGAGGACATCTCCTTGCTGCTACATAGAATGACAGCTTAGGCTTTGCCAGACTTTGATGCCATGGCTCTCCCATTTTGGGTCTATCACACTCCAGCACCCCACAGGCCAGACAGAGTCTGGGCTCTCTGGGGCAGGGAGGGTTTGCTGACATGCCTGTACATTGATTAACAAACCAAAGCACTGACTTTTTGTGATTACCTACTGCTATGGCATAAAAAAAGAAAAAATATAAAAGCAATAATACCAAAGAATAATTGAAGAAACTTACTGAAACTCTCTAGAGGTTCTTAAATGAGCTAATGACTTTTGGGATTTTTTTTACTTCAGATCCTGTGCAAAATCCAGAGCACATGAGAGGAGGGAAGCAGCATGCATATGAGAGCACATACCTAGCAGGTACCCTGCAGTGGGGCATAAAGGCACTGCAAATCTTCAGGATGTTCCCAGGCAAAGCTCCCTCAAGAATTATAGCTCTTATCATCTAAACACACAAGCACGCTCATACACAGCAGGAGCGTGCTGTGACAGCATGAAAATTCTCCCTACATGCACTTATATGTAATGCATGTATTATAACAAGGGAAAACTGTATGCCTGGAGTCAATGGGTGGAAAGGATGAGTTTAGGAGTGGTGCAATGCACCTCGACTCCAAAATTCAAACCGTTGGATAGAGTCCAACGGTATTTTTCCTTTTTCCTCTCTGTGCTGAATGTCTCCTCCCCCATCACTCTTACCCCCGGGAAAGGCTGAATGTAAATTGTCTGTTAATTCACAAGAATAACTGAACAAACTGGGCTGCAGCAGGACTTAGTACACTCTCCAGCTCAGCTGTCCTTCAACCCAAAACTAGCATCAGCAGAGCTCAAGAAAATGACTGGAAACACCCAGGGTGTGAGGCCAAAACCTCACCCTGCCCCGGGCTCCATTGGCCCTGCAGGCCAGTGACTGACAGGTTATGGAAGTGACACAGAGTGATGTGAACCTGCCAACCTTTGCAGGAAGGGACTACAAAGGGTTAAAGGTAGGATCACGGGTGGCTGTGGGTGAGCAGGGCAATAGCTGGCAAACCCCTGCACCCTTCCTTCCTCTGGGATGCTAAGACTGGGTGGCTTTTGCTGCTTTCAATAGTCTGTGAAGAGAACAGATGCCTTTTCCATACACAAAACAAATTGTTTCCTTGCTCTCAAGGAGGAGACACTTCTCTCCCACATATCCATCAGGTTAATGCACATTTACAACTCCTCGAGGGGAGGCAAAGACCAGGGACCCACTGCACCTTGGCTGCTAGGCACTTTGCTTCTGATGAGCAAGAAACTCCTTTATTGCTGGAGGGCAGCCTGGCAGAGCAGGGTCTCTGGGAGCGGAAGAGCCATGGTGGGGGCCAGGATTTGGGTCTAGCTGGCTGCTGGCAGCACTTCAGCTGGCTGTGCCAGAGGGAAAAAAATAAATAAAATAACAAAAAGAAAAGAAAAAGGAAAAAAAAAAAAGGAAAAGAAAAAAAGAA
>VZRE01007732.1:241417-272257 GCA_013396775.1 Cephalopterus ornatus | reverse complement strand
AAAAAAAAAAAAAAAAAAAAAAGGAGGTTGGGGAGTTAATATCATTAAGTATCTGACAGCTGGAAAATGTGAGCAGTCATTGTCTGCAGCCCGCCTACAGCTCCTCTGGACAAATCAGTTTGCTGAAAGCAGCAGCAATAAAGCATAAAAGCCAAGACTGGAAATACTGACTCCCCTCTTTGCCCTGTTGCCCCCATCAAGGGAACTGGAGGTCACTCCACCCCAGCTTGTGGGTTCTTGGCTTCCCTGCACCCCCATTCCCTGACCTCATCCCCTCTTGCTCCTTTGAGGCAGCAGCTTGGGATTTGTGCCGAGAGGCCTGAGGAGGCCATGGCAGGAGCTCTCTCATCTTTCACCCACTCTGAGCAGCTGTGCTCCATTTCCACACACAGCACTGATGTTGCTGCTGTCACCACAGGGGTGAGCAAACTGCTTCGAGAACAGCTTCTGTCCCCACTCAGCTGCCATCAGGGGGGAAGGACCAAGCCAGCTACACCCCACATCACCAAAACCTCAGAAACATTGCTCCTGCCCCTTCTCTCACTTCCACTGATAGGAGATGCCAGACACCCTAGGACCTTCCAGCTGAAACAGAACTGATCCTCTGCAGACTGAGACATGATCCTTGCACTGCTTCTTCAGTGTGCATGAATGTTTTAGCACTGGCTACATGAAAAGAGAAAGAAGTCCCGAGCTTAAGACACATGCATCATCTTCCACTAGCCAGCAGTGGCCAACGACTCTAGGGGTTAACTATCCCTCAACCTTCAGGCTACCTCCCTTCCAGCAGCTGACTCTGAGCCCATGCCACTTTTGCCATGCACAGGCTGGCCACTGACGCACTCCCAGAAGCACCCTGAGCCTCCCTTCATGTCAAACTGATCTGGTGCCAGCATGAGTGGGAGCATGCTGGAGAGCACTTCTGGGAAGAACCTTGTCCTGGGGAGAAGATTTGATAATAAATTGTGGCTTTTTTCCTTTATAGCTTACAGAGGATTTTCCTCAAAAAATCTTCACAGTCTGATTCTGAATGTAGGGAACTCACACATTGAAACTACTTCCCGCTTCACCTACCAAAATGATGGGCAAGCAAACCAAAGATTCAGTTCCAGGAGGTCCTTTTAAGCAACTCCAGCTGCACAGACAGATTTGTGGGACTACTTTTCCTCAGTCAGGCTCAGGTTTGTATCTGATCACAGGAAGGCATTGTGCTCCACCCTCACACCAGTCAAAGGACTCAGTCCTGGACATGGCTCCAGGTCAATCTATCCCCCACTTCAACAAGAAATGAAGAACTGCCTTCATAGCAGCATGAGAATTAAAACTGACTGTTTTGTAATATCTAGCAGCAAAGAACAGACCAAACTTCATTGTCTGGAAAGGCAAAACCACATCTTCTTCCCTCTCACATCCCTGAAAAGACCTGTGGAAGTGCAAAGGAGGACTTTTCACGGTATACCACTTCTGCATTATCAAAAGACATATTTCCCAGCACATCCTAAAGGAGACAACAAGGGATGTTCAGCTTAGGCTGAACCCACTGGTAGGATACAGCAAGTACTCTCATGTTTCAAAAGGTATCCTTAAAACTCATGACAGAACATCCACTTTCCAGGTTTCAAAGCCAAACAGCAGTGTGAGTGATGATATGATGGCCAATCAAACACCCGATCCTGGTTGGTCACAGAGAAGGAATTATTTCTGGCCATGGCAGATTTTTCTCTGTCCTGTAAATCTGCTAATTGCTGTTTTCTTGGAAAAGAACAGGGTGAAACTATGCCTCTTCTTTGTGCTTAGATGCTGGTGGGATCCATTCCTGCATTCACCAAGGAACACAACTCTACTATACCCTCTAATTTGAAAGCTCAGGTCGTGTTGACCTGAAATTTAAAAAAAAAAAAAAAGGAGGGGGGAGGAAATGATTGGGAAGAAACCTAGACTTCTGACTTGGTCTTCTTCATCTCATTGTGTCTTTGTGTCCTGGCACTGTCCCTTAGGATTTTGATTACCACCTTCCATAAGCAATCGGCGTCCTGGAGTGATAACACACACACAAACCGATGTATCTTGTTAGCTTACTTGTCTGCATCAAATCCTGCAAAACACTGACTGACACTAATACTCCTTGACCCTAAAAGCTCTCTGCTCAGCACCTCACCAGATGATAAAGCTGCAACAGATCTACAGCAATAGCACAGCATGTTCACACTCCTACATACACGTAATATCAATAACCGAGATCCCAAAGACAATAATTTCCTCATCGCTTCCCCTACTGACTCCCACGCACTTCTGCAACAAACAGGAGGATTCTGATTAAGCCAATTCACATGGGTATAAGGCACGTTTTCCCTGGCATCTTCTTCACTGGATGTTCACTAACTACAAAAAGCACAGGAGAGCACCTCACAGCAGCTTGTTTTGAAGTCTTTGTGTCTTCTTCCAGGCCAGCTGCCTTCCTCTACCTTGCCTTCGGTCAACTGGGAAACACACATTTAATTGCATTCATTTATGTTCAAACAGGCCTACTGAAAAATAACTGGATTAAAAGCTGGTCTGGAAAAAAAATCCTATTGCAGCGCAGCAGAGCCTGAGTATTTGGGCTGCAATGTAATGCAGGCAATGGGAATTCTCCTCTGCAAGAGGCACTGGGAATTTAACGTTGCAGCACAGTCAGTTGTGATGCACTTAGCAGATGTCTGAGACCCACAGCTTCATCAATCTACCTTTGATCTTATGTTCCAATCCTTCCTTCCAAGTCTGAACGTCCATTTAACCACTGCAGAGGCTCAGCGCGTTTCTGCAGATGGATCTAAACCCCTCTCTGAACTCCAAGGGCAGGAGCTGCATATTCATCTCCAGGCAGCAAAGGAGGACACCCACCCATTCATACCTTCACCCACACCACTGTCATTCAAGACCCACATATGGGTATTCTGCCTGAACGTGGCCTTTCAATTGCAGCAGACAGTTAATGCTAAAAACGGGCTGGCTGGGAGCTGGTGACTAAGTTTGAATGTCAACACCTTCCCATCTGCACTTCCCACCAGTCAGAGTAGCCAGGCCAATGCTGCTCAGCCTCCAGCTTCCCAGGAAAGGACCGCTTCACAGTTGGTGAAGAGACCGAGACTACACAAGCCTTTCCTACCTCTAGCCATCAAAGTTCGGTAGTGCAAGGTAGTAAAATACTACACACACACCAAAAAAAAAAGTCCAGCGAAACTAGAGCAGAAGAGGCAGATAGGCAAAGCATCAGGCATGTCCACCCCATGGGTGCAGAGACCCCTGACCGTATGTAGCACACACTAACCAGAGACAGAATCAGTAGGACTGCTCAGTCCAGACATCTGAGCAATGCAGCTGGGACCAAATAAATCTATTTACAGGATGCTGTGCTGAAGAAAGTTGTGCCTGGAGAGGTTCTCAGCTAAACTCACAGCAGTACACAAATGGAACCACTCTGCTTCCAGCCCCATGCCGGTAACTCTGCTTGTGCTGCACTGGCTCCATGCTGACTTGCTGCCCTAGATGCTGGCTACCAAGGACACCTACTCTCCACATGCTCAAAGCAAATATCGGGATAGCCAGAAATAAACCTCCAGGACAGGCCATTCACTTAAGGGTTGGACTCGATGATCCTTGTGGGTCCCTTCCAACTCAGAATATTCTGTGATTTTGTGACTTGTTAAGCCTAATGCCTTCACTTCTGCTTCTAAGAGTTGGCTCTATGTGGGGAAGAAGGGACTGAAGAGAAAAAAAAATGTAACAGCATTTTGTAGCCCAGTGAAAAAGTTCAGCAGCATTTGGCACACCATTAAGACCTGCACAAATGCACAACGCTCCAGGCTCTCTCTGAGCTTCCCCCCTCCCCAGCTTTGCTTGCCTCCCTTCTCTAACACAGACAGGATGCAGAGCTGGCATGCTCTCACCATTAATTAAGCAACAGCAATTAGGCAACACATTTTTAAGCGGTTCTCTCACAGCCGAGCTTGCTGTTCCTTGGGAAAAGGCCTGCTTCAGCATTAAACCAGCAGCTGTGTTCAGAGTGCCAAATCAGTGCATCAGAAAAGGGGAACTTGATATGTAAACAGCCTTGTCACTAATTACCCCATGCCTCCCAGTGAACTGCCATGGCTTCTCTCCATTAGAGCTTCGACTTCCTCAGGGGCAGAGCTGCAGGCAGGGATGCTGCACGAAGCAGGGGTTTGTCTGATGGTTAAACCAGAGCCCAGGAGACATAACAGGAATAGCCGCCCTGAATATTCACTGTTGTACTAATGAAGCCATCCAAAACCAGTGACATGGAGTGGTCCCTCTCAGCATGTTCTTGGAGGATTTATCCGTCTGTCTCACGGGCTCTGGGCTGGCATTTATTACAGCAGACTGCATAGGAGAAAGGCTGGTTTTCCCTAGTCCTTTGGAGCTGAATTCAGGGATTGCTGCTCTCTCCTCAGAAACTCCTTGGGAGGGGCCTAGTAGATCACAGGGAATGTGAGGTTTTCATCACACGGGCAAGGAATCGGACCCAGCTTTTCTCTTCGCTCCAGTAAGAACCAGGGACTCCATGTGATCCATGTGGTGCTGAAAACATATTACAAAATCCCTGAGAAAAACACTGAGCAACTCTCCCACAGACAACATTCAGCAGCTGCAAAGTGAGCAATGCTTGGAGGCTGGCGTCCGAGGCGCCACGGCTCCAGCTGTGATCCACCGGGAAGCAGCCACATGCAACAGCAGGGGCTGTGCTGTCTCCTCTGCCTCCTCTCTGTGCCTTTGGCCCTCACTGGCATGCCATCTAATCTTTGTGTTCAGTGAAGCCTCCAGCACAATTTTAAAAGATTTCCTGTTTTGTTTTGTTTTTCTAAAGTAATGGCTATTCCTGCGCTGCTTCAATAAATGGACAAAGGGTGCCAGGGACAACCAATAAATCACACACACCTGATCCACTTCTCTCAACTGAATATTTACAAATTTCCGAAGTGTTGAACCTCTTCAAGCTGCTCAGCTTTTGCTTTTATCTGTAATGTCTATCTCTGTGCTTCTGAGACTTTCCTGCAGCTATCCTAAATTAACAAGGATAGGAAACTAGGCTTCATCTGTAACCCTAAAGGTCAATCACATCATTTAGCTTCAACATGCCAAACAGACAAGAGGAAAACAAACATTCAAAGTTTCCCAAAGGAATATACATGAAGAGCCCTCTCCCAAAGAAAAGCAGAAGCTCTAAACTAAGAAGGATGATTTAAAGTAGTTATTCCTACCTGTTCAGATAGTTGTAACACATGCAATGCCCAACACTCCAAGCTATGTGGGTTTTCCCTGTATTTCCAAGGGGTGATAAAACATTCCTTGCTATTTATGAGAATGCCACCACAAACATTTTGCATTCAAATTTAAGCACAATTTTTGAGAACTGAGGGGAGTTTGGCAGCCCCAGGACAGCTCCAAGCGGCTTCTCCACACTCCAGCCCACAACACCCATATTATGCTGCGAGTATGCAGGAATCCCACCCCAGAGAACAGGGAGATCTTTACAGCCTGAAATCACTGGATACACTAAATAGCAAGTTCCAGATTAAAACTCACCTCAGGACAGCCCTGATTTCATCAACACGGGCAACAGTGTGCATTGCACGTCCTGCACTCCACGGGCTGACCCATCCAATACCATTTCTTGGGTTCAGTTTTCAAGGAAGCAATGGGCACTGGGAACATAGGGGACCTGCCTTAGCTCTGCAGAGATAGCATACAGACTCCCAGCTATGCAGGGATGGGTAGGTTGTGCCCCACAATCGGCACTTCAAGGATCCAAAACCAGCAAGGTGATGGCAAAGCTGAATCTCCAGCTATGGGACTGGCCGGTTCTACCTCTCCTTGCGCTGCCCAACAGGCTGTCACACCCCAAGGGAGATGTCAAAAGAAGAGACAAATAGAGTCACTGGCAGTTTTGAGCTATGGGGCTGGAGGTCCAAGCATGTCAAAATGAGTGACAGTGACAACACACAGCTGTAAAGTTGAGTCTTCTTGCTCCTGCCGCGGCAGAAGAAAATCCACTATCCCATGGTAGATTCCAAAAGTCTTTTTCTCTAATGCCCCCCATTTCCACCTACATGTGACCAGCAGCGAGAAGTGCCTGTGTCACCCCTCATGGTCCACAACCTGCACTCACTCCTGTGCTCCAGACCCTGCACAGAGACTCAAGTCACAATCCCCTCAAGTACTGCTCAGGCTCTCAGTGAAAGATATGAAAACGTGTTCCAGGCGCAAGCGGACTGTGGATTTAAATTCCATGTTTGCAAGCTATATTTTCTCAGCAGTTAAAAATAATCAAATTCAAAGAAGCATCATGAAAGCATTTCCAGATACCTCACTTTTTAGCCATATTCAACTCTTGAAGTAACATTCCTGATTTCTAATTCATGTACAGCTTCATTGCCTTTAATAGCACTTTTCCCCAAATCTGCACTTTCTCTTCTGTCTAAAGCACTAATTTCCATTACCTCAAGAGGTATAAAATTCCAAACTTTTGCTGCAGCTTCAGGTTTTCGCACTCTGGTTACAGACACCTCACTAGCCTCCCCACATCTGGTCCAGGCTACAAGGTGTTCGTTCTGCGACACGCCAGAATCAGTCAACATGACTGTCTGATTACGTACAGGCTCCAAAATGTCTCATGTATAAGGAAAAAAAAAAGGAAAGAAATTAAGCAGATGGCCCATGGAGCACTGAGATTTGCAAATTTCTTTGTGGAAAACTTCTGGTAACCCCAGTTCCAAAAATAATACTAGGAATAGCCCTCTGTGTGGGAAGGAAGCATTCTCTAAAAACCTTTGATCTCTGTGTTCCAGAGGAGGAAACTGACACATTAATCAGAATATATTGTTGAATGGGGTTACTCTCACATCACAGGGCAAAACCAAAGCAGGTATTTAAATGCTGGTGTCCAGCTCCTCATAGAAATTTACAGCGTGGGGTTTTTTTCCCCAGGATATTTTTTCAATTATCAAAATAGGAATGCATCAGTTCACCTCTTACACAACCCCCTACTATCATCTCTCCCCTAAATCACTGCTCATCTTCTACTAAAATTTCTTTCTAACAGTTCTCACCCTGAATTTTATGCAGGCCTTTTTTAATATGTATTCATTACGAAAATGTCCAATTATAATGAATTTATCTACAGCTACAAGCCTCATTTCACAGGTGAGGCACTGAGACACTGAGGAGCACAGGTTTCATGCTTGGTGGGAACTTCGGTGGTTTACACTGAAGGGATAAATCCAGGCAGTCAATGCTCCAGCATAACCTTGGAATGTTGCAAAACTCTGCAGGATAAATGTCACATACACACACGCCCCTCTCCCTCCTAGGTTTCATTGCAACCCAGAATTCACAGGAAAAACGTTTTCCAGACTGGCACTGCTGCATGCAAACTCCTCTCCATAACTTACCACCACTTGCAGAGGGTCATCTACAGGGGACTCCTATCCCTATCCATGTCCTCCCCAAATCTTTACCTACTTAGTGTGAAGGGCCCTCATTTAGGAGGGCTTTCTCAATTTGGAAACAGCCAAGTTATCACTGGGCCCTTTTCCCCATCCTCCACCAGCAGCGAAGCCAAGTCCCCGGACACAGGACTACACTGCAGAGCTCACGTCCTCTTCCCGAATTGCCTCTGTCTGTAGAGGCCACAAGCTGACAGCATTTGTTTGGATTCTGTTCTTGGACAAAACCTTGCTTGAAGAACTCGATTTTCTCCACTTCTTCCACTTCCCTTCTGTAACATGAAGCAATACTTTTTCCCCTATAAAAATTGAAATCGGGAGCGTACGACCTAAATTTCAAGATATTTATAATTTTTGGCCACGCAGGCTCAGCATTACCCTGCCAAGCACTACTTGCTGCTGGGAAGGCTGACAAAATGTGATCAGCCATAAACAAATGAACTTTCACTTTACTACAGGACAGAAAAGGGAAAAGGGAATAGGAAAAAAGGAATAGGGAAAAAGGTACATGGAAAAGGGAAGTTAAAAATCTTTACTTTTAACTAGAACTCTTCAGTAAAACCAAATGCAAACAGAGTAAAAAGGATGTACAAAAAACTGTTCTAAATCAATATTACAAGGTGGTAGATGTATTAAGAGAGAATGGTATCAGACATCTGTCACTTTTGCAATGATGAGGGATGATGACCCTGCTGCAGAGTGACAACTCACTCATAGACTCCTCTGCTATTGTCTATCAGTAGTTTATGGTAAGTATGAAGCCAGGATGAGGGGACGACAGGTTATCAGCTCTGGAGATAGGAGAGTAAGGGGGTAAAGGTGGAGAATGCATCTCCAGGTTTCTAAAGAGAGCTTTACCCCAAAAGAGCACATATTCTGCGTGGCTTTATCCATTGACATGATTGCAATAGCCACACATGTGCTGAGCTGGTTATTGACATTTGCACCTGAGAAGAGATACAGAAAAACAGAAAGTCTGCTACCCAGTTTGAATAGCTGGGATTTGGCGCAGCTATCTGACCTATATTAAGTTTCCATCCACTGGAGTACTACTTGGAGGAGATTCTTAACCACTGTTTTTATATCCTGCAGTTCTAGTTTGTAAAACAAGTTAATTCAAAAAGAATCTGTGTTACCTCAGAGGAAGAGAATTAGGAGAGAATTCCTTTGTCTGGATCTGATAACTCATTATCCAGTGCAGGGAAATTTGCTTTTAAGTGTGATCACAGGCCACGCAGTGAAACACTACAGAACTCACTGACTTCAGCACTAGTTGCAGCTTCATGGTGCTGTGGAGCTGGATCAGACCCCCTGCTATGATCCCATTAATCAACTCCCACCAAGGCAAAAGACTTCCTGAATGCCATCTCCTTCCAGAGCAATACCGGGCAGTTCTGCTCCTGCTCTCTAGACCCCTCCTCATGAATTTGGCAGTGTTTTCCAAGCCGACTGACAGTCAGCAGCATCCAGCATCTCCCACGTCTGCTGTCGAGGCGAGCACGTGCGGCCGTTACACTGCACACCATCACACAAGGACTCAGCACCATGAACTCTCCTGCCCTGGGAACTGGAGAATCCCACTGAACAACAGGAAGTATTAAATCAGCATCTCCTCTGGAAAAATACCACAAGAAACCACCCACGGGACTCTTCTGCTCTTGTTCTTTTGGCCCTGAAACCCACTTCCTCAGCAAATTAACCACCTCTAACAGGAAATGCTGCCTTTGTTCAACCTATTGCCTCTGAAACATCTGCACATGCTGTCAGCCTTCTCAGGTAGGCGGCATTTTCCCTTGGTCTCCTTCAGTAGGAAGAGCCCTTTCACACAAGCACTCTCCTCCAGGAACCTCTTTAGCCCTGCATAGTGTTAACTCAGCCTTGAACTTACAAACACGAAGGACACACCTGCAAAGCAAATGATCTAATTTCTGCAGAAATGTAAGGGTCAGAATAACTTGAAGAATCTGGGTTGCTCTTGCAAACAGCATCTCTCACAATAACATCAGTCTTATCATTCCTGCTGCAGGACACCAGCAGCAAGAAATGCAAAGTCCATGCTTTGGGGAAAGTGGAAGCAAGTTAAACACACATCCAGCAGAGCTGGGCTAGGGAGAACGAGGCAAGAGATAAAGTGACCCTGGAAGGTCTGGCCTAGGTGGGAGGATTGAAAACAATTGGCTTTCTCAAGCTAGAATTGAAAACACAGAGGGAAGCTGAAAACAGCTTTCAAATGCAGAACAGGCTGATACATAAAAAGAAAAGTGATTAGGAGCCAGAGTATAGCCACTGGCTTAATTTGTAGCATGCAAAAATGTTTATCTAGGTATCAGGAAAAAGAATTCCCAACTTCAAGGACGTTTTCCTCTGGGAATTCAGGATTCTCCTCAGGAAGATTTTAAAAACACACATAATAAATATCTGGCATGTACCTATCTCGTAGCAGTTGGCTGGACTAGGTAAGTTTTTTAAGTGCCTCCCAATGCCACATTTGCATGGGTCTATGACCTTTGAGAATTAATTACAATTTCTGAAAGATCTTGAGCACTTTCAATTCAGAAAATTTCCCAGGAGTTAGTATTTGCCCGAGTTCTTAATGAATCACTGTAGTTGTTAACTGCCTTTTATATTGAAAACAAGCATCCTATTTGTGCTCTGAACATGTTCTTCCTTCCTTGATGCCCAGTGATGGCCATTCTTAGTGACCTTTATTCCAACTGGATACAGCTGCTCTTGTGTCAGTTGCCTAAAAACAAAAACTGCCCCCTCCCACAATACCATTAACATCTGTTTTCTAGTACACACAAATGTTACTAAGAGGAACAACAGCAATAACAAAAAGCCTGGGACAAACAGGTTTTCTCACTAGAAAATCCAAATGTAGCTTCTGCACTGCATGTCTATAGTTTGTTATTGCAAGGAGATTCAAAGGAACACAATTGCAGGGAATAGTTTATGACACATCTGCTATTGCGCTCGAGTTTATCTGGAAGGGATCTTAATTGAAACAGAAAATTCCTAATTAAGACTGGAATCCCTAACAACCTTCCCAGCACCCAAACAGGAAATTCCAGGTAGGAAACTGCTTCTCATCCAAGTCTGCCTCCTCCTGAAACCAGAAGTCAAAGGGGCCCTGTGTTGGCCAGGCAGTGCGTCACCTCTGATTTTGTGCTGCTCTTTGGCACCTTGTTGAACTCAAAGGTTTAGACATGGGAAAAGGAAAGATGAAAAAAAGCTGTTTGATTGGTATCATGGGTATCTTTGAACCAGAGAGGTAGAAAATCAATCTGCGCCAGGCACAGGCAGGCAGCCACTCATACGCTACTGCCTTCACCATTTTCTCCCCAGCTGGTACCTCCACCTTCAGCCTAATTTACCACTCCCCACCCTGAGCACCCATAGAGACTCTGATTGTTTCCTCATGCTGGGATATTTCAGCTGAAGCATCTATTGCATGAAAAGCATCAAGAAGTCACTTGATGAAATTCAGATTAGCACTTGACACCTTTTATGATAAAAATAACCAAAGGAAACTGGGATTCATCCCAAAACACACTAGACAATTCACATTAATCAGGGGATGATATACCTGTCTCATTTCCAGTCCTTCACCTCCTCCAGTGAGATAAATTGCAACGAAAACAAACTAATACTCGCTAAATTTTCCTTGCGCAAGGATCCAGTTTCCATGAGACTAGTCTGCCTTGGCTGTGAGCTGCAAAATAATAAAACAGAGCTCTGTTCTTTCTCAAGGGCTGAGATGAAGAGGCTGTGTACAAGAATGAAAAAGCCCATGACTCTCTACATTTTCCAGACTTTGCTTCAGGCCGTTTGCTTATAACTGAACTTGTGAAAGAAGTATAGCGACTCACTTCCTGGAAACAGTCTTTTTTCATCAAAAGTCACAATATAGGCATCTTCTAGCATCTTTCCCATATGCCTCTCTGAATCAGCACCACAGCAAGTTCCCACCCCAGCAAGAGTTCACATCTCCAGGTGACACAGCAGCCAGCACATAGCCCAAAACATGACAGTCAGAAAGTGTCAATACCAACGTTTGCCTTTGAAGCTTCAGTCATGGCAGCTGTCATGGAGCTTCTGAAAACTTATTTAGTTTGTCTCCTATAGAACAAGATGCCAAATTGCAATCACCAATTTTCAAAATGTTGTGACCAAATGGCTCTCAGGTAGAGCTTGGTCCATTCCATGACTTTGCAAATAAAGCCATGCTGGTATTTCTTCTCTGATCTATTTAGTGTCACTTTCGTTGACAGTGCCAGTACAGCAATCCCCATATCCCAGTGAGGGGATAGAAGCTTGGAGCAATTTTCACACTCCATAAATCACAGGGTGTCAGGTGATGAGCTCCTGAATATCTTTTCCATGCTTCCTGCATGAAAGACATGAAAATCGAGATCCTTCCTCTGCTCTTTCCCTGAAGGATAATCAAGTCCCTTAATTCTATTTTTTGCTGAAACCACAGTGACCAACTGGGAGGTCTGCAAGGGTGGAAAAACCTGGGAAGTCTGAGATGTGACCTACATCATGTCTGGGCTGCATCTGCTTGACTCAGCAGGCTGTGAGGCGGTAAGATCAGCATCTGTGGTAACCAAGAGCCTCCTCTTCTCCTCACAAAAATGTGCAAGTTGTGACATAGCCAGACTCTGAACAAGCAGCGAATTCAGAGGTGAAAGGGAGGTGCAATAAAAATACTTTCCTTATCTAGCAGACTACAAGGCCTATGTAATTGCAACACAGAGAGTGTGAAATGTCAACTGTCTCAGGGGAGCAGCTCTTAGCACCACAGCTTTTATGGTAAAATGGCTTCACTGCCAGATTTACTGCATCACACCTGAGACAACCACAGAGGGACTCAGTGGCAACATCAGCATCCACTGAAAGACATGGCAAACCTCTGTCTTGGAAACATTAAGGAAAGACCAAGAGTGTGTCCCTTGGACTCTCTCATACATGAATGCTTATGCATCAAGAGTTGTTTCCCCCTTACACCCCACTTGTGGGTTTGGTTAGGTCTAAGCAGAATCATAGGGTGGCAAACTGTCAGGTGGTGAATCTGACAGGATCTGGCGTGGGAGGGACGCGAATTGCAGGTGTCAGTTCACACCTGCTGCCCCACGACAAGTGTAGATCAAACACCCACAGCTCACTAATGAAGAGATAATTCTTGTCCTCCTGCCAAAACCCACAGCTCAGCCCCATCCCCGGGTGTGGTGAAGCCTCCTTCCTTCTGCAGTTACCTGCAATGAAAATGCACAGAGCAAACCCACCTGCACAGGGGTTTGAACAGTTGTACCTACACCACTGAAATTAATTTAAAAATTAAGAAAGAGGGATGGATTTCATGTTACTGTAGAGACTCATGCTGTCCATAGCAGGGCAGAGAGAAGCCCTGCCAGTCCCTTTTCTACTGCCAACCTTCTGGCATACACTGTTTTTTGGTTTGTTTTTTTAATGGAACGCAATTTACTGGGGTCTTTTAGTCTTCTGAACTGAATCATTCTAACAAGATATGGTGTGATCTCTGGCAAAGCACATGAACAAACTTCTAGTGCCTTCATATCTTTTCATCTTATCAGGGTGGTGAGTGTCTGATGCCCAGCAGATCCTGACCACAGTCACAAACCAAGAGCAGGGAACTCTCATTCCTCCTTTCACCTTGCTGAGCTTGTACTTATTACTCTCAGTAATTCATTTACCACATCAGTGCAAGCGCAGCAGGCTCCTTGAGATAAAAGTCTATCAACTCCAGAAGTCTGTATGCCTGTTACTGGCTCTGAGCATCCCACCCACTACACAGAGCAGAACTGCACACTGGCTCTGAGCAGATTACACGTGAAAACATCATTAGTTGCAGGGGGTGGGGGGGAAGAGCCATAACCACAATGAAAGAGGAAAACTGTTAGATGAGCTTTGTGTGCTTATTTGCTCAGCTAAGGTAAGGTGCTTGCCTTGGACCACCCCCAGCACAGCCAGAAGTAACAGCTTTTCTTCCTCAGGACCGAGAAGCCTTCTCATCTTTTTTCATGCTGCAACAACTTTGTATTGGATATAAGCATATAACGTCAATCATTTCTACCGTGCCGCTTAAGCAACAACTAATGTGATCAATGAACCTCTGAGGGAGAAAACAGAGGCTTTGCTAAACATAAAACATCAGCTAAGCAAGACAAACTTTCCTTAAATTGCCTAAAAATGAAGAGCAGCTGCCTGGCACCGATTCCCCCAGCAGTAGTAACTGCATTTGGAACAGCTCTGGATGCTCCTGAAAATAGGCATGATGTTGTGCCAAAGAAAATAATCCTTCAATTTTATAGGTGTCTGATTATTAAAAAAAAACTAGAAATGAGAGTGTCTGGGGAGACACATATAATGCATTGCCTGGTGTCTAGAAAGGTCCTTCCTTTGCCTCTCGAAGTGTCATCAAGTAGAATTTGATTTAAACTGGGAGCTTCGGGGATTCAAATCACAAACGTTTTCACTTGATGTTCAGTTTGCTGTTGATTTTAGTTGTCTGGGGTCAGGCCACTCAAAGGAAAAAAAAAAAGAAGGTAAAAAATAAAATCTTTCCGAAGTCCTAGCAAGAAAAAGTCCTCAGCAGCTCCATGTAGTGGCTGCTGGCAGAGGTCTGCCTGAAATTTTTAACAAGAGATTTTAGACTCTCTACATAGCAGTGCCATACACTGTCATTGTCTCCTGGGGTGAAACCGGAGGAGATGAAAAATTGGAAAAAAATACATTTTTTGTTCCTGGGTAACTCTTCCGATCTATGCCACTACCAGTAGCAGGAGAAGTCAAGGTTGGAAGCAATCCCGATGCGGCTTGGTAGTGAATGTGGCAAGGGGATGCTTGTGCTGAGGACGACATGTTCCAGTTTGGGGAAGGCTGAAGTTCCTCTGACAGGAACACTGCACCCAGGAGAAAGAGCAATAGACAAATCTTGTGACTGCCCACACCATGATGCCCTGCTAACCAACTCAGTGGTGAATCACTGAATTAATCAATACAAAAGGCTCTGTAAAAACTTCTAAAGTGGGAAAATGTCTCACCAGAGCACAACAAGAAGCTCTGGAGCTATTTGAAGCATGGAAAATACCAAGAATGGCCCATGAAACAGCAGCTGTTTGGGACTGGGTTTTTTATAAGCTATTCTAAAGACATCACTGAATATCTTACTTATGTTGAAAATTATACAGGTTACCTTCCATATTTAGTGCAGAGTGTCACAGAGATAGCCAGGGGACAGGACACATTCCTACTCCATCTTTAGCACGATGCCACCCAGATCCATATGTGGTCTTGGCTTTCTACCCTGTATTTAAACTACAATAAGCTGTGCTCTGCGTTCAAGGAAAAAGGGGGGTGGGGGAATGGATCCAGACATCTGTGGGGAAGGTTTCAGTGAAAAGGCTGGCTGCTTTTCTGTGGTTACTGAGGTAATGAAACTTCAACAGGGGTTTACACAATGTCAGAGTGGAAGAAATTCTAAGCATCTACGAGAAGGGTTTTAAGTTACTCAAAGGCCTTACTGATAGGATTTCAGAGCCAGCTACTCTATTCGGACACTAATGTGCAAGTGAACACGTCTTTCAAAACCACATGTGGCCAGGCTATTCATACTCCCAGTCTTGTCCCAGCCATTCATAAGCAGGAGTGTGAAGCAGCAGGGCAAATCAAATAAATGACTTCATTCCTCTGGGAATATGAGCAAATGCGAACAAAGAAGCAAACAGTTACAAATTCAGGGTGCTATATTTTTGCCAAGTTTACTTCTACTGGGGAACTATGAAGGATTCAAAGAATACAACTGTTATACTCATTTCTAAAGCCCTGCACCCATGAGTGCACACGAGTGTGTAGGCACAAGAAAGCTCCAAGGTCTCCCAGATTCACAAGCCTCCCTGCACAGCTCTGTGGAAGATATCATACAGCAGTTTAATACACTAACGCTTGTGTAATTGGATCCAAAGATGTATGTTTCGGATAAAGCACAGTCTGGGGTACTGCATCCAGTGCCAGATAAGTGTATTCCTTTTGCTAAAGCAAAGGCCAAAAGCTCCTGGAAATCCTCACTTTAGTAGAAAAGGTGTTTATGGACAGCCTAAGACACTCCCAAATTGCTAACCCAGGGCCTATCAAAACACCAATCAGCTCCATTGTGAATTTTCTTCTATAACAATCTATGTCACGGTAGTTCAGAAACGTGTCTATGCTTGCTGCTCTAGACCAATTATATTGTAAATATGAAATCTTCTAGTGGGATCTAGGAAAAAAAAAAAGGCAAATTTTGGACACGTTTCAGTGATGTGAAAACCCGAGGCACACTATCTGAGAGCAACCCTGGTTAAACCTCTCTGATCATCTGGCCTGGAGGATGAGTGCCTCCCGAGGAAAAACCAAATTCCCTGTGTGACACTGCTGGCTTTGCCAGACAGAGGCACACAGGCTTTAGGGGTGGAAGCAAAGCTACACGGCCTTCAACCGTGACACAGACAAGATACCTGACAAGTTGAGGGACAGAAACAACAGCTGTTTGCTGTGTGCGGGGTCGACACCCTGCAAGATATTACCATCAGCTCGCTCTTTCTCAGCCTCAGTGGAGCCTGCCTGGCTGCTTCAGTCCAAGCACAACTCCTCCTTCAGTTTTCTGCAGAAAGAAGTTCAAAACCTACCTTTTGGCAAGTTCCTCCTTTCAAAACAAACCAAATCCTTTGCTACTCATCCTCCTCAAAACTTGCTACAGGCAAGTGCGCTGCAGCATGACAGCATCCCCATGACCTCCTCCAGTTTGGCACAGGAGTCTAACAAACACATTTGATGCTGTGACACGTTTCCCCTGATCTCTTTTGTTTCTTGTTCCTGCCCCACTCTTCTCACTTACACCTCTCTTTTGACTCTCCCATGGCTGGAAGACAAACTGAAACATGCTCCAGAGCTGAAATTTCAGTTCGCCTTGTGGATTTGGAATTAAGCAGAATATCAACTTTCAAAAAAAAAAAAAAATCTCAGTGGATGCTGAAATCATTATTTTCCCAGGAGTGATTTTTTTTCTCTTAAAGCAAAGCAATATGAAAAATAGATAAAGCTGTGATGCAAAGGAAGAGTCCCTCTCAGCGACTCTCCTCAAGCAGCACAGCTGAGACAGGATGAGCTGTCAGCCCTGCTCAGCCCCATTGCTGGCTGGGCTGTTAAGAATGGGTCTGACTCTCCCTACAGTAAGTAGCTTGTTTTGCTTATAGGGGTTTTGCTGATGAGGTTCAGCAGAAAGAAATTAGGAGGTGAGCAGAGCAGACTCCCAGGGAAATTTATGGTGTGCTACAGAATGGGATTTATGGCATGGGGTGGTGATGTGACAGAGGGATGGGATTGTGTTTAGGACATTCAAGATCCCCACTTGACCCTTCATCCTTGGCCAGATCCATCCTGCTCTATGAAATGAAAGCTGTTGCCTCTGGACAAGGCAGCTGGTTTTCCAGATTCAGTCCAGGTCCCAACCAGAAGATGTCTGTAACTCAGGAACCACTCCAAAGAAAACCCTTGAGTCACATTTCCTACAGTGATCATATGAGGCTTTTAAGGCCCAAAACAAGCACAATCATTATTCTGCAGCCTGACAATGATTTAGGACTCCCACTCATGTGAAATGCTCAGTCTCCCCCAGAAAGGTAGTAAGGAACACCTGCCTGCAAACATCTGCTCTATGGAGTCCTGTGCTGCAAGAACACAGACACTGCACTGCTGCCTGCAAAGGAATTTTAACGAAGGGTCGTGTTGGAAGCTGACCTGTCCTGCACCTGCATGGCTGACACGTATGTCTCCTCTTTCTTACATACACAGGACAGTTGTGAGAAGTCACACTGCTGTAGGGCATCTCCACTGAGAGGACAGTTAGCTCATGCTCTGCTAATAAGCCAGGCAGCACAACTGACTCTGAGCAAATCGCTCCATAATTGGCCTTTAGCAGCACAGGACATCTTTAATTAATCTGCTACTGTTTATGTGTGCTATTCCCCTTCAAGCTCACTCACACTGCACAGACATCATGCAGCGCATCTGACATTCTCCAAACATGTGATGGCAGTTATGTCTTACAATGCCGAGTGCCTGGTATGTAATTACTGCACATCAAACTCATTCTACAGATGGGCAAATCAGGGACTGGAGTGCTGGGCTGGAGCAAACCCAGCTACTCCTGTCCTGTCTCGTGGACTGTTCCTGGTGACTGGGTCACACGCTCCCAAATAAAACACAGTTGGGACTATCAGGCAGTAGCTGCACATAAGCAGGGGGTCTGCCAGGTCACATCTAAGCACTGTGCAGAATGAAAACCCAACACACTGGATTCAACATACATGGTTCAATGCACAATGCAGTTGTGCTTTAGTAAGTCATCAGGCATCAAGCTGGGTCATTAGAACAGATGTAAGTCAGTCCACAGCAAGTACAGGTACCAATTCAGCTCTTTTTCTTTCTGCATAAATTGTGTTATGCCCCCCTCCATTAATCCTAACAACCTCCACCTCAGTGCTTTCAGATTAAAGGACAGATACAGCTGTGCCATTACACAGCATAAAACTGCAAGTTTTATTGCTAATATCACCAGATCTCAAATCCAGACACCTGTGAGGACACTGCTAAATCCATCACCAACTTACAGCGCAGTCCAGCAGTCAGAGCAGCTGTCCTCAGCACGGACCAAGAACAAAGTGTGCGACTCAGGAGGCTTCAAACCCTGCTATTTTCAGCAGCCTTTGGTTTTTATCTCTGTCTGAAATTCCCTAGCACTGACATCCTTCTGGTGTCACCAGTCCCTGCTGGGACAAAGCCTCTGCTTGCATGAGCAGCATCCTGGCTCTGAAACAAGAGATAGCCAAGTGCTGCTCTATGACTCGTAATGCTAAGCAAAAGCAGATCTAGTTCTCTGTGCTCAGGACTGCTAAATCACTAAATGTAGATAAGAGCAGAGGACAAAGCCTGCAGATGCATCAAAGAGAGAGTATAGCACAGCCTAAGTCTACTGCAGTTTTGCAAAATTAAACATGGTTGAGCTCTCTCAGCGCTCTGAGCTTAGCTCTTCTCCCTCCTTAGCAGAAAATAATTTCCAAAGTTGGCATTAAGTAGCTTAGATAAGACAGACAGTGAAGTAGTTCATATAATGCACTATTGACCCAGCTGTACCATGGCACTTCAAAGTACTGATAGCTACACAAGCACTCTGCTTCACTCAGCACAATAATCCTGATCACTTCCCAAAGACAATCCTTTCTAGGCTTAAGTACATTCTTACCCCAGTGAAATAATCCCTTACTCAGGGGGCTAAGCTTTGCTGGCTCTCATACCTGAGCACTCTCTCCCATCTCAGGTGTGCAGCACAGGCAAACACCAGGAGGGTTTTCTTATTCATCACGCCAGCTCCATGCATATCTGTGCACCTTAGAAGAGCCTGTGACACACATCTAAAGCATGCAAGAGCTCAACTGTCAATTCTACTTAGCAGGACTTTGTTATTCAGCACAGGCTGGCTGCAAGACCAAAGCAACCCCAAAGCACAGCACAGAAGATCCCTAGGGACCTGGAACCCTTTCTGAGCACGGCTCCACCACTTAGGAGCTGAACTGTAACATCCACCGTGCAAAATAACAGCAAAGGAACAGGAATGTAAATAATAAGCCTGAAGCATGCAAACCTTGCCTATCTAATAATTCTCAAAAGCATCATGAAGGACAGTATGGTTTTACACTTTCCAAGATATTAGAGCACACTGATTGCTGGCAACTCAGTGACAGCTTTAAGTGCTGTAACTTTCAAAGAAAAAGTCCAGACAAATGGTTATTCAGGTCTCTCTACCTGGTTGGATTAAAAAAACATTAGAGGTTAAAAACAGTTTATTTAGGAGTCTATAATCTAGCCAGATTTCACAGCAAGAATCCAAAAATAAATTTGGGAAACAGAAGCACAGTGATTAAAATAACCATGATTTGGAGTTAAAAACACCACTGTGGGAAGCCTTCTGCTACAGTGCAAAAGTCAGTTTCCAAGGACTGTTCTGTTGAACAACCCAAACAGTAACCAGACTGGAATCAGTCTCCCAACATGGGAAAATCCCTTTTGTTAAGCTCAGATCTGAGTTCAGTAACATTCAAGGAATCACAGAATAGTTCAAATCCCAGTGCTTCAGCTGCCACACTGGAGAGTCCAGTTGCCAAAACTGAAACCACCCTGCACATCCCAGGCAATCAGGGAGCTACAAGCCTTGTCCTCTATAAATGACTGCCTTGCAGGCCTGCCTTCTGTCACACTGCTCACTGCAGCCTTCCCATCATCCAGGCTTCAGCTACCTGCCTGGGCACTGGGGACCAATCAGGCATTCATGTCTTATGTTGTGCTTTAGTTACACTCAAGGCATTGAGGCTACAGGAATGAGACCCTAACTCATCATTAAAGCACTGTCATATAAAGGAACTGCCCCTTTATACAGCGGTGAGTCTGGTCTAGGCATGCTCAGGTTACAGTAAGAAAGGTTCAGGCAGTTTGGGTGGTGGAGAGCAAACCTGAGCAGCTGGAAGGGTGGCTGGGTGAGGATCATGCTGATTGGAGACAGGGGTGCAATTGCCTTAGCTCCCCCATGCAGGCAAAAGTGCTGCATGAAGCCTGTCCAAGCCAGGCTTCAGCTGTAACTCAGCTGGAGATTACAAACCAGACATGGGCATTACCTGGGGAAGGCAAAAAGAGGGGTGGGAGCCTGAGGATGTCCTTTCCATCCTCACAACACGCAGAACATGCTCACAGTGAGCTACCAGACCCTTGCAGCCCAGCCTGGGCTGTACAGGAAGTACATGCAATGGACAAGCTGCTTCCTATAGTGGCACACTGCTGTTTTATCTGCTATTTGCCTGCCTTGTAGCACGATTCAGTCTGAAACTAAGTTTTATTAGCAGCACTCTAGTGAGCCAAGGTAGCTGGCTGAAGGAAGAGACAAATCCAAAGGGGCAGTCAGAGACCGCAGGTCTGTGACTGACCCTGGAGTGCCAACTCCAGAGGAGCTGCAGAGCCACCAGCATCTGGACACCAAGATGCAACACTTAAAGAAAACGGAGTGACACTGCCAGTCAAGGGATGCAAGGAACCACCATCTGCCAAAAGACATTAATGGTTAAAGAAAAGGGAACAGTAGTGACCAGCTTCCCCAAGAGTCCCCAGTAGGAATCTGCAGTCAGTGCAGCATCCTGAGGTGCCTAGGCACAGTGTGCTGAATGCACCAGGATAATTAAGAGCACTCAGTCAGGCTACAGCAAACCCTGTCCCAAATCCCTCTCTCAGTAGAGATCAGGACTCTGTACCACCATGCAATAAAAGTCTTTCCCAAAGCAGTGTAAGTCCCCCCTAAACAAATAGCCTTTCCTCACCCACCTCTGGAGCTCAGTGCATCTCACAACTCTTGGTTAACAGCCTGCAAACACATCCCCAGGACCAGTGTTGCCCACAGGTGAGAAAACTCCTGTCTGTTCTCAGCCCCTGTGACTGAAAGATCAGCAGTCCCAGCAGACAGGATGCTTTGCAACACACCTGAAAGGGACACAGATGAAGTGAAATCTCTGAAAATAGTGAGTTTTAACTAATTCTAACTTCCTTAAAATAGAATGAGGTTTAATAAAATCCTTTAAAAAGATCAATCCCTTGTCACTTATCTACATCTCCAAGATTATCTCTAGAAAGACTCTCAAGAACAAAATAATTTTTTTTTCAGTGAATCATCTCAGAATACCCATCCATAAAAAAGTCCACCAATTACACAGCTCCATAAGTAAGGAAAATAGGGATAAGACACAACACATTTTCCTCCCTGTCACTAAAATATTTTGCTTAATCACAGATGCTTTGGATGAGGCTGGCAGCCCTGGATGGGGAAAAGTTTTCCAGCAGCAGAACAGTGCAACATACTGCAAGTCAGTGCTCTTCCTTTCAGACTATTTCAATGAAACTTTGCAGTTTCTCATCTGCTTCCAAAGAGAGAGAGTAACTCAGGTCACAGATGCCCCAGAATATATATAAGCCTTAGAACAGGCAGTGCCTTGGCAAAAACCACTTTGAAGACAGCTTTCTAAGCAAGAGAACCAACAGACTCTGCTTCAGTCCTTGGGCAGTCACAGCAACACCTTCAGCAAATATTTTGAAGGATATTTTCCGAGCTCTTTCTCTCTGTACCACACTGATCTTTCCTGGGAAGGGATATTGCTGGCTCCATCTTCAAAGGAAGTTGCACCCAAAGCCCTGGGCTATGAACTTCAGCACATCTCCCCATCACGCCCTCAGGAGTCCAGCCCTGACCTCAAAGTGCTGTGGGTTTAGGCAGTGCCCTAGCTGCAATACTCTGAGACAGGATTTGCCCACCTGTTTTTTTTCAGGCAGAAGGCTCTCTGGATTCAAGTGCTCCCACCTCTAACTTTGACTGGACAAAAGCATAGTCTCAGGCTCATCCTTCTGCAGGGGCATGATGTGAGATCAAGGCCACCACTCCAAACCCTATATAGTGGAAAAAAGATTTTTTTAAAGGCACAAACATGAGCTTAGCTTTGGACCTAAATCTCAGTTTTCAGGCACTGAACACATCTCCCATAGGAGTCCCTGTCATTCAGCATGTTCAGGGACACCATTCACTGCACAGATCTGATGTCAGTGCCTTGGTGTGAAACCTCTGGGACAGAAGAACGTTCTGGTGGTGCAGACAGTCCACTTCTGACAAAGTTCTTCATTTTCTTCTCCGTCAGGAGTTTTCTGCCACCTCCCAAATGTTCCCCCAACCCTTAATAAAACCTTTAGTGCTACAAAGACAGAATTTTCTCCTGCCCTTGGATAACCCGCATTTAAAACCTCCTGGCTTCTCTGTTCCCTCAGTGCTGATGACCTCCAGAGCAGCCTGTCTGCAAACTCTGCCTGACCTGAGAACCAGCATTAGAGCAGGGGGAGGTGGCTGCTGCCACCAGGCCACCTCTCAATGGCCAGCCTATCACCTCTGCACTGCGAGGGGACATGTTCCTCGTCACGACAGCACTGTCGGCGTGCTGTCCCACACCCTATCTGCTTCCCATCTCAGCACTAGCACAGACCCAGCCTTTCATCCGACCCTGAAAGAACGTGTTTTTCTCCTCTTTTTTTTTTTTTTAAGTGAATAAGAAGCTACAAGTGAGTATTTGGCCTTCACAACTGATGGGCTGCAGCCAAACCCTGCCATATGTTCCAGCTAATACATGTGGGCTTTGCTTTCCATCCAAGAAAGAAAAAAAAAAAGGACATTTATGAGTCGGGATTCAGCAGGAGCATGTGGGAAGGAAGGGGTGGGGAAGAGATGCTATTTTTGTTGCTATAATTATTTGGTGGCCAAATCCCTGACCCTTGACGTCAGCCCTAGAGGGTCTGTTTAACTGACCAGTTGTCATGGAAAGGAGAAGGACTGGTTGGGAGGTACAGACTGATAAGGAACAGCTCTTTGCTGCCTGAACCCACCCACAGGCAGACCCCCTGCCTTCATTAGCAATCACCAGCTCATGGCCAAGAAATAAAAATGTCAATACCTTATTGCAGATACATTGGCTGGAAATAAAATCATCCAGGGAACTTTGCACCCTCCTTCCTGCTATCCATTACTGTTAAAAAGCATAGGCCAAGTCCTGATCTCAGTTTCCCCAGCGTTAAGGCAGAGAAACTCCACAGCCCTCAGCTGGGTCACTCCGGGTTCACATCGATTTATCCAAACTCAGCCTGGCCTCAGTCCAGACTACACACATGGAAATATGCCATGTGCAGAGTACAGGGGTTCCTACTCCTTGGCAACAAATCCAATCACAATGACTAATTCACACCACCTCCAAAGGAAAAAAAAATAAGATAAATAACCTCTCAATTCCTTGCTCCAGACATCCAGCACTGCTTTGAGCCCAGAGTCCTGCTAGCAAGGCTCCAGCAACGCTCAGGAGGTTGGCAGGAGTCGGCTCAGCTACTGACATAATGGTGTCTCACTACTGCCCACGCCATCCACGATGAAATCACCAGTTGTACAAGGAAATTGGAATAATCCTTGTTGAAACCTCAGGCACAACTAGAGAGTACTGGGCATAAGTTTGCTTAGCAGGGCTAAATTGCATTGCTCATTCACATGCAGTTCATTATCGGCTGCCGTTAGTTATTCCTGAGGCCAAGGACAACAAAAGGACTCCGCTGAAGCCAGAGCAGAGCTCGCTAGGACGTATGGATGAGATTTAACAGCAGCACAAAAAGTCATTTAACACATCCCAGCACACCAAGGAGCAGCCAGCAGAAGACAGTGCAAAAACCACGAGAATCTAAGCAGATAAAAGAACAGGGAAGGGGCAGGTTCCAAGGTTACAGCCCAGCAGCAGGAGTCTGGGCTCTCCTGCTTTATAGCTGCCTAGTTTTGCTCTGGTTGAGATATAACCTAGCTCATGCACTGGGAGGCCGTTAGATTAAGGTCTCAAAAGATCCACTGAAACCATGTGAGTCACACCTGTCTCATCCATCATCCAAGCCACGTCATCAGGGATTGCCAAGAAAGGAGAAGGAATCCAGGCTTACCTTATTTTCTCCAAAAGACTGAGAATTATTGCAGTCTGGGACCTGCTGCAAGTGTATTTTGAAGCCCTGGCATGACTGCATAGCTATGAGGTGAGAAAGAGGAATTTGGCAAGACACAAGAAGTAGCCCTGGCTATCAAATGGCTGATTACAAGGCTGTATGAAATGAGCTTAGTGGGCCTAGGACAAGTTTGTAGTAACTAACTGAGTTGTTGAACAGAGCTGTGTTAATTTACTCTCGGTTGAAATGATGTGGCAAACTGCAAACACCTTAGTTTTGCTTTGGATTTGCTCTATTAAAAAAAAACCCACAACAACAAACCCAACAACAACAACAAAAACAAACAAACAAAAAAAACCAAAACAGAAAAAGCCACCAGAAAAACAAAATAAACATCAGAAAGTCACTACAATCATCTAACTTTTAGTACAGCACCAGCTCAGAATCAAGTCCAAAAAGTCAAGACTAAGTCCCCCGTGACGACAGTGACACCTTCACCACAAAAACATGTGCCTAATCTGCATTTGCTAATGGCAGTGTTGAACCACTGGGTCACCTCTTTCCCCCTCTGATAATACTTTCAACCCAAAACATTTTAGAAACATTTCATTTGAAGTGGTCAGCAACAACAGGAACAGGGTCACTATCCTGAGTTGAGGGCAAAACTAAATATCCTGTTCTAAACCCAGGACACTGACCCAAGCATTAAGACTCAGAGTTTTCCCTCCCATAAACTGAGTTTATTTTTGTCCACATAATTTTAACTTTCTGATCACTAACATTTACCCTCTGCTGAGGACTAGGAATGCTCTCTCAGAAAGTCTAAATAAAGAGACGTTCCAAGAGATTAATTCTGGGATCTATGTATTTATCCAGTATCTGAGTAATACCACTTCTCAAGACTGAAGATAAATAAACACCGCTAATGATAATAATACAAATAATAATGATTGTCTGACTGTTTTACTACAGGTCTTTGCCTGGGATGTGTCATATAAGGCCTATGAAAACAAGACCAACTCCTGGGCAGATCTTGCAGGACAGGTGGTGTGGCCTTGGTGAGAAACAGCCTCAGTAGGCTGCTCCCCTTTTAGAGACGTTAAGAAAGACTTTAAAAGTAAGAGGTTCTACACATTATCCTATGTCACTACCAAAGAGACACTGCAAGTGAAACCACCACATTTCCCCCAAAGGCTGCGGCTCACCCCAGGACAGAACCCTATTATCTGCTTAAGTCCATGCTTTACTATGGCATGAAGGAAAACTGAACAAAATGTTCATGGAAAATATCAGTCCTTGAGGGAAACAAACCAAATTCCCTGAGCAACTACAATGGTGTGAATCCAGAGTTACTCCACAATCATTAGGCAGCTTATCCAAATGTCTGTCATGGAGATAAAGGACTCCGGCCCTGTGAAATAGCACAGAGATGGACGGCAGTGAGTAGTTACTTGAGGTGGAAAGAATTTGGTGGAGGTGTCTTAGCAACCATCCCGAGGGTTGCTACAGCTGCTCAAACACCCAAGCGTGGCTGGTGGTGAGACTTCTGTGAGCACTGGCAGAGGACAGAGGAGTCTGGAATGGTTAGAGGCCCAGCTTTACATACAGAAATCTCCTCCCTTGGGTTTGGATTCTCATAAATAGGGAGTTTTCAAAGACAGAACTGGAGTCAGGCAATGATCTACACCACAGCGGTTCTGAAGTTTGGGCTCCCACTCTGTTACTTTTGTTTCTCTCCTATAGTCTTTTATCAAGTCATTATTGTGTCTGTGTTGCATTTCAGAAATCTTGGCGGTGTGGGTGGCAGGACAGCATAGTGTGACCCAAGGACATGCTCCCAGCAGTGGCCCATCAGCTGCAGTGTGAAAGACCCGGCAGAGAAGATAAAAGTGGAAGTTCTCCCCAAACAAGACCTTTTTTAAAAAAAGAAACAGCTTTAAAGAACAAATAAACAGCCTCTCGTACAACATGGAAAACCTAAACATCATTATTTTATGCTTGCAACACATGAAATCATGATGATAATGGAACTGAAGAACATCTCAGATACGGCAAGGGAGGGAATTCAAGCCAAAGACTGAATAAGCCAGATATAGTCAGACTCTTGTCCCTTTTGCTCCACCTACAATCTGGCATTACTAAGAGAGGAGCAATGTCTGACATGCTTGGGACTTGTTTTATTTATTGTTTTAAACCCAAGCACAGACCCAAAGGCTTTTTCTCATCTAGATCCAAGGCTGGTGGTTACAGCCTACATACGTACGATTCCTGCCATGCTTCACTGATGTGCAACGGGGCATTCAGGCAAGTGGGAAGACAAGACCATTGCAAGTCAGTATTTACAAAACAGGAGGAAGTGTTCAGTAGCAGCACATCAATACACAAAGAAGAACATTAAAATGGACTATAGCAATCAACCCAGCAAACAGGCCAGGGAATTCTGTGGCTGGGAACAGGATGAGACAAAGGAAAGACACCTCAAGGGAAGGGCTAGTAGGGTAGAAGAGACACAAGACCTGCATTTGCAGTTGATACAGTGATCAACTTTTCCAAGTTGCTTGTTAATTTTGGGCCAAGCTGACTTGCAGGAGTTAGACCAGGGACTCGAAGTAATGCTCTGTCACAGGGTTCATGGCAGACCATCCACAGCAAGCTCCAACACAGCTACTGAGTCAGCAGCTCACAGCAACAAATGCTGTCATAGTGTACATTGTGTACACTTCTTCCTCCCTCCACTCACTCTTGGAGCTAGAAAAACTCCAAAAAGGAGGGTTAGGAACATCACGGCCTATAGCTAGGTTTTAACAGAAACAAGATGACTAAAGCAGCAAAGCAAGAAGGACATGATTAATAAAAATGTTTATGAGGGCAAAGAGTTCCCCCCACACCCACCTGCCAAGCCTAGAGGGTATTTCACTGACAAAGACCAAGCAGCCTGCACACAGCAGAGCCACCAGCATATGGCAAAAACAGCAGAAACCCACTGTAGGACCTTTTCTCTGTGGGATCAAGAGCCCACCACATGCTTTACAAGAATTAAATCCCATGTTCTCATCTCCTTCTCTGTTTCCACACCTTCTCAAACTCATTCCACCCTAACTGTACCCAGTAAATTTCTCAATTACCTGAAAGCATCAGCTATCCTAGGAAAAGGAGGAGTCTTCCTACTTACAATGCACATTCAGAAGGTGCAAAGAAGATCTGCAAGCACATTTGGACTTGGGCTGCTTGTTCAGTGCAATTTGTCTACAGTCTCTGTAGAGTCTGCAGTCAACCTCAGAGGCCTGCTCCTGAGCCTGAAGCTGATAGAAACCTCCAGCTGAATCTTCAAGCTGTCCCACTCCTGCAGTCCACCACAGTCTCCCCTCACATCACGCTAGAGTCACCAAAACCACACAGATCACATCTGTGAAACAGAAAAGTTGCCCTCAGAAGACCACTGTTTCTATTTCAGAAGAGTACAGAGAAAAAAATGAATTTAGGGAAGTGACAGGATGACATGGATTTAGAGGCCGATGGAACATATTCTTACAGAGGGATACCATGGGTATTTCACCTAAACACATCTTCACCTCCCTGCCCCTTTACAGTGCTCTGTGCAGGAGCATCTTGAGCATCTGCTCAGCAGCAGAAGCAATGCAGCCCAGGACAGCTGCTGCTACAGTCCAGTAAAAAAATGTCCAAAAAAAGAAAAAAAAAATGCAAAAAAAGTCAGAGACTTCCAATTCTAGCACTAGTTTTCCACCAATTCACTGCAGAGTCTCATTCACATCATCACAACTGGGCCAGACTGTACTGGTGCTTGCTCTGCAGTGAGAGACCAGAGGCAGCAGGAGCACCAAGCCTGCTCCCAAAACAGCTAAGGTACATGCAGTGCTGGCCAGCGTTTGGCCTGTGCATCTGTCCAGCAGGACTCAAAGCCTTCGCTTTTCCTACCCCACAGGAGTGTTGCAAGGATTAGTTCATGTATATTCAGCACCGCTTTTCAAAGCACTGCAAAAGAGCCAAACCCTTCGATTTTTTTCATCTTTTCCTTGCTCTGTTACTCCCTCCTGAAGGGATGTGTTTCTCCCCTCCTGAGAAACAAACAAGCATGAGGTCTGCGGGAGTGGGACATGGGAAGCACATTCCAGGCTGTTCCTCTTCTCTCAAACCACAAATGGCACCAAATCCTGCCATCGGTCCAGCACCTTGCGCAAGTGCCCGGCATCCTGGCCTCCCCACGGAGCCCAGGGAGGAGCTGGACAGGACACACAGCAAAGCATTTAACCTCATCCCATTTCCTTTTTTGGTTTCAAGGAGCAAAACACGAGGGTCACATGGCTGCCCCTGGAGCTGTGCAGCCTGCCCACACACCCACAGCAAGGTCGGGGGATTCTGCACAAGCCCCACTTTGCAGCTCCTCTTCTCAAACAAAACGCCAAGCAGATGCTGCAGCCAAGGTCCACCCAGAGGGTGTGGAGCTGGTGCATCCCAACCCTCAGGGAACATGCCAAAGCCTTGGCACTCAGCCTTGGCACGAGGGGATGGTTCACATCCGAGTGTATGTAAGGGCTAGACGTTAGACCTCATGTTTTGTGCAAGTGTAGGCAAATCCGATGTGGAGCATTTTCTTCTGCGCATCGACTTGTTGAGCCAGAGCAAAAGCGCAATCCTGGGAGCAGGGCTCAGGTACAGGCAGCAGCAAGGTGAGGATGTGGACAAATCACTGGAGGTTGCCCTGCGGGACAAAGCTTGATTGGAGTGCCGCTTAAAAAACCCAAGAGCATCAGAAAGGGTTAAAGAAAAAGGTACTAAAATCATGAACAGGTCTAGTCAAAAAGCACCTTCCCTTGGCTACAGTGCTCGACACCTGGACAGCCATGCAGAGAACAAGAACATCCACGACTCCATCAGAGAGCAGCAAAATCAGTGTTAGCATACAGAAAGTCTCCAGATGTTAAAAAAGCAAATTGAGTCAGACATAAAACAAATTTTTAAAGGTCTGCTTTCAACACATTGCTTTGATAACCTTAGAATGCAATCTTAAATGAGGAAAATAACCTCAGTCTCACTACAAGAGCATAAATGCATAAACTCTAATACAAGAACAGCCCACACCTCAAAATCCTCTAGGGTTTGGTACATCAATTTTACTGAAGTGGGAGACAAAAACCGTATTGCCTAATTCACATGAAAGCTTTTCAATGAGTTTGACATCAGTGAGTCTGGAAAAGATTTTGAAATCAAGACAAGAAATCACTTAATTTTCAAGCATGACAAATTTAGTGTCACTTCCCACAGATGCTGACATTACATAGAGCATCTTTCATGGTAAGGACCACAGGAAAATTCTGTCAGCTTCACTGGCATTGCACACAAGCCAAGATACAGTTCCAGTTCACTCCCAGGATATCTTTCAGGAACTCTATGCAGCACATGGACACTAGAGTTTAAGACAATGCAATTCTAGTCTTTGAGTTGCAAAATTGATATTAAGACAATGTTAGAAAAGGAAGTACAGAAAAAGCAACGTAGTTATGATTTTCCAAAAGGTTTCAAAATGCAATAGCTGATGATTTGCCTCCTTGATGTGTTGCTGTGTAGACACTGCACCACATGCACTTGCACTGCCTAGGACAGATGTTTGCCTCTCCAACTGGAAATGGATTTCAGCAGAATCACCCCTCCTGTGCTCCACTGCGCAGGTCTTCATGTATTAGATTGCCTATAGCAACTGAAAGGCTATGAATGTACTCAAATAAAGCAGAAATCCAGAGGAAGATGTTCCAGAAATGCTTTAAACATTCAGCTTGGCATGAAACAAAATTCCCGCAGTTTCTGTCCTTACTAGTCATGAACAGGAAGATTCAGTATAGGTAGCTGGCTTGACAGAGCACAAATCTTGAATGAAAAATAAAAATATGATTAACTATCCTAGTGTGGGTTAGTGGGGGTTTGTTGGGGGGTTTTTTGATGTGGGGTTTTTTTTCCTTTTTTTTTTTTGGCAAAGAAGTTCAAAGAATAACATCATTTTTCTCAGGGAAGGTAGCAGCTATAAGGCAGAAGTTACTGGGATAAGAGGATGATACTCAGGATGTCAGTGGCTGCTAACTACTGGCTGCATAGTGTTACACAAAGCATTTCACATCACATCGAGGATAACAAACATCAGATGACAGGAGGTTATATACCTCCCAGCCTCACGAAGAGTCCCAGCTCCTCAAACACAGCATCAGTTCAATATGCCTGAAAGGGAAGCACCTCTGGAGCAGAGGGCACTGGAGGGTTACTCAGGGGTTTCTGGGGACTCTTCTCTGCAAACTGAAGGCAGATCATTTTCAGAACTCCGCTATGTTATACTAAAAGACAAACAAAAACATCCTTCCCTAAAACAAACAAACCAGCCCAAAACAAACAAACAAACACAAAACAGGAAAAGTACAAAAAAGCCAAAGCTGGACAGAGTCCACGTTGTCATCCAGGATGCTCTGTCTCGGGAACTGGCCGTGACCACTGACCGCACACACCAGCAAAAACGCTGCGGGGGGACCAATACCTGAGGGGCTTGAGAGAGATGAAAGAGGGGGCACACGTGGGACGGTTGGGAGCATGGAAGCGCAGGTAACCCTTTGGAGAGGGCGGCAAGGAGGGACGGGGCGGGGCGGTGCCTTACCTGGATGTAGGCGCGCTGCAGGTAGCTGTAGGGCACCCTGCGCTGGAAGTCGGCGCGCACCTCCTCGGCGGCGCG
>VZRE01007732.1:213181-240581 GCA_013396775.1 Cephalopterus ornatus | reverse complement strand
CCGGCCCCCCCGCAGGGAGCTGGGGGCGCGACCGGCTGTCGGGGCCGCCCGGAGCATCCCCGCTCCGCCGCTCGCCCCGGAGGCTGCAGGGATTGGTAAATGACATCGTGAAATGGAAATCTCCCTGGGGTGATGTCAGTGGCAGCAGCAGCCTTTCCTCCCTCTTCTCCGTGCCGTGCCCCACACGTCCTCGTGCCTCCCTCCTGGCGTCCTTGTTCGAAGGATGCTCGGTTTTCTTTCCCTGAGAAGCTGTTGCTTGGAGCCGTTTTCCGCTGGGTTCTCCAACCCCCTCGCTACTCTTGCCCCAGCCTCCCGCCTTTGGGAATTCCGCAAATAAATCATCTGGGATGGGCACAGTGAGTGGCTGGTGAAGACCTTTCAGCTCCCAGCTGTATGTTTCTCTCAATTCCTCCAAGATTTCTCTCTTCCAACGCTGCAATGCCCTACCCTGCCAAAAATGTGACTAGTTTTTTTTGCATGAATTTTAAGGCATTCTTGTGACGAGACAGACATTTGGCAATGTAGTCTAGTGACACATGAAAAAAAGTATCTTAGTTGGCATTTTAAATAATCTCAGTGTTGAACACCTGTCAGCAAGAAGTTTTTCATGCTAACACAGTTAATTTGGCTGAAAACAGCTGTTCCTGAGAAGGAATGGCCAAATCCTGGATCCTACTAGATGCTTTACTGTAAGCTGTTCTGGGCTTGAGTACTCCAAAGTCTGTGTGTGCAGCACTGTGCTCAGTAAAAGGCCTTATTTTAGACATTTCAGGAATATCTCTATACATGTTGGCTGTCTTCTCATAGACTAAAATAGCTGCAAATGGGAGATGCTTGAAATCCATTTGGTCCAGATTTTGTTACTACATCAGGCCAGATGTTCCTCACAGTCATGCTGTGCATTCTCCTCTGCTGGTCTAGTGACTTTGATCAAATTGTGCTTTGTTTATACTGCTATGTCCAGGATCAAAAACAGGGCTCAACACCCTCTCATTGGGCAAATGATCAGATTATGAAGTCGATTTACAAGAGTTTCACATAAAGAAAGTTTTTCTCCACATGGCTAGAGATTTACTAGCATTCTTGGTGAAGATCTTTCACAGCTGGCAAAGATTTCATAACAATTGTCCTTGTTGCTTTCTTGCAAATTGACACAAAATGTTTTAAAGGTTTGGGTGTCCCTCCTTCCTTCTGCCCTGCCAGGCTGGTATGCTGGGGAGGGTACTCACAACAGGGGAACCAAACACCCTGAAGGGATCTCTTCAGTGGGAGGGGTACATGCTGTAACCAGTTGCCTGTACACTATGAGGCCCAGATAAAGCCTTTTGCAAGGGAAAGGTTATCAGCATTCCTGGGGAGTGGAGGCGGCATTATGATAGGGCTACTTTAACCTTCTCAAGCATCACAGAGGTGCCACTGATGACTGCGGAAATTTAGAGTGTGAGTGAGCTCTGCCCCAAATCACACAGAGAAAACAGCTGGCTCCTTGGTTGCACTTTCTGAAGCATGCACCTCAGACGATTTATTTGCAGAAGTAATTCCCCATTGCACGTAATTCCCCACTGCTTCCAAGTCAGCAACATCTCTGCTCTTGCAGTGATAACACTGAGGCCCTGTGTAGGAAGGAATGCAGAAAGTGGATGAGTGACTGGAGAGACAATGAAGTCAAAATGTTTTATTTCAGACTGCTGCGTTTTCTGAGCCAGATCTTTTTTTCAATAAAAGTCGCTTTTAAAACAGTAAAGAAAATGTTCTTAGCTCTGACACCCCACATCCCAGTTCTGCTGCTCTTTCTCCAGGGTTTTCTTGGTAGGCACCCACTCGCTGTAGGACCAGACTGCTACCACCCCACTTTGCAGTCTCCCTGCCCAAGGTTATGATTTCTTTGGTCACAAAAGTTTGTGCTTTCCCCTACCTTGATGTTCCATTGCAGGAAAGAGCTCAACAATAGTTGGCACATAAAAGGCTCCTAATCCAAGGTATCTCTCAGATATTCAGTCCAGTTGCTTGAGAAACCACCTTTAGTTTTATGACCCTGCTCACTGCCAGAGCAGCAGCCAGATGCAAAGAAGTTTGCTGGTCCCCTGGCTGGGGGTCTTGTGCTTGCAGAAGATCTGGACCATAACATCCAGCAGGGCTGCTACTACAACAATCAGCATCATAGGCAAGGTGGGCTTGCCTTCACAGACTTGGAAAGAAGCCTTGCAAATATAAAGGCAGGATTTCACCCAGCAGAGCAATTTCTGGTTTAGGATGTTACAACTCTGAATCAGGCCCAAAGATGCCTGAAATATCCCTCATGCCTTCAATGAAAGGAATAATTCTAAAAATGTAACAACTCAGCCCGTGTTCAGATGTTGATCCTGGCCTCTGTGCAGTTGTTTTGAAACAACTTTTCCTATGTAAATAGGTTCATCTGAAGCTTTTTTTTTCAGGAAAACTCTGATATGTGAGTCAAACCACTGATGATTTGGCAACAAGATATGAGCAGAATTTAAAATGCCTTTCAAAATGGCTTTTCAACGTGCACTTTACAAACAGACCTAAGTTTCAAGCCCTCTCTGTTTCATTTGTAGACTTGCTTTCATATTTAATCATGGACAAACTTTATAATTCCAAATCAAACACAGGTCACCTCTTCAGCCATATACCTTAGTGAAAGAGAGAGCTTTGAATCAGATGCAAAAGTACAACATACCCTTATGAAGGGCTTTGGTCTTTGCTTCATGTACAAAAGTGTAAGTTTACTGAATATATCAAATCTATTACTTAAGTACTTCATGATTTAGACCTGAATCCATACCTGAATTCCACAGAATGCCTTCATCTACCCAACATCTTTTTTTATTCAAGAAGTTGTGAGAATAGTTGTGAATATCAGGAAATGTCAGGAAATTAATACCAAATAAAAAATGTGCTGCAATAAGACTCTCCTTCTAGGAAAAATCCATCAGTGTCATATAAAACTAGTCTAGGTTTGGGCAGGGTGACAGAATGAGTGACCATGGAGGAATTTTCTCTGTAAATTATTATTTTTGTTATAGCAAGATGTACCGCATTGCAACAGTGCAGAATGTGGATGGAGAGAACACAAGGTGCCTGCTGGGGTAGCCACTGCATCTGCTCCAGGTTCTACCTGTTGTTTCTCTGCTTCTGACGTACAAATCTACTCTCCCACAGCTGTTCCACTGTGTGTTTGAGCCTGTCTCTGATGCATTGCTTTGGATGGGTTGCTGATGCCTTGAGGTCAGCACAGGTGAACAGGAGGTTTTTAATTTTTCTTCCTAAACCTTTTAACTTTTACTTCCTCCTAGCAATATTTCTGCAGGCTCAGGACCTGGGACTGACTGTTGCTTTCCCCAAACAGACATCTGACCCGTGACCAAATGCTGGATGTTCTTCTTCCATAAACTGCAATCGCAAGGATCCAGAGTGTCCTCTGTCCTAGCAGCTCCCTATCCTGACATTCCTCCAAAGCATCTCCATTTCATATCTTGCTGGTGACATCCTGTTTCTTTTTTTTTATGGCGTCCTCTTGATGTTACCTCTGCAGAAGCACAAAATGATTGCCAGCAAAGCTTTGCTTACAGCATTGCTCTAAGTGCATAACCCACTTGTGTATCCTCCTCACACATAAAGGACTTTACATACTGTAAAGGTCATCCCTTACCCTCCTTTGCAGCATCTAGTAAAGTTGCCTTGGCACGGGCTTGCCCTTCTCTCTCTGCTACACAGTATTATTAAGGCCAAACTTGACAGCTCATTCTTTTCTTTGTCCTGGTCTGTCCTGTCTCTGCTTCATTTCATGGGATTTACTGCATCTCTGCCTTTTTTGGACAAGGTTTTGTGTTCCAGAATTTGCCATTGATTCTCAACTGCAGCACAAACCAAAACTAACTCCCCAAAGCCATCTCTTCAATGATCCATTGTGCCTCTTGAGGCTTTGGACATGTCCTTTAGTTTGCAAGCACTTTGTGATACACAGAAACCCCTGTGCTACATCTGTTATAAAATCCTTAATACAAGTGCACAGACAAATACAACACAAGGTTTGCTGTTGGCACTCAGCAGAGAAATACAATCATATAAATCACATAAGCAGAGGATCCTTGTGTCCTCCCATGTGTAGGCAACAGGACAGCCTTATTGAATTCCAAATGCCTTTACTCTTTGCTTACTAGGAAACTTGGACTTAACTTTACTGCCATTATAAATTAAAAAACAATAAAAATAAACTTCAAAAAGTATAAAATACACAACCAAAGGCCCACTGGTGTCTTGGAGGGGTTGGCCACATGCCTGTATATTTGTGCTTGGATTTAGAATACTTCCATAGCCTATATTATTTAGGATGACTACAATTAACTACACTAGAGAATTATTATATTGTGCTCTACATAACACTTTTCCTATGCTGACAGCACAAAAACAGTTTTATGTAGTTAGAGTTGCTGTTATGAACAGGAAGGTACCTATAAATGACATAAACTGAGAAAATTTAACCAGAGACTCATATGACACAGTTATTTTCAATGCATAGTCCAGAGTTAATGAGACGTGTGAATGGTTTCATTGTGTAACTGTCTGAACCTCAGCTGTAAGCTGTGGCAGTTTCAGGGGGTGAACAGGGTCCAATTCATGACTGCTGTAATTGGACCGAAGTCGGTGACATTGCCAAAATGATGGGTCAAGTGTAGAGCGTGTGCATGCACAGCCGGAGCCTGGCTGCAGCTCCAGGAGGTCCCACACATGGTGAGTGGATGGGGCTGGGACAGACTGGCTGAAGTGGCCTCTTTGAGTAAGGTTTGAAGGACACAGAATTAATCTGAGGGTTAGGAGGGGTAGAGCCACAGGTGACACTTTTCTCCAACAGGACGAGGGTCCTGACATGACTTTGTGAAGAGAGAAGAACAACAGGGGATGGTGGAGACACACCACACAAAACAAAGCTCCTCTTCTGCCCAAAATGAGGTTGGTGGAGATTTGCATGTGTGGATGGAGTGGCCTGGGCTCACGTGCAGCTGGTGTGGATGTTTGCAGACTCACCACCTCTCCAAGTAAAGAGTTTTCCATGAAAATCGTGACCATAAAAAACCTTTGGGGTAAACATCTAATGGATTTGATTCCCAGGTTTCCTTGCGCTGGCAGCTCTACTGCTCGTAATGAGGCTTTTCATGCCAAAAGTATGAGGACTGAGCTGCTGTTGAGCGACGTGTGAGAATAAGAGTTTGTAAAAGCAAGATGTGGGCATCAAAGTGGGACAACAAGGAAAATACTCAAGGGTCCGTCAAAAGCTGTCTGAAGCAGTCTCTATCTTTTAGTGGAAATGTTAAATAAACTCTCATTAAAATCAATATATCTACCCTGAAATCCAGTGTGGCCATATATTTGTCCTGCATGACTTCATGCTTACTTTTCCCGTGCATTATCATCTGAACACCTCAATGCATTTATTCTTTTTGCCATTCCCCTCATCAGTTCTTCTCTGGTCTCAAAATATCATTCAGGACTTAGAAAATATTTAAAAATAATATTATGTGTAAGCCGCGGGGCTGCTGAGCCAGCTCAGGTAGATGCTGCATCCCACCAAAATATAACTTGCAAACAGCAACGTTTTATCCCCAGACCTTTCTCCCTGCATTGCCAAGCAGTGAGAGACTGTGACTCCAAGAGTAAATATTTGTCTTTCCCGCAGAGCTCTCCACATGAGCCAGAACTCAACTTATTTAAGAAAGAAGGAAACATCAGGCAGGGCAAAGCGGCCCGCAAGGAGGGCAACCCAACGGGAGAGAAGCGAGAGTTGTCACAGTGGGAAATTCAGTGTCCTGCTTGTGAAACTGGAAGGGTGGAAGGAGCTGCAAGGGAAGCCCAAAAGGCAGAGAAAGCCCACTGAGGAAATGAAAAAAGCAATTTGGGGGCAGTAGGACATGCGCAGCACAGAAGAGCTCCCTGGAAGAGGCATGGTTGAGCACCAGCAGTGATAACCAGGATCCATCCCCCACTGCTGCCATCCCCCAATAGGGACACAGCGAATACCAGCGGCTCTCGCCAATGGTGGCATGGCAGAGAGAGGGGACTTTTGTGTTGCCAGTCTTTCCCAAATTTAATGATTCAATGAAAAAGTGGGTGGGCTGAGAGGCCATGAAAGACATTAAGCTCACTTCTTTCATGAGTACTGGGTTCCCTATGGCTCCCCTTTCCTATACATTAATGCAGTTCTGACTAAGCTAACCAAGAGGTGCAAATAACATCTACAGTCCCATCAGCTGTAGAACAAGGGAAACTGGAAGAAATGATGTGCAGTTAACTATAAGCTGTAGTAGCTCATGATCTCCTCAAAGACCTGCCCTGGTTAAAAGTCAAAGATCTTCATGAGGGTAAAATGCTGTTGGAGCAGATCATGGACACACTGTGCATGCAGAGAAAGAGGCCCAGAGGGGGTTAAAAGTACACTTCAGAATGTATTTGGCTGAATTATTTTTACGGCAAGGTGCTAGGTTTATATGTCCATAGTTTTCATCCTAAAGAATCCCAAAATGTTCTGCTAAGGCTACACACATAAAACTCACTTCACTACAGCTGCTAGGCAGACAGATTGCTGGCACACTGCATCCCACCCAGATGTGGGAAGGGAATAACCAACCCACGACATCTCAGCAAAATCCTGTCTTAAGGGAAATTACTCCTGGGAAAGGAAGCAGAACTTGAATTCTTAACATTTCATGTAATTCACAGACCTCTGGAGGTCTTGGTTGCTCTCCACAGATGTAATGCTGCAGTCAGAGTGCTGAAGTCAACTGTGTGGCCCTGAGGCAAACAAGAGGAAACACCAAGATTTCAGAGTCGAGCTGGGAGCCTGCAATGGCCCAGATTCTCCGGGGGGTGGGTCCGTAGCACCTAGTCTGCCTTGCTGGGCCCCACCTTGGTAACACACAGCACCTCCTGGCCCCCAACTCATGAGAAACTTCCAAACACTTGGTCAGCCCCAACCAAAAGGAATCAGGAGACTGAGGATCTGAGGCCAGCTGAGGTGTGCAGAAGATTGCACCATCATTCCTTCTGTCATCCTATCCTTTGTTCTGTATCAGTACCTGAGGAGAGCTGGCTGTTACACAGATACTATGCAGAGCTATTCCTGCTGAAGAAACAGCTGGAAGGAGTGAATGAAGGAAGGAAACTTGGAAGAGGAGGCTGAATAATACCCTTATTTGCGTAACTACTTCAGGCCAGTGGAAAACATTGAGTTTGGGAACAATTTTGCCAATCCAAGCAATGACATATTCCCCCATTCTATTTTGTCTTTTCTTTTCTTCCCCCGTGGCTGATATTTAGGCTTCATGAAAGCTGAAGTAAAGCTGGACGAATTCCCCTGCAGCAGCATACTTACTCTGGTTTCACAGTGGTACAAATTTCAGAAAGACTGGGTATGGAAACCACGGGTGTAAGCAGTGCTGTGAGGATGCAGAGTGACTCCAGTTTGCTCAACAACAACACTATGAGATCAGTATCAGCATCAGCCTCCCCTGTGCCACCCTCTCCTAACCTTCTAAGGAATGCCAAGCTCCAGGGCCACCAACTGCACATCAGTCAGTGGTGGCACCACAGAGGGTGACAAGAACATCAGCTGCAGGACATATGGCAACAGTAGCAAATCCAGATGGTGATAATGAAGGGGAGAGGAACAAATATCCTGTCTCGCTGAAGTGTTCCTTATAATTATAGAAATTGCAGAATAGAAACACTCTCAAAGAATGGGGAGGGAAATTGCCTCTATGTTCCCTGTGGTGCAGTGCTGTGTGAAAGCTGATGTTTCCTCTGATTAGTGGCAGTTTCTCCAAGGGAAACAGGAGAAGGCTTTGGAGGGAGCAGATTCCCAGCATACCAGGTGCTGTGCACCCAGGCAGGGAAGCAAGCAGCCTGAAACCACTCAGGACAGAGGAACCAGCTCTCCTGAGTCTCCTTGCATGGGGAAACCTTTGCTGGGTCAGGCATGGAAGGTGAGCACCCCAGCAGAGAAGATGTCACAGCCTGTTCAGTACAGCATCAGTAGTTTCTCTGGGGCCTTTTTTGGCTGAGGATGGACTGGCTGGAGGGGGGGGGAGAGCAGATCTCAGCCTTACTGTAATCACTAAAAATAGACCCTAGTGTGCATTTGTTCCCTCTCTCCTACATTGCATTACCTTTGGGACTTGTCCAAAACAAGATTTCATAGGGCAGCCAAGAGGAGATGATGTCTGAATACAGTAGCAAGGATTCAGTTTTCCTTAATTTTCTAGTTTCTGTTTCAGCTTTTAGCGCAAAATAAGCCACAGACAGTGCAGCTTTTGTATCAGCTCGTTGCACTGAAGATCTCAGCTGTTAGAAATTACAGTGTGGTTACTTCTTTGACCCCTATAATTTCTGCAGAAACAGTGATCTGGTCTCACAAGCATCCCCCTGGCCAAGCCTTCAGGACTAGGAGTGAAATTTGCTCTGTGTGCCAGGCCAAGGGTGCTTTTTGAAGTATATGCCCAGAGAAGGAGAGCTAAAACCTTCAGCAACCTTTTGCTGCATTAATCCATCATACTTTGACAAGCAGATGGCTCAAATGGGCTGGATCCTTTATGGAAGAAGGGGGATTTCTCATGAGAAGTGGGATTTTAATGGCAAAAGAGATATGTGAAAGCTTTAATCTTTGTGCCAGTCTGTTTAAGGAGATTCTGACCATTTTTTGTCAGGAAAGATTGCTGTGAACCTGGCTTTGCAACTGGCCAAATTGTATATTTTTTTAAACAGCCTCCCTTGTAAGCCAGGAAGGTCACTCTGAGCAGCAGCTGCTGAAGAGCCTGGCAGGCACCCCAAAGCAAAGGTCACCAGAGCACTTCCAAGGGATTAACAGCCGGTTGGGTGGAGATGCAGGCCTAAAAAGCATCTCAAAAGGTCCTTGGCCACAGCTGGATGCTGAACTGGGGGTGTCTTGTGCCAGTAGGATTAATGCTGTAATGAATGACTACAAGCTTTTAAGCAACGTGTGCTTGGGTATGTTGGGTTTCATGGTCTTTGAAAGGGGCTGCACAAACAGCCCTGGGGAATGTGTTTCCTCTCTGGCTCCCAGCTGTAATCAAGGGCAGCACTGCTGTGATTTTCTACCATGCTTTTTGCCATCCTGTGCTTCAGGGCTTCAGTTCAGTTAGCATCTGCAAAGGCAAAATTGAGCCTTTAATCATCGGTGGTGTCCCTGCTGCACCACCAACAGCGACATTTTCTGTGCAAATCGCTACATATAGGCAAATTACAAAGCTCAGGCTTCCTCATGGCATTTCCAATGGGAACAGCCAGCAGAAACCCTCTTATGCCAAAAGTAAAGTGGCACATGAGAACAAGAAGGGGGTTTTACCCCATTTTGGACTCAGACCTCTTCTTGCCACTTTAGTCATGACAGAACTTGAAATCCCTTCCCTATGGCAGTCTCTGAAGGGGCAGGGCAGAGCATTCTTACGGCCACGAGGTCTTTCAAATGGAGTTCCAGGCAGGCTTTTGAAGCTCAATACTCAGACTAACATAAGATATATGACAACACACTTCTGAGGGAACAGGGCTCTTATTTCCCTGCTAGCATCAACCTCCATGGGACTCCAAAATCCTCCTTGCTCACTACAGAAGCAGATAAGGCAAAAAGAGCCCACTCTGAGGGCTCAAAGATGCTCTCAGGCCTTGAATATAGCTGACAGAGCTGTTCACAGGGCATAAGGTCAGAACAACCTCTAAAATTTTCTGAATTCCAGTGTAGAAAATTCCCTCAAGTGCCTGGGCCCTGCAGCAGAGTGGGTAAAGAGGCAATTCCTTACATCAGATGGGCTTCTTCAGTGTTTCATGCAACCAGGCAGGGCTCAAAGAGTGACAGAGCCCAAAGAGAAAAGAAATAGAGGATAATGGAGTAAGTAATCAAACCTATGCCCTTTGCAATTCTTGAATAGTAGTCAGTCTGTTGTTTTACAGACAGCAGCCTATCTTGGGATAAATTATCCCAACACATTATAGGATTTTCAAGCACATCTTGTACTAATTTTCCAAACTTCTGTGAAAAGGAGAGTGTATGGGGAGATTTTTTACCCAGTTAATTTTATGGAGTGCATTGAGTAAGGGTGGATTTATTTTCTGAGCTAGACATTGTTTCAAACATTGCTTTGTGTTTCTTCATTCAGGAGGCAGGGTACCGTTTTATTGCCTTGTGTAAATTGCTTGTTGTTTTATTGAAGCATAAAAACACTTGGCACGGCTACAGCGTCCCATTATCTTTCAATTGGGTGGGCAATAATTCCTTAAGCAAACACAAAACCTTATTAAACTCTCAAATACCTAGAAATCAAAACAACTGAAGAACAGGGACATCCAATATGCTGCGGGTAACGAAGAAATGAATGCGCTTTTTAACTACTGAATGCAATTAGATCTGGAAAACCACCTTGAAAGCAAAAATAACAGCATGTCTGATGTCAGCACTGCCTGCAGTGTTTCCTTGTTTTTCTTTCTGCTTCTGTCCCTGACTCTAAGCCTGATACATTGCTGACTATAAGCACCGACCAAATCCCAAGGAACTGCTGATATTCTGCTTCCAGATGCGTTTGCAGATGTTAATCCAGCAGAGAGAGGTGGCAAAGAAGAGGCTGGCAGAGATCCTTGTATTTGCTTAGCCATTAGAGAGGGATGTGTGCCAGTGCTGGACTCTGCACGAGGGCTATTGTGTTGCCTCTTCGTACACACACATGATGGAGATCAAATCATCAGCTAACCCCCTTCTGCAGCAGTGCTGCTTCGTGAGGGCTGACCTCATCTCAGACAAACCTCAGCACATTCATCATCAGGAATTTGTGAGTCATCCCTGGGAAACGTTTCTCCCTCTGCACTAACATCTGAGCAGAACAGCTCACACTGCACTGGCCAGAACTTTGCTGCCAGGTAGGGCTTCAGGGGATTTTCTCTGACTCCTTGGAAGCAGCTTGTCAGTCAGAATCCTGCCTATCAGTGGCACTCAGAAAGTCTGTGCCCATGGCTATTTTCTTCACCTTCTCCCTCCCCAAATAGCAGCATCCTGTTAGAGACACAAGGGTCAGTCTCTGGACCAGGGGGATGGCTAGTGGACAGCACAGCAACTAGAGACAGAACCCAAAGAGAGAAGATGGCAAGATCCAGCTGTGATGACAATGCTGAGGGTTGCCTTTGACATCAGGTTCAATGCCAGGCAGCAGCAAGCAAGGGCACCTCCCCAGCACTGTGGTCTTGATGAGCCACCATCGACTCCCCAGCTGCTTAAAAACTGCCACCACCTTTGGCTCCTGTCCTCAGCACGGCACATCTCCAGCCAGAGGTTGCATGGGAGTGAAGAAAGCTCCCCTGAAATGTGGGGATCAGCAAGATCTTGCAAGAGCCCTATGCTCCAGCTGAAATGAAAGGCTGCACTGATTTTTCAAGCTCATGATGGTCAGGTTGACAGGAACACCAAAAGTCTGTGACTCTCTTCCTTCCTTGCGAATCATGCCAGGTCTCTGCAGAACATTAAACATGGCTTTGCAGAGGTCCCAGAGGCCCCTGACCTAACAACACAAGATGTAGATGAAGGCTGAAGAAGGACCTATGTAAAAGCATTCTTCAGCTCTGGGACAAACTTGACAGGAAGAAATGAAGAAGCAAGTAGAGAACCTGAGGTAAAATAACACTGTCCATGTTACAGTGGGGAGGTACCAAATAACCCGTCAGCTGGTGCTAGGTTTTCCCTAATGGATGCTGTATCCATTACATACTTTCTGTTTCCATGAGGGGAAATAATGCCTGCTAAAGGAGCCCAAGGGAGGTGTTTGGTTTTCCAGGGTAGCTGGAGCTAGCATGTTTGTATTAAGAGAAACCCTTCAATATTTGAACCCTTTCCCATCTGCAGAGAGAGCCTACTCAGTCAGATATCTTCCCCAAATTTAGCATTTAGGAAAAAGGAAGCTAAGTCCTGCTCTCAGATGGGAGAATGGTGTGGAAGGAGTTCAGGCAGCTGGAGGAAATGGCAGTAAAGGCATTAGGAATTCTCATAAATCATCTGTGAGCATTTGGATCCTTTATTTTGTGCTTATGCCAACATTCGTACTTTCTGGGCCAACCATCACTGATTTTGTTGGAGTTTCCCCAATGAGGCTTGGCCAGGATAAAATGGGACCTTTTTTCTTTAACTGTGTGTCCACTTTTTCATCACAAAACATCACGGTAACTCATTCCTCCCTACGCTGCACCCCCAGCTTTGCAAGCACACAAACATTCCTCTGCGAATAGCGTGAATTTCTGTGCACAAAAAAAGCATTACTTGAGGTTTGCGTGTGCCCAGCTCAAGCTATGTCAAGGCTGAGTTTCTTCTGCCCTGAACGATGAGCAGGGTCCACACAGAAATGGGCAGAGTTAGCCCTGAATACAAGGGAGATCAGCCACTGGTTGATACCAGGAACACTTCATCTCTGCGGTGGTTTGGCCATTGAGATTTCTGCTGCACTTAGCACAGCAGAATGAGGATCTGAGGCATTTCAGGGACATTCAGCAATGAGGCACCAAGACAATAAATCCTTGCATTTGGGAACTAAGATGTTGCCTCTCATCATATCAAAGGGGAAGTGCCAGGGCAGGCACCCATGCATATAGACTGCCCTCTTCTCCCTCATGCCTCCAGCAATCCTAGTCTTATTTTTGTCCTAGCTATATTTTTCTTCTCCTTTATACAAACAGCTAGGAGAGAAAAGATCAAGATGTCCCTCCCTTAAACATATTTTGAGCCAGATTTTTATCATATATCAGTACTACCCATTTATTTCAAAGAGGTTCTGCTGATTTCCAGCACAGACTGTAAGGTTAGTGAAACACAGCCAAGATCAGGTCCCTGGGGCAGCCACATCCTTCTGAAGGGCTGAGATAGCTAATGCTGCCTGGTACCAAAACGATCTCTCACACTGACAGGTGCATGTGAGAAAATCAGACCGAAGTCCCAAGCCACATATAATATTTCAGTGATTATCAGGTTAAACTCTGCTACCACAGGGCAAGAACCAGGCAACTGTGTTGGTTTACACTAGTTATGGAGCTTGTCCAAGTGTTAGATGCAAAATTAATCAGGCATCTCATCATGAGACCAGGAAACAAAATAACCTATTATATACACAGGAATTTTTACAATATTTATGTGTTATGAAAGCACTCAGGGTTTGTGCAAAGTGCTGTACAAATCCAGAGTGAAAAAGCTCAGTATCCCTCTCTGAGGATGTCACAACATAAAAACAGAAAGCAGACAGACACAAAGAAATGAAACAGAAATTTAAGATGTCTAAAAAATCCCACCAGCTTTCATCTGATTTACTCACTACATTGACTGAGACCCATTTCCCTCTGTCTGCAGTCAGGTCTAGTTTCACAGGACAACTGCTACCTGGTGAGAACAGGTGTTTTGGTTGAGAGAGAAGTGTAGGGACTGGCCTCGGAGTGTTATTTAATGGCCAAACTAGGATGTTGAGGTTTAATCTCAGCCAGCAACTAAGTATCATGAAGCTGCTCCCTCACTTCCCCAGCCCCTCTGGTGGGATGGGGAGGAACATCAGAAAAAAAGGTAAAACCTGTGGGTTGAGCTAAGAACAGTTGAATAATTTAAATAAAGTGAAATATCATTATTAAAAATAATAGTAAGGGAGACATAAATCCCAAGATAGACAAATTATGCACACCACAATTGCTCACCACCTGCTGACCAATGCCCAGACCATCCCACAGGAAAAATTGGCTGCTTTTGGCCAATTACCCCCAGTTTGTCCACTGAGGAGGACATTCTGGGGTATGGAATATCCCTTTGGCCAGTCTGGGCAAGCTGTCCTGGCCATTCTGCCTCCCAGCCCCTTGTGCACCTGCTCACTGGCAGAGCATGGGAAACTGTACAGTCCTTGACTTAGGGTAAACACTATTTGAAACCAAAACATCAGTGAGTTATCAACATTATTTTCATACTAAATCCAAAGCACAGCACTGTACCAGCTACTAGGAAGAAAATTAAGTCCATCCCAGCCAAAACCAGGACACAAGAACACCAAAAGAGAGAGCAAAATGTTTTTAGAAACACTTTCAGGATGAGACCCAACTTACAGGTGTGGCCATCAGATGTTGAACTTAAACAAGTGATTTTTCATAGGGTTTTACCTCAAAAGGAAACAATTATCTTCCAGACTCTAAGAACAAGCAAAGCTGCTGCAATCAGACTGATTACCTTAGTGGCTGCTGCTCTCTGTGCCACAGCTGCTGTGATTAAGCAGTTGGGCATGAACTGGGAATAGGAAGATTGTGTTTATATGGAAAATCTGCTACCTGCACCTAAGCCTGCAGACAGAGAACACAGAGTCAGGGTCAGATCTCTGTAGAAGCCTGTTGCAGACACATTTCTGGGACTCTGGTAATGTGTGAGCAGCACTTTGAAGGCTACAGGTGCTACAAATGTGCTAAATACTGTTTTTAACTGGAAGCCGACAGGTGAGATATTGCCTGCATTTGTTCCAAAAAGGATTGGGATTTGCATGGCTTGCACACCAACCTATAAATCAGCCCAGGCTCTTCAGGAGCTTAATGTGAACTTATTCCAAATTTGGCCTGCCTTTGGAGAAGGTGGGTGAAGGGTTTAATGTCCAGAGGCAGGGGTTCATGTCAAAAAACAAACCAAGGGAACCTCCCCCACCCATAACTTCCATAACTTCTCCTGAGTTATGGAGAAGGTTCCCAGCCTACAGCTGCCTTACCTCCCCTCAGTCCCAACCTGGCATCTTGGAGCGGGGGGAGAGAAATTAACCCCCACAGGGAGTTACAGGATTAGATAGTTTTAACATTCATCTGGTAATCCAGAAAGCTGAAGAGGCATCAATGTTGAGCCTGGACAGGTTTCTGAAAGAGGCCTAGGACCCCAGAGTTTTACAGGATTAATGCAAACACAGGGAAGGTTAAAGAGCCAGAGATGCTGAAGGCAAACCACAAATAACTGGCTATATCATGTCATGCAAGGAAGTTCTCGGTTCTTAAATTGGATAAGCTAAATGAAGGATAATTTTTCTCCATCCCATAGTAATCCAAAATCCTGGGAGTAATTTATTAAGAAAATAAGCTTAATGTTGAGCAAAGGGCATCTTTGGGGAGAGACCTAGTCAGGGCTCTCACAAGGAGAGATGAAACGGAATGGAACCTTTTGGGGGCCATAAGCAAAAAAATTTTGACGGTGTATATTCATTGAATAAGAAAAAGTAAAATGTTATGTGAATGCGACAGCTGTACTGCCACACCCTCTGAAATTAGAGGGTATCAGAGGTAAAGGTGCTTTATTTCACTTCCTGCTGTATCCACGAGCTGAGTGCACTACAGGGAGATCTCCAGGACATATTGTCTATTACTTATTTTTCCTGCCCTCTTCCCCCTCAGCACTGTGATTCTCCCAGACCACAGATAGACGTTAATGTCACATGAAACAATTTTGTGCTTTGTTTTCTCCTCTTCAGCATGCAGCTTCAGCTCTTATTCAGTGCAAGCTTTTAAGTACTGCTTTGAGGGCACAACTTCGCATTAAGCTTTTCTCTGACTACTTTAAGCTGTCTCTAAATACTGCTCTGACGTTCATTAAGTTCTTTGTGTAAGAAATAAATACTATTAGTTCCACATTAGCTATAAAATTAATCCACACAAAATGAAGATGAAACATAGCAACCAATTTTGGTGTGGCTTCTGGAGCATTAGTGTGTTGGTTTTTCAGAGTACAGTATATTTAGTCTATATAGGACACAATATTTATTAATATCAATCGCATCAGTGAGCATCCACAAGCCCCATCATATGGAACAAGTGCTATAAGAAATTTTTCAGACACCTGTAACTTGTCCAGTTTAGAGAAAGCAGGAAAACTCCCACTCAAAGTGGGCACTCCATGCCAAACCTCCAGGCTTGGGCAGCACTTTGTTTTTGCAACAAACCAGAGACAAGAATGTGCAAAACTGTCCCAAATATTGGCCACAGAGAATAGGACAATTACAGCTGAGACTTTCCAAAACCACAGAAATGCCTGAGGCGGACAGACCACATGGAAACCTTTAGCTCAGAGTGTTTAACAGAGTTACAGAAGAAGGTCTTCTGCTGGGAGGTGCTGCCCAGAAGTGCAGGTGGGCACCCAGCCCATGCAATGCTGGAGCAGTCACCAGGGCTGACCCCATCGAGGGATGGGGTCCTGCGTCATGGCTAAGCTCTGGCACCTCTCCCAAACCAGATGTCCCCACACTGCTGCCCCTTGCTGAGACAGAGCCTTGAAGAGCATGGCTAAGCCTCATTAAAAGCAGCATGGGTAGGAGGTGGCAGTGGAGGCCACATACAGCCTCTGTATTCTCCTCCTCTGATGCTGAATGGAAGCCCAGATGGATTATTTTCAATATCAGCAACTATTTACTGGTCTGGGAGGGACTCTGCAGGACTGTGGCACAAACTTTGTTGTCACAGCATCCAGTGCCCGCTCCAGTGAATAATGAAAGAGTACCTGCCGGAAAGAGGGAGAAGAAAACACAGTGTAGCAGAAGGTGGTGTGCAGCACATTGAGCTGGGGCCAGAGCTCCTGGCAGGGGCTGTGAGAGGGTGGCCCTGTGCCCAGCCAGTTTACGATAGGAGATGCACAAATGACTGCTGAACTGAGGCCTTGGCATGGACGTAGAGGGACTGTAAGACTGGACATGCCATTTTTCCTCTGAACTATAAAACAACTTCTGGCTGCTTTTGCTCATTTGAAATAGCAAGTGTTTGAGTGCTGGGCAAATTCCAGGTCGGATAGCTTCATTATGCCTAGTTAAATGGTCATGGTGGGTTTTAATTAAGCTCATAATTCTTTATGATTGCCTGCTACAGGCTTTTGTGTAACATCACCAGACATTCATAGACAAGTGTGAGATGGATCATAAGGAGCTCTGAGATCCCTGTGGCCATGTTGTAATTGTCTTTGCTATGGTATCTTTCACAGCCAGGTAAACTGTCACTACATCATTTCCACAGCAGATGCTGGCTATTCTGATTGCAAGCAGATGCATCTGCCAGGATGGTTAACCTTCTGCAATGAAATCTGAAGGATGATGGCTCCAGAGCAAGCTACCAGGAGTTCTGCTTGGAGTGTCCTTGCTCTGGCTTGGCTAGAATTGTAGAGAAAAGACAGCAAAAATTAAACTGGTAGGCAGGTATGTGCATGAATCTCAGATCCATTGGTGGCACTTGAGTCCAGCAAGATAGAGGTTCAGCACAGTTTCCTGGACCAGTATTGTGTCTGCATTGTCAGCGTCAATAATGGGTTGGGTGGGCCATCTGATGATCTCCTGAGTTGGGTTTACTGCTGGGGCTGACCTCAAGCAGCCAAGTTGGGTATTATTCCCTAGACATGAGGAGCCTGCTGCATGGTGCCTGACTGAAGGCATCATACTCATTTTGCAGAGCAAGCACGACTCCTTCCTGATGGTCTTGCACAATGGTTCCCATGGAGATCCTACAAACACTGAGCACCAAGGACTTGAGATAACCCTTCCCCTTCCCCAGCCTGGACAGATTGGAAGTAATCTAAGTAATGTCCAGGCATTGTGGGGTTCATGGCCCCGCCCTCTAAAAGGAGACTGTTTGATGCATGGTACATTTGGGGTTGTGGAAAAATTTATGAAGTGTGCTTGGGCTTGACAGTTTTTTCCAGGAGGCCTTTGAGCCGATTTTCTTCCAAGAGTCTGCATTCAGTTACAGTTCGGAATATGTGATCTCACAGTGTTTGTATTTATACCCCTCACAAAACCACTTTTACAGCATCAGTATCTATAGGTTATTGTGAGACACCGAGTGAAGTCATTGTAAGGTCACTCGCAGGATGCTGCCTCCTACGTGGAGCACATCAGTTTGGCTGCAGGATAGCTACAGCTGAAGCTACTTTCTGTAGCTATGAACAGAAGAAATACAAGCAAGGGATATTAAAGTGATGAAATAACACAATATAAAGTGAAAATACACTATAGGGAAAACACTCCCCTGGCTGGGGTCAGATATGAGGATTTGATAATGGAAGGGGGATTTTCCATCACCTACTCCCGCATTAGGAAAACGTGCAGTTCCCTGGGCAACAAGCTCAGAGGGCTGTTGTTTTCATGACTTCTTTAAACAGCCTCTGATGTCTCATGAATGAACAAAATTTCCATAACAAGATATTTCTGTATCTATTCCAAGATTCCTGAGCTCTCCTGGGAACATTCCCCCCCTCATGCAGGCGGCACCCTTGTTACATAGCAGTGTAATAGGTCTGCGAATTGTCCTCCTACCATGCAAGAGGTTTGACTCTTGCTCTTCTTGCCTCTTCTGAACTAAAATTCAGAGGGGAAGAAAGTAACCTCCATATTAGAGAAGGGGAAGACATGGCATAACAGATCAGAAGAAAAGGTGCAGCAAAGGTTTGAGTCTCGAGTCTTTGACTCTGACCTTGCAGCCTTCCCTGGGTAGTTGAGGAGGAGGAGTCACAGCCTCGGTGAGTCCAGCGTGTGAGCTGGGTGCATGGGAACATCCATGATGTGGGAAAGAAGCACCCCATGGGCAGTGTGGAACAGTCACATTTATTCTGCCAAACAGCTCAGAGGCATTCCGGCACCCAGTGGAAGTGCTGGTAGCTTTCCCACTGACTTCAATGAGTACAAAATATTCCCAAGACTGCAAATCCCAAATTACCTGCATCTGTTCTGCACATTTCTGAAGCCTTCCAACTACTAACAAGACCATCATGTTACAAGAATAAGTACAGCTATGTGAAACATTAGTGCAAATGTGTGTCTCAACCTAAGTCCTGTTGATTGGAAAACTGCTCCAGTTGATTGGAAAACTGCCATAAATAAATCAGGATTTGGCCTCACAAGTGTGCTGAAAACAAGGGCCGGGTTCTTCAGCATGCTACAAGTGCAAGGAGCAGGCCTTGGCTTGGGTTTCATGGGTATTACTCAACGTTATGGTTTCTATGGCTGCCCCGGCCATAGGGGCTTCCCAGCCCTCTTGTCCTCAGCCACTTGGTTACGATGGCTACAGCAGGGAGAAGGAGGATTCAGTACCCTGTAAACTGGAACAGTGAGGGTGGCTTCCCTTCACTCATTGGAATGGGAGGTAGGACCAGAAGGAGAGTACAGAAGTGTTACAGAGAGAGTACAGGAGTGTATAGGGAGGATTTTGGGAGTTGCTGGAGGATGCGGAGGGTAGCAAGCAAGCAAGGGTTTTGTATTGCAGAAGAAATTTGGGATGCAGTGAGATGCAGTGATTGTGAGGGGCATGTCAGGGCAATGAACCACTGGAAAGAAGTCATGATCTCCCTGGTCTTTCTCTTCTGTAACTCCTACCCCAACTCCTTGTCTCCTCATTCTGCTGCCCTCCTCCCAACTCTTCCTTTGGGCCTGGAATGCAGGGAACATTGCTGAAAACTGATGCAAGAGCAGAGGAGGGTCATGCTGGGTGCAGGCAAACTTGAGGGGACAGAAAACAGGCAGGAGATGACCACAAGGGAGACCTCCCTTCTCCTAGGTGATGAGATGCTTGCCCAGGCTCACATCCTGGGAGAATTTATGGCTCTAAAATATAAGACAGAAAAATACCAGCCCATGGTAGAAGGCCCCTCCCTTTCGCTTCCCATGCACTTGTCCCACTCAGCACTGCCCTGTCCCTCCAGAGTGGTGGTAACCTGTCCAGGAGACAAGCTGCTGCCCCTCACACCCCCCTGCTCTCTGGTATCTCATCCGCTCCCACAGAAACACAGCAGTGCCTCAGCACTGAATTCATCCCCTCTCAGAGCAGTGAGTCCTTCCCACCTGGAAAACATCTCACCTTATTAAGGAAATATAAAAAGGAAGATTAATTTGATGGAAGTATAAGGATTAAGCTTGTAGAATTCTTGCTTAAGAGAGCTAGATGTACAAGGCAAACTAAACCCAAAGAAAAGAGGAGTGATACCACAGCCAAGGCACAGAGGGATTCACCCACCCTGTTTTGATGTCTGAAGTTATAGCTCGCAGCCTCTTGAAAGGGACAGTCAGCATTTTAGGGACAAAGTCGCTTGGTTGTACTGAGAAGGCAGAAAAGACGTTCTGGGAACAAAGTCACGCCTTTTAGTGACAAGTGTGGGCTCAAGGGGATTAGCAGAGCACAATGCCTTCCTTCTGACCCGCCCCCTGGTCTTTCATTCCCTGCGACGTGCATGAGCCGCCACCCCTGCATTCAAGCGGGGGAAGAAAGTGGCAATGGTAGGAAGGTCAGAACCAGCCTGGGCGAATTCGTCCCTCCATCGTCCGCATGGTCCTTCGGCCGGAGGGCTGGGTAACAAACACAGCACAAAGACCGGCTATGAGCTGCACACCCGGGGTTGTGTGCGATACGGTGGACTCTTGGGACTCTGGGCTCTTTGCAGCTGAGGGCATGGGGCTCTGCCTGGCAGGATGTGGGGCTGAGATCCCGGTAATCAGACAGAGGCTCCGCTCTCCCCGCAGTGCTCCATTCCCGCGGCACCGCGTCCCGGGAAAGCGGTGCCAGGAGCGCACCGCCACCTGCCGGCCGCTCCCGCCGCTCCATCGGCTCCCGCCTGGATCCTCCGCGATGGAGGAATCCCGCCTGGATTCTCCGCGGTGCCAAGGAACCCGCCGGCGCAGGGCTGACTCGGGATCGCCAAGCAGCTCCGCACCCCTGGGATTGCTCGGAGACAGGGATCCTCTCTTCGCTTTTCCACCTTTCCCAGCTCTCTGCATCGCATGCATCTTCCCAATTGCCCTCTACTGGTTTCGAAACGGTCTGCTCCAGACTGGGCTGCTTGAATTTACCGCGTGTGAATGTGTAAGTGGATTGATGCTATTTACGTGCTTCTTGCCAGCTTACTCGGTACGGGGAGTTTGCAAACCTGCAGGTGAAACCAGTCCAACAGCAGCCCAGATGTGCCAAGAAAGGCACTGGTCTTGGTCCTGGGACTTGAAATCCCACATGTTGATCTCTGCATCAGACAAATGAGCTGCTGAAAGAACCGTATTTGCCTTCTAAAAAAAATGAACAGGATCACAGCAGTTTATTTCACACAGACTGGTCACATCAATCCTGACAAGGTCACGTACACAAAAGGTTGCAAAATCCCTTCAGGGAGTCTTAATGAGAGCAGTCCGCTTTAAATTTCAGATGAAGTGAACATTTTTTGTCTGCATGAAAGGCAGTAATATTAACATCACACTTCAAATACCTACAGCACTTTCCAGGGATTAACTAGTTAACCCCCATAACCACTCTAAGCAACTTTTGCTGAGGCATCATTACCTGCCATTTTTATATATCACAGATAGTGGAATTTCTCCAAGCCTAAACTTCAGAGCCATCAGTTGCCAGACTCTGGGTCAGTGGTCAATCTAACCATCCCTGCTGCCATCTTCTCTAGATGGGTGGATGAGCAAGAGTTACACATTTAGGCACAAGAGTCAAAGTACTCATCTGGCTGACAGGGGGAACCATGTTCTTGATTTCTTAGGTTAAAGGGATCAGCACAGATCCCATGAGCAACCCAGACTGAACACCTTGCCTCAAAAAGAGCTGGAAGCCTGATGGACTGACCATCTCTGCCTCATTTTGTTTTCAAATTTGTTTTCATGTATCAAGGAAAATTTTCAAGTTAAAAGCCTTGCAGACCACTGTTCCTGTTTATCTTACAATCTGGTACAACAACAGCAGTCACCATGAAATCTTACTTGACAATGAGTCAGTCCTGGGCTGAGGAGCCTCTTTCTTCCTGGGCAGTTATTCTGGAGTTTGCTCCAGTATCTCAACATTCCCACTAGTGGAGAGTTTGCCAAGCTCTGCCCACAGACGTCTCAGAGCAGGTGTTTTTTACAAAGAACAGCAAACAGGACATGAATTGCATGTGTAATCCCCACACTAGGTTTTGTAGGATTGCTGTTACTAGTAATGAAAGACCAGAAGGCTCCTCCTCAGTCATGACTGCTCCTGGGATATTAGTTTAAGCTGCAGATGAGGGTGTTTAAGGCCTTCTCAATCCTCACATCCTCTCCTTGTAGAGTGCTAATCTGAGTGTTCACCATCTGGGTCAGTGCAGTAACCTGTGGTTTCAAAGATATTCAAGAGCCTCCATCACAATTGCTAAAGCCACCAAAGGCTGCTCTGGCCTGTGGATGGTGTGGGCTCTCTGGGGGAGAAGCTGCCAGTGTGCAGAGGTGCTGGCCCCAGCTCTGCACAAAGCTGGGACAGACTGCCACAGTCCCCTGCAAGCCCTGAGGAGCACTGAGGAGTGAAGAGGGACACTGAGATGATGAAATGCTGTTATAGGCTCTGGTTTAACTGCTGCTGGACTTTGCACTGAGGCCAAATATACCTTCCTGCCTTGACCAGGGACAGTTGCATGTAACACAGGGGAACATGGGTAGATGGGTGCAGGAACCTTGCATGCTCCTTGGACTGCCTTCCCAGGATTTGCTGCCCGTGACTTTGTGGTCCTGTTCTCCAGAGAAACCCAGCAATAAAGCAGAACAAGTGCCTGAGAGTTTAAAAATGTGGTCACATCATGTCAGGAGCCCATGTCCTAGCAGGGATGGGAAATAAAGATACCACCCCACACCCTTCCTCTCCTCATAGCCAGACGATGAATTTCTCCTCATTGTCCTAGTGACATCCTGTCTCAAGGAAAGATCTGGAGGAGGATAAGAAGGATCTTACAGGCCGGTTCAGAGAGGGCAAAGCGTGAGAACACACCACACGATGGGGCAGACAGTGGGGCAGCCAGGAGGAGCAGCACCCCAGTGTCGCAACCAAGGGCAGGAACACGATGGAAAGAGCCAGACAGCAACGGGCTGTGCAAGCCCAGCATGAGCAATGTAATCTGGTTGGAAATCTACACTCCGGGGAGCAGCTCAGTGCAGGCACAGACTGGGTAAGCACCTGCAGATGGAGCTGCGAGAGCAGATCCTGAGGAGCAGTAGCCTTCATCCCTGCCTGCACGGCCCAGTGAGTGCTGGGTGAGGCAGGCAGCCAGGCAGGGCTGGAGCAGGGCACGTTGGCCTTCACCTGGCCACAGACTTTGTCTCAGGAAGGTCGGGGCTCACCAGGCTGGGAAACAGTTGTGTTTGGAGGAATCTATGATGCTCTGTAAAAGGGCATCTTAACTGGGGTGAAAATCTCAGAGATGGGGACAAAAGTGCCCTGCCAACAGCAGAAGTACCCAAACCAACAGACACTAATACAACTGTCAGGGTATTTGCTTAGAAAACAAGCTGAAAATTGTATTCAGCACAGTTTAAGACAGGGAGTGGGACTACCATCACATGGACCTGTAGAGGCAACCTTCACTTTGCCAGGCTTTACAATTAGCATGAATATTCAATATTCACTGACCCAGAAAGACTGACCCAGTTCCCCAGGGCCTGGCTATGGGAGATCCTGCTAGACCTCCCTCAGATTTCTGTCTTTTCCTGCAAAAACTCCTTCTCTCAAGGGAAAAAGCCTAAATGCCACCTATTGCCACTCAAAACACTCTGCGACACCATCCAGTTTTGTGGACCACGGTTACTATGAGCCCTCCCCCCAGACAACCCCACCCTGAGCAGTGGCCAGAGCAATGTCCCCCAGTTCTCCACAGCTGTATCTTGCCACATGGAGGATGTGGGGTTCCCTGCATACCTCCCCTTCCAGCCCCATGTCCCTTCCCTGTGCAAGGCCAGCTGCTTCCAGCACCGCAGGGAGCTCAGCACCTCTGCCAAGTGCTTCCCCAGTGCAGTGCAGTTCTCCAGCAGCTCGGCTGGCTGCACTCTCAGCTCCGGTTTGGAAGCCAGAGCACTGGAAGCAGAAACTCATCTCAGAGCCATCCAGGAGCAGGTTCCTGCATTCTTGGCAAAAGAGAAGAAAAAAAAAATCAGCCAGTGAGCGGACACGAAGGCTGTGTGAGCAAAGCAGAGGTCGGGACATTCAGCTGTAGCTACATGTGTGTCTGTCCATGGGGGCATAACATCAGGGTGCTACAGCCTGTGCAGAGTGCTCTGCTGGCTGGTAAAACACTCAGTCTCTGCAAGTCATTGGACTCAGAAAACAGTTCATCCCTATGTACCCCTCCTGGGTCAGGCATTAACCCCATTTTACCTGAAAAATGTTAATTTTTTGCTGTTGTTTGGTGTGAGGACAGCCAGGAAGGGTGGGGGTGTACAAAGAAGAGGTTAGCTGGCAAAAGAGAAATTCTCAGCAATGCAGAACGTATTTGCAACCCTGCTCATTTCTCTACTGTGCTTCCTGCAGCCCTCTGAGCCTATCTCCTCATTGCAGCAGCAGGAGGATGCTCCCCACAAGATGAGAGCCTTACCCTTGGGTTCATTTCCCAGGCTCAGCTGCTCTGAAGTGACCCTGCTCCATGGGAAGGGGCTACACGATCCAACTGTGAGGCCAAACAAGGAAAGCCTTTCTTGGCAAGGGAGAAAAGGACCTGGGAGGCCCTCTCAGCTCAGGTGACCCACCCGACCCCCTTCTCAAACAGTTATAAATCCTCCCACTTCCCTGCTGCAGCATTACCAGGCACTCCCCCTCTCACTGGAGCTGGACCTGGCTCTGCAAAGCGTGTCAGTGCTGGCCAGCCTTGGAAGGTAAATATGCAGCTGGTTGACTTACTACTTAAGGGAGAAGTTTTCTGGCCGAGAATAGAGGTGACTTTAACCAGTGCCTAGCAGAGCTGGGCACAAGCAGGCTCTTGGGCTTTGCTGGGCTCCCTGCAGGACCAGTTCTCCCAGAACCTTTTATCCAGCTTCATCAAGACTCAGTGTGGTTCCTGCCAGGAGTCCCGAGGGGGTGAGCCTGCCTCCGGACACTCTCATCCCACAGCCATCAGCCTGGACTCGGGCTGTGCACGTGCCAGGTTAGCAGTGAGCAGCGCGTTTCCACCGGGCACAGAAGAATGAGGCATCAGGACTGGATCGGTATATCCCAAGGATGGACTACCTGTTCAGCAAGTCTTTAAAGAATGGTTAACTTGATAGAGATTAGCTGAATCTCCATATCTGCCCTCAGAACCTCTCCCCGCTCTGTTCATTTGCAACAGAAAGCTGGAAAACAACCTGCCACATTGCCCCTCCTCCACTGGCTTTTCCCCCAGCTCCAACCCATCTCACCAGAGAGGCTGGTCTCTGAGTCCCCACATTCCACTGTCACCTTCTCACCTTACACCTTCCCCAGCCTCTCCTCCCCAGCCAAGCCTCCAAGCACTTCCCCCTCTCCAAGTCCTCCCTTCAGTGCACCTTGTCCTCCCTCCTTCCTTCCAAGATCAAACCCCTCTCCCTTCTCCCCACCCCAAGTCCTTTCTTGCTGGCTCGTTTCTCTCTCAACATAAGCCTGCCAGGGAGGTTTGAGTATCCGCTCCCCACGCGGGGGAAAGCCCTCTGGCAGGGCTGTTATCTTGGCTCCCTGCCACACAGCATCACAGTTTTGCTTGGCCTGGGGCAGGGGGAGCCCATGGGTGCCCCTGCCAAAGACCAGAAAAGTCCAGAAGCTTCCCGAGCAGTCTGCCTACAATTTTAACATAGTTCACAGGTGCTCAAGACCCTAGAAGCCCAGTGTTTTATGTAAGCGATTACTAATCATCACCACGGGGCTTACCCATAGTAGTGGCACATGAATCACACCTGGTGCAGGTTGCAGCTCCTCCTCTGGCACAGAGAAATTAAATGTACAGCAGAGATCATGCAGATAAGGGTGACACAAACTTGTTCCCGTTTCAAGGTACCAAGGGATCACCCATGCAGGAGGCAGGGTGCTGGTTTGAGGGTGCTGCCCCACTTTATGGCTTCTGCCCCGTCCCTGCACTTACAGTTCCAGCTGGCAGCAGGGAGGCAGCAGTGTCCTGCCTGGGGTCTGGGTTTCAGGGGCCATCAGCAGAGGGCACTCATGGCAGTGTGGGGCGAGGGGTGTGGGTGACAGGCAGAGCCTGGCAGAGCACTTTCCAGGCAGAAGGGCTGCGACCCATGTGGAGCTGGGGTGGACTGTCATGCAGGTGGGATGAATCATGTCTTCCTCCCAGTTTCTCCCCATTGATTATGAAAGGAGCTGAGATGGCTACTACAGATACTGGAGTGTGTGTCCTGTCCCCCAGGTCACTGGTGCCATGAGCTCCACTCTGCCACAGCAGCCACACACAGAGTGACCCATCACCCTACAGTGACACCACAGAAACCCAGGCCACTGAGGATTTGCAGCTGCTGGCATGGAGTCCCAAGATCTCTAAGATGTTATGTTTTTAAGAGGTTTCTGGTACTTAGGCAACATTCCTATCTGTGCAGCACAGTTTGCAATGCAAACACCATAGAGGGACCACTTCCTTTGGAGTTACTGCTCAGGGGAGCTATAACTTGCTAAAAGTCACCAGATTTCCACCATCACCTTTTTTCTTCCAGCTCAAGTCCTTAAAGCTTGACTGTCCATGCCTTTCTGATTCCCACTCATCTCTCCGAGAGTCAACAACTCAGCTGGGAGTGTTAAATACATAAAAGAGTCACATGCAGTTAGCCTAAATAACAAGCTGGGAGGTTCCAAGAGAGAGTTCTTCACCAGCCCAACCCAGCTATCCAAGATGTGTGTCTCTGAGTGATACATGCAGTACCATTAGGTTATTTGCCATAACTGCCAAACCATCTCCTGAAGCTGCAATGGTTCATCATGATCCTCTGTTTTAAATTGATGGAAAGTCATGACTTCTGCATGGGGCGGGGGTTTGCAGCCAGGGACATATCCATCACCTCTTTAGCCTTGTGCAGTGCCTGCCTTCGCTGGAGCATCCCCGTGCTCAGACACCCTCCCCCTCTGATTTTTTTTCCTGCTTCAAAAGTAGGCAGAATATGCAACTGATTTTAGGCAAGACCTGTGCTAAGAATTATTGGTTAGAGTGTGCCAGCGCTCAGTTGCTCCACACTTCAGTTAGGAATGCCCTTCTTTGTTTCTTTCTTACCTTTTTTTTTTTTTTTTCCTGTTTCAGGAATGTTGTAAGTAAATTCACAGCTGAACAACAGTGGGAATGGAAACCCTCAGAGCTGAGGGATGCCTGCATTACAGGTACGATAATTCCAAACTGATCCTCCTTTGTGCTGATAACAGAGCTGGCTATTGTTTTCCTGAAGTCCACATGTCCGAAAACACCGCAGGCGTAGATAATTGCAGTGAGCATGTGCTTTTGAATCTGTTTCTAAAACACGCCTGGGATTTAAGCTTTTTAAAAATCATGACCCTGATTCTGCTTTTTTCAAACTCAAAAGCAAAAATTCCCTTGGCTCGAAATGAAGAAGGGTCTAGCTCTTAAATACAACTTACAAAGGGGAAAACGTGCCTCTCT
>VZRE01007732.1:189257-213137 GCA_013396775.1 Cephalopterus ornatus | reverse complement strand
GCTTCTTTCTTGCCCCCGCCCCCCTTCTCCCCCCCTCCCCCTCGCTTTGATTTTATTTCCATTTTTAAGTGTAGAAAATCAGATCTTATTTGAAGTGACAGGACAATATGAAACTCGCTATTTTTTTTCTGTTGATGATGCTCATTAGGTCAAGCTTTGTTGTTGGCTGTAAGGAGTTTCTTTTAGCTTTTGGTTGGGCTCCACACAGCCACCCCTTCATCCTTTCATGTTTTGCCACTGGGCGGCTCAGACTGGAAACTTCATACTTAGCTGTATGAAGAAAGAGAGCAAGTGAGGGATAGCTGAATGAGCAGGATGCTTCCATAGGCTATTTTCTGGTAATAAGCAAGATACCTTTTGGCTTCTTTATTATCTAACAGGGTAGTAGAGGTTTGGGGACTGTTTGCTTGGGCTCTGAATCTTCATTTTACTGTTGCTGGCTGTAAGCTGTTGCTCTGCAGTCTCTCCATCATGATACACCAGCAAAGCACATGCCACACAATGGAAAACAGGGGGAAAATCCTGAATAAATTGTTCTTCAGTCAATTATTTTTAGAATAGGGCACAGGAAAGGAAAAAAGGCAACTTGACCGATGTCCCTCTGTCCCTCTTCCCCATCTCCTTTTACACCCCAGAAAGATTTTGGCCTGGCCAAGGTACAGTGTGCTCACAGTTACATCACCATGGGGCTGGCTCAGCTGGGAAAAACGTGGAGTTGTAAACATGCTGCTACTGGGGGCCTAGTTCCCCTTGGTGAAACAGGGCTGCATGGATCCTTCGGCTCCTCGTGTCCCAGCTTAGAGGGATTATATTTACATCTCACCTTACCGATCTTTTTGGCTTGCCTGCCTTGAATCGCTTCCACAGACCTGCTCGACTTGTTTGGCTGCTGGTTATTATTCAGCACAAGCCCCCACCCACTGTCCTTTCATGTACATTCATGTTTGTGTCTAAAAGCCACAAAGGGACAATTTTTGAGGGGGAAGATGGTGAGCACTGGCAGCTGACTGGACTCCCAGCTCCCTGGACTCCCAGGACCAGAGGTGGGGCAGAGGTGAGTCCTGTGCTCAGTTCAGTGCACAGAGCAAGGACAAAACAGCGGCTGCCTTGGTGAGAGTGAGTCACTCTGTTTCAAAATATGGACAATTTAATGAGATGCTTCCTGAAACATGAGTTTTGCTCCCACTAAGCACAGGAGCAATTGCAAACCAGGACACAGCAAGAAAGCTACCATGAGAGTGTAGATACAGACTCAATCAGAGACGGAGATGGATTCCTTCTTGCTCCCCGACCTGTAACTGCAAAGTGGGTATCACAGGAGCAGTTGCAGGCAGTGTTGGTGGACTAAGCATGATCCTATCAGTTACCATAATGTGCAGAGGAACCTGCTAAGGGTTAAGAATGACACAGGAGATTTCAGACTGGTCTGATTCCATGTGAGGAAATGGCTGCACAGCTCCATGAGCAGTGATGGAATGGAGGAGTGTTCTTTTAGCAGGCATCTCACTGCCTTAGACTTTGCATTTACATGTTGCCCTTCAGCCTATGGCTACAGTTAAGCTTGCACTCAAATCCATAAATCCTAGAGTGACTCTTCATCAAGTGTCTGATTCAGCTGGCTCTGAAGTCACACCATGATTTAAAAGGTGCTCCTCAGTAAAGTCGAATGGGAGAGTTGAGCCGAGTCAGCCACTGAGACTGCTGATCCACTGATTTCAGCTGGTGGGAAAAGAACAGGCTCCTAGCCTGTATTTTCTTGCTCAAGGTTATCCTTGTACCCAGCAGCATCCCAAGCTTTCCACCAAGTTGCGCCAAGGTGTCCATGAGCTAAGTTCCTACAAAGGAGTAACTCAGGCTGGATGCCCTAAAGGAGAACTGATGTGCATTTCACCATCCTCTACCCTAGACACAAAAGCCAAAAATAGGGCCAGCTTGAACAGAGGCAGCCTGTGCAGGTGCTGGCCATTGGAATATCCATGTGAGAGATGGAGGATTTAATTCATATTCCTGCTCTGGTCAGTTTGGAGGCTGGAAGCATCCTCACAAGGGAGTGCCCTAACTTTGGGCTGGTGGCTTTTCTGGGTGGCTCCGGTTGAGGTGTGCCTGGGTGTGAAAACACTCATCAGGAAAGACAGGACTCAGTCAAGACTCCTGGTGAGTCAATCACCAATCCGGACATCTGAGTCACTCAGTCTCTGTACCCACAGTCTTAACTTCAGCAGGTGCAATCCCTCCATTCCTTCTCCCCATGCAGGGCTGTTGGGACAACGTTGTTGTAGGAAAAGGCTCCTGGCTTTTATTTGGGTGACTGGACACAGGCATACAAGGATCACTCAGGTTTCATCAGACTTCTGAGACATTGCTGGCATTGGAACAAGCCTGAGCATGACTTGAGCGAGGCAGTTGGGACAGCAAATTCCAGGGGAGGAGAAACTGCACCAGAACAAAGGAAGTTTGTTTGAGGACAGAAACACAAAGAAAAGTCCTCCTTGTTGCAGCTCTAAGAGAGAGATTAAACTGTTTCTAAAGTTAGGTGACTGCTCCCTGCCTCCCAGCCATTCCTCATTTGTCACCCAAATTATGTTTAGACCTGGGGCAGCACCTACCTGTATTAAACTGAGTTATTTGCATCCGAAAAGAGTCGTTAAAAAGGTTCAGGCAATGCTACTGATCTTGCTCACCTGACCTCCTTTTACATTACGGTTCAACTTTGTATCTTCGGCAGAGGCAGATGTAGAAAACCTTCCTCCACCTGGACTCTGCTGCTGGTGCTGCCAGCTCAGCCTGACGCTGTGACCAAGCAACTGCTCCCTGCTAGAGCTCCTGCTGACCTTAACGGAAAAGGGGAGAGCCTTTTTTGATGACTCACAGCATTGGATATTATGCTGGGAAATGAGCAGTTCAGATCAGTAAATTGGTTTGCTTTCATTTTCAGTAGTGACTGTTCTGTTGGATGGGGATTAGGGAGGCAAAGGGTGGTTTGTTTATCCAAAAGGAGAAAGGACTTAGCTGAAGTTTCGGTGGCTGACGGAAGTCCCGAGTCAATAGAGAGAATCGCCTCAGGGAACTTCCAGATCTGAAAATCTGATGGCATTTTCAAATAGTACCAGTATGGAGAGATTGGGATCATTTCTAGATTTGAACTGATGTGAGCACACAAATGAAGCAGGGATTCACCAGTGGTTTTGTCAGAAGTTCATCAACCACATTTAGGACATTTTAGCTATTACTCAAGAGGTTTCTATTTGATCAGCTGCAGTCAAGAGCTTCTATGATCAGAATCAAGGGAGACCCTTTCTTATTAGGGTCCACTATACCCCTTCCTGCTCCAGTGAAAGGAAAGGTGAACATGTTAGATATTCGATCAGGTGCCTGCTTAATTCAATCTAGATAAAAGCTGACTGTAGCTGTAACTGTTTACTGAATGGTAGCTATGGACAAGCTCTTTGTCAGTTTGAACATGGACCTCAACCAGATGAGAAAAGGGATATATATGATGACAAAGGTAGCTGTACTAGCAGGATAAAGGAAAACCTCTTCCCTTCCTGAGTTGTTACAACAAACAAATGGACTTAACCTTTTTTCCTGTGGGAACCCCACACAAAAATAACACAAATTGCCCAACAAATGGCAGCAGTCAGTCCTAAGCTTTCATTACTACCCCTAAAAGCCTTTTTCAAGCAGATGCTGTGATCACCTCTAATGTTCTGGCGTTTGCCCTCGCAAAGTTAGTTTGGTGTGCATATGTCACCTACAGATGTGCACGCTTGCATAAACACACTTTCAATCCTGCAGGTTCTAATCAGAACAGATTCCCATTCTCCACTCTACTTAGCAGTTAAACTTCACCTGCTGGAAGGCTCCCTATGCTGGCTGTGTTATGTTACACTGACACACACACACACACACGATGTTTCCAAAAGACAGAGTTCTCCTGAGAGCCTGACTTCACCAGACTGCTTAAAATTTGACTGATCATCTGTAACAGAATCTTGCCAACTGGTTTTCACAAGTGAGCGAGAAGAGATACTACTACGTTTTTTAATTGCTTCCATCAAGCTTACTGGGATGTTCAAGCTGAAGGAGTGTAAATATACAGAGGTGGGTGTAGGAATGTGTCCCAGGTTGCACCCACTACGTTCTGTGCTTCTCTGGAAGAAGATATCATCATTCTAGTAATCATCCTCAGCCATCCCACAGGTTTTGGAATGGATGGAGCCCATGGCTTCCCTTCCCCACCTGCCCTGGTCAACTAGAGGTAAGCTGTGGGAAGCTGACTCTGTGTCCATTCCCCTCCTGTGGTCTGTGCATACAGCTGCCTCCACAAACAGAATTAAAGCCACATGAGAAACATCCATCAGGAAAAAAGAAATCTCTGACATGGAAGAGATTTCACTGCCAACAGGGCTTCAAGGATCGTAGGGAGGAAGAGAGATAGTGCTGCGTTACTGGTGTTAGGAGCAGCCCCATGTGCCAGGATTGTGCGAAGGGACACCTCCCATCACAGGCTGGGGGTTATGGCACATCCATAAGCATACCAGTGGTCTCCACAAATATGTGCAGCCACCTTTCCTGAGAAGAAAAACACTGCTACTGGCACTGAGCAGAAAGTCTTTCACAGGAAATCGCCTCAATTGCTCTTAAGAGGAAAAGCTGTGACTCTGAGAGGAAATTTTCCACTCTTGATTAGCTACATTGTGAGTTGTTCTGCAATGAATTCCACAGAAAGAGGGAAGAGTGTGTATTTAGCTTTTATCAGAATTTTTCTGGACTTCTTTCAGTCCTGAAGAAAGGTAAAAACTCAAATGTCCTGAAAGAATTTCCTGTGGAAAGTCATGGATGTTGTAATCACTGCTCTTAGCTCTCATTTGTCCAGGAGATATAAATCAAAATTACCCATGTCACAGGGGAGTCCCAAACAAGCTTTTATCTAAATCTCGTCATGGAAGAGATTAGCAGATCCACTGCTTTACTTGCACATCTCTGCTCTGCACATCTCTCAGGAAGGGAGCAAAGCATGCCCTGCACTTCATGTGTCATCTGCAGCTATTCTGTAAGAAATGCTTAACTGGGCAAAACAGGGACAAGACTGTGGTCAGTCCCAAGACCCTCTATACTTTATTTGTCCTATAATTTCCATAGGAATCTCTTCTTTAAAATTAGTAGGAACAGCCAAGTTGTGTCCCAAAAGGGAGCCCAGGTGCTGCAATTCCCAGGCAGGCTCAGGGACACCGAGCACAACACTGCCTGCTTCACCAGAGCTGTTACTGCACTTCAGTCATGCATGAACAAGTCGATTTAAGTGTATATATTTGGTTCTGTCCCACCCTTAATACATTATGTATTTTTCCGAGCTCCAAGCTGTTTGTACGGCTGGCACAGCTTAACTGAAGCCACTGTTCAGAGGGGCTGAGGGCTGACACCATTTATATAATGCTGAAGTAACTTGGATTAGCAGCTCACCAATGGAAACCTCTGCCAGTGTGCACAGTGTGTCACTGCCCCTTTCACACATCATGGATTTCATTACCCAGGTGAATAATAGGAGGAAAGGGAGGGCTAACTTCTAAATACCAGGACACAGATAAGCAAGTTTGCCCGTATTAGGAGGGGGTAAGCTGGCTTAGAGCAGATACTTTACGAATCAGTTTGAATCCCCTCCAAAGCCCTTGTATTTTTGGGTCCAAGCAGACAAAGCAATGCAATCCTTCAAGTGTTCTCAGTGTTGACACACACTGCTGAGCTCTGTGTATGCCAAGATAAAGAGGCAGCCTCCAGTAGTCCATTATTCAGTGCTAGACAACTTGATTATGATGGAAACAAACCACTCTTTTGCAATATTGACATTGTGATCTACGGTAACAAGTTCTAAAAGGCCTGCCACATTTTGAACTACTGCTATGGCTGTAATTAATGTTTTTAACATGATCTGAGACACCTGATATATCTTCTTTGGAAAAAGGTTCATGCAAAGTGCAATTTTATGAGAGCGGTTTTCATCTGCTTCTAACTTCAGTCATGATGTTATCACCTTCCAAAGCTGGCCTGAGACTGGTTCTCGGAACAAATTATAAGGAAATTCCTATTAAAGCACTGTCTTGCAGTGATAAGAGCTGCTCTAATTCAGGACTAACTCATGCTTTCAGCAGAATTATGTGTGTACAAGGAAAATTTGGTCATTAATCTGAAACATAAAATGCCAGGCAGACTCTTACTTACTTTATGGTCCAGTTTCTGAGGAATTCTGCAGAAAGCCTGGGAGCTTTGCTGATCTGCCTTGCCCAGGGGTTTGCTGGTGCCAAAAGCATGGTCCTGCCCCACTGCTCCACTTTTCTTCCCAGGCTCTGAGCTGAAGGCCCTGCTCCCTGCCTTCTGCTGGCCTGACCACCCACTGACAAACCTGGCAGTGAACTATTTGCTCAGCCCAATGCGTTCCAGAGATGGCAAAAAGGAGGAGTTAAGAATACATGGCTGGCAAGGGTGGACATCTCCCTTCCCAGGGCAGCTTGAGGACAAAGTGGTCTATCTTTATGCTGTGCCTGCAGCCAGAGTGAATAACTTATCACATATGGTCAGCCCCACACCAACATACACAGAACTCCCTGAGCATGTGGTAGATTTGTGGAGGAGGAGAAGCACCAGCACAGATGACAAGAGACTCAAGTTCAGGGTCTTATGGGTCTGTAGGCACTTCCCTTTGCTTCAGGCATTCAAGGTTCAGGGCTGTAGTTTGCCTGCTGCCCATTTGTAAGCAGAGTGAATACACTGTCCTAACTCACCAGGCTGCTCTAAGGACTATGAAGAATTTAGGTGTAAAGAGCCACGTAAGTCTCGTGGAGAGAAATACTTGCTCTGGAGTTAGCTTGAATTTCAAACAAGTATTTTGTCTATCTGCAGGGCTTAGTCCTGCAGACTTACCCTGAAACATGCAGCAGACAGCCTGGAGCAGTCCCATGAGCTCAAGTGCTGCATAGGTGTAAGCAATTATTAATAACAAATCTACTAGGCAAACAGGGAGGCATGTGAGCCATGACAACATTGTATCCCAAAGCAGGACTAGATCACAGAGCAGTAATTACTTGCTCTCAGTGCAAGTCTGTCTGTCCAGTATCACCCTGGCACCCCAATCTGTGTCTTGAGATCATTCGTGGTATTTCTGCTATCATTGTTGGTACTAACAACAATATCCTCATCATCTTTGCCTGGGCTCAAAAAAGCACCAGTTAGAGGAAAGGTTGTAGATGGGAGATGGAGCTATGTTTTTTGACACTGTTACCAGTAATTTGGGGCCAGTTCAAAAGCTTTAGGGAAATACTGCTTGTTTCAGTGCTGACACTTTAATTTTGATGAACTTGGCCAGTAGTGAAGAGTGAGCGTCACTGCAGCAGGTGCTGGGATGTCACATCATACCTGGTTCTGGAGTGTTCAGGGGGCTGCTCCCACGTCATGAAAGCCCCAACAGCTCAGCCCCAGCTGAGCTAGTGCCTGTTATTTTCTCCAAGATGGTCCAGCCACAGTCCTGTGTGGTATTGTTTTTCATGTGGAAGGAATATACCGCAGCTCCAGTGTGATCGAGCATGTTAACATCAACAGAGCCTTTTCCCCAAGCTAAACATATTACGGCATCAGCAAATTACAGGGCACCGTAAATTAGACTCCCTCTTGTGCAGACTCTGCTTGCTGGCCAAGGCCGCATCCCTCCCTTAAGGAAGGGTACAGCTGAGGGTTTCATTACTCCTCAGTCTCCCCTGCTCTGTGCATGGGGCTGCTCAGACATGGTCACATTTCCACTCATGCTCTCAGAGCATCCATCCATGCATACTTGCCAAAGGATGCTTTTGTCATGCTGCAGTATGACAGTGACTAGTAAACCTCCACAAAAGCGACTACCTGTAGGTCTGGGTCAGTTGTGGGGCATTTCTACTCATTGGAAAAAAAAATGCACATAGGAAGGGACTGGTTTCCCCTTTCTGTCTCCAGTTTCTGAGCTCCTGTGTTGAAATCCTCAAGTCAGGTAAACAAGCAGACACCTGGCTCTCTGACAAACGTGTTTTGGCCAATGTGTTTTATCCAGACCTTTTCTGCAGAACAGAGCATGGAGAAATATTATTGTGGGCCTGGGAAAAACAATCATTAAAATGAACCATTGAGCTCTTTTCCCTGGAAAAACAACAAATGCAGCCCACACTCTCCCATCCCCCTCACTGCAGCTTTACTTGCAGGAGTAACCCGGGGCTTCCAGCTCCAGTTGCGTGTGACAGAGCTCTGCCAGGCTGGGGCTCTGCCATGCACACCTCAGAGCAGTCCCTTTGGAAACTGCATTTCAGAAGAAAAGCCCTAAAAAAAGGCAGCAAACACAGGTAAATGATTATTTACATCTGCTGCTATGGGGAGTGTTACACAAGAGGAGGGTGGAGCACGTTCCACCGCCCTTCCACAGCTTGTGGGCAGAAAAGCCGATCACTGCTGTGGTGTTTCTACTCCCCCAAGACGGAGTTAATTCTGTTTACCTTGTAATAAGAATGCTCTTTCTTGCTTTTTTTCCCCTTGGCTGAGCTTGTTTTCAGTCTCCCCTGCTACTATCATGCTGGGGCAGCTGGCTCCAAGGGCAGCCAGGAGTGCTGGGCTGGGAGTACCAGAATCGCATGCCTCCCACCTGCTGAACCTTGCTGTGTGGTTCTCAAATTAAAAATCAAAGCCCTTGCCTGCACTGGGAAGTGAATCCGTGGCAGGGGAGAACACTAGTACTAGCACTGAGCAGCTTTCACATAGTTGTGTCTTTCCTAGGAGCCAGGGATGGAGGCACTAACTTGGCACTGGATAGTTTCAGGTTGTTCTTCCCTCACTGCCGCCTGCAAGAGTCTTTCTCACTTTTTTTTTTTTGGTCTTCATTAAAACCCACCTGAAAACTAAAGGACACTGGCAGAGGCTATCTTTGTACCCCTCAGTCCTGGGGATCCTCGCTGGCAATGCAGGTGGAGGTTCTTAACTGTGAGGAAAGGGTTTGTTCTCTGCCCTGATGTGAAAATGCCTTTTTTTTTAATGTCAGACACATCCTTCACCTGGACAAAAGCTTTTGCAGGTCTTTTTAGTGAGTGAAGTACAAAAATACCATGAATAAGAATGGAGACTTGTGCAATGTCCCAAAATGTGCCACCAGTTCATCTAACCCAGCCTGGTTGTACCAGTCAGGAACAGTCTAGTATGGCCAAATGGACATTTTTCCAAAGGGTCCTTCCTTAAGGAGGAGAGAAGACCTGGACAATTATAGTGAAGAAGGGCACAAGGGAAGCAGAGCCTAGATTCAGAGCAAGGCAAAAATATGGGAAACTTAACATCAAAGTTCATGTTTCTCACATGAAAGCTGCTCCTGGGCCTGGCTGGTGAACCAGATAGGAGTGGAGGGCAGTTTCTGTGCCTCAAGGCAAGCCCAGCAAATGTGTTACCCAGATGGGTTGCCCAGTGCTCAGCCCCCAGCCCGAGGAAGGACCCACCAGCTGACAGCTGCTTACAGCCCCTGTGGCAGCAAAGCAGAAGCACCCACAGGCTCCATAGCCAGGAGCTTCTGTTGTCTGCAGCAGATCTCTATAGGAAATGTAGACCCTGGAAGCACCAAGTCCCAGACACAGTATGCTAGGAATCCAGGCAGGGCTTTTCTGGAAAAGCTGTAGGAGTTGGGATGTTTTCCAATCAAGCACATGAGGCTCAACAAAGGAGTGTTTTTCCCTTTCTGCTCAGTGATGCAGATGCCAGAGTGCAGGACTTCAGGAGCTGCAGAAAGGGTCAAAAGCAGCATTCTGTATAAGACCAAGCTCCTTGTGGCAGGCTGGACTTCTAGAAGCAGGCAAACAACAACCAGGCAAATTGAAAAACCAGTGGGAGTGGAGGAATGAAGAGTCTAATGAAGGGGAATAGGGAGAAAATCCTTGCAATACTGTTTGTGTTGCAATCAGAAAGCTGGCTTGGAAAGTTCAGATCAGTTATCCCCAGCTGAAATATGTGGTTGTTATAAGTCTGTGGCTCACCTGCACATCTGTGCGCTCGGTGACACCAGCCATCTGCTATGCCAGTTAGGTAGGTGCTAAGGCGGTGGGCAGACATTGTGGGGGAGTAATCCTGATGGCGTACACACAAGCTGGCAGGACTCTGGCCACTTCTGAGGTCTGACATTTCAAGATTTATTGAAAACTCATTGCAGGGGGGATGGACTAGGTGACCTTTAAAAGGTCCCTTCCAACCCAGACTATTCCATGATTTGACTGACACTGCAAAGAGCTGACTGCAGAATAACATCAGGTAGACTCAAGTGTAAGACCTTGGTGCTACTACTGGCATCTTTTAGCTGTCCTTTGTGAAAACACTGAGATAATTTTACATCACTGTCACTTCACTGGTTGCCCCAGAGTTATTCCATGTCTCCATGCTCAGAACAAAAGGGTTGAGCTCTTTCAGTCTGGTTACTCATCTAGATTTGTAAATCTACTTTTGAGGAACTTCAGAAACTTACTGCCATTTCTGGGGTTTGCTCTTAAGCAGAAGTCCTGCATTAACTTTTGTCCCTCCATAATGCCATTATTTCTGCTTCTGCCTTATATTTAAAAGATTCTGAACTTCTATTAGTATTTCACAAATATTTGTCACCAGATCTCTTGGTTACTTCTGGGATCTTAGTCATAAGTTTTCAGTGGTTTAATATGCTTTATATGTTCAGAGCAATACAGAAAACAAAGCCAAATTTATTACAAGAAGCTCATGTACAAATCAGAACTGAAACTGATAAAGGCATGAGCATGGATGATTTATTAAAACTGAATTGGAGAAGACAAGAAATCCAACAGGCTGATGCTATTCCAAAAACATCTTAAGCTCTCTTACTCCTTTCAAATATCTAAGCAATATAAATGAGCATGTAATTCCCACTGACAGTCAAGTTCCCTGCATAGTATACAGAGCTTTGGCACAATGTGAATAATAAATATGGTATGGAAGAAGATGCCAAGAAGCAGTCAAAGTTCCCATTGTTTGCACAAATACCATCATTTCGTTGCAGGAATGCCAGTCACATGCAAAGACTGAAACTCTCCCCCAACTTTCAACCCATGTAACTCCTTCCCTATGCAACCTACAGCAGAGATGGCCAAAGGGCTGTAGAAAACACAGCCAAGTAGAATTGCATGATCACACAAGAAAGGCAGGGCAAATGAAAGTTTGGCTGTGAATTTTGTCAAATTGAAAGTATAGCAAACAAACAAACAAGGTAGCCTCTGGCTCCTTCATCTGTTCCAGTCTCACACACAGATCTGTACCTCCTGGAGTGGCCAATTTTTGCCAGCTGCTGAGAAGTCCTACTGACCATTTTATAGGTAGGATTGCTTTCCTCTCTTCTTCTGCCCAGGAAACTTCAGAGCAGAACTTGCAAGAGTCCTTGGAGAGGGAGCGAGCATGAAAACATGGGAAAAAATTAATCTCAATGGAAATCCTTGACTAATTGACAGGCTGGAATAAGAATGACCATAGACCCCGAACTATGCCAGGCAACCAGCCTGCTCCAGGCACTGCAAGCTCCCTCAGCCAGCCACATGCCTGGCTGTTTTGCTTTGCCAGCTTTACAAGGCCTAATTAGCTCTATTCCTTTTGTTTGTAATTACAAAAGCAAACAGCCCTTGGAGAGTGAGGGACCAGGAGGCAGCTCCTTGACTGAGCTTAAGAAAATGTTTTAAATACAGTTTGCCTCTCATCACAAGTATTTTAAAATATGAAAAAGTTGAACACAAGAGCCCTGGTGAATGGAAAAAGGTTTCCAGAGCATGTAGAAGCAGGGGGATAGAACCTTGCTACCCTGGGCACATATCAGTCAAGGTTAGAAGAGTCCATCCCCACCAGGAAACATTCTCTACCTGGCCTGCAAAAAAAGTACACCCAACTGGTCGTGCTGTCACAACTCGCAGAAGCACAATACACTCCTCAAGGGGCTTTAGAGCGAGATGGATCCTCCCACAGCCCTTCTCTTCACAGCCCTGTTAACCCAGAAATATCAAGGAAGGGCACATAAGAGTTTAAGAGACACACATGGATCAGCAGGTCTCTTACTGCTCTGAAGGCAGAGCATCTCATGCAGGTAACCACAGTGTGCACATACCCTAACCCAGATAAAGCCACAGACAGTATACAACTCCACTGAAACAAAGCATCTCTCCTGGGAGCACCATGGCTCCACACCCCATCCATCCCTTCCCCATTCCTGCAGCTCCCACTCTCCCTGTAAGGGAGCCATGCGCCTTCCCCCTACCCCTTCCTGCTCCACCCAGGGTGCAGCTGCCTTGCCAAGGAGCAGACCTTCTGGTTCCTGGGCTGCAATCATAGCAGATTACTGGGTGAGTTTCTGCCAGAGGCCACAACTGCCTGACTCACTGCAGAAGATCTGTCCCCACCTATGTCTGCTGTAGATACACACAGCTAAACAAGCTCCATCCTGGCAGGCAGCCTCCCAAAAGCCCAAGCCCCACTCTTCTCTTCCATACACATCATCCAAGTTCTGCTCAAAAACAAGAAATTAAGTAATAGCCTGATTTTCCTTAAAAAAGTCCATTTATTGAAATTGTTTAAACACTTTATACAAGTTCCCAATACAAGCTTCGGCTCTCTGGCTCAGGGTTAATGCAAATACACAAGCATAGACTTCATCAGCTCTTAATTGTCACCTGAGCTGCCACCTCCTAGGACAAGAGGTCTCATGAGGCAGCTGCTCTGCTGTGCACAGGCAATTCCCCATGGAGAAGTGGAAGCCGTACGACCCAGCTCCAAGTACAGGCCAACATCAGCTCAAGCCTGAAGCCAATGCTCTCCCTGTCTACAGAAGGAAATCAAGAGATCTGATGCCTCTGAACACATACACAATTATAAAGCCTGGTCAGAAGCAACCATTTTCCTTCTATACAAAAAGGTTGCACTTTGGAGAGGTGGTACCATTCCTCTAGGAATTATGAGATTTAACTCCCAGGGTAAGTAAACACCAAGTGACTGACTAGGTGTTTCAGGAGAAGAGGTGGGAACGTTTAATGAACTGCATGATTTCTTTTTTTTTGGATATGACTCAATATGCAAGGATGGTGGCTTTATCTTTAAAATGTTTTTTTTCTGCCTCTTTGGTGAGCTTGGATTACAAGAAAATGCCATAAGCTTTGGATCAGTTTTCTTAGAATTTGCCTTCACATCATCACTGGAAGTGTTTAAAAGAAATACAGGATGGAATGGCAGCGTGTGAGGTATCCTTGGGGAAACATCAGGGATTGGCAGTGCATTCAGTTTGGTTTAACGCAACTAGCTGCATAAGGCAAACAGAAATCAGTAAACTAAGCCCAAATGATCCAAGGAAAGAGGGAAGTGTTAAAGCTGACCTGTAACACACAGAATTGGATAAAGCTTCAATCTCGGCTACCAGGGTGGGAACATGGCAAAAAATCACTGGCAGCACTCTGTGTCCAACCAGAGACACACAGTGAAAACAGAAGGCAATCATTTTTCTTGAGCTATTCCCTGGCACCAGGCAAACCTGCAGCTGCTTTGGGAGTCTGATAACTTCTGTAGTTGCTACCTTACACTGCATCTTCCTTTGGCCAACAGCATGTGCACAGACAGCATGGATTTCTGTAAAGTCACTGCAATTTAATAGTGTCTGACTCTTTGTCAGCCCAGAAAGCAGGATGCTGTGCTGAAGATGATGCCAATAAGACAAGAGTATTTTACATCTCTTCAAACATTCCTGCATTTAAAGTCTTTTCCCTGGAATTATGTTTCCCCTTAAGCTATTGGTCTCATCATTTTGTATAGATTATATGTTCCTTTAATTTCTACACACATCACACTGGGCTCTAACTTAATGGGATATGGGACTGAATTGTTACCATCTATTTAAAAAAAAAACCAACTAAAAAAAAGCACCAACATCCATCTATAAAAACAGTATCGTTTTCCCTTTTACTCCCAAATACTAAACTTAACCCAAGCTTGGAGGTTTTTATCTTTCCAGTGGCAATACCTATGAACCTAGGCTAGCCTTCCTCCAAGGGCTGGGAGAGAAAGGAGAAGTTATGTCCAGTACCAAAGAGGATTACAAAAATATACACATTTTTGGGAGAAGAGGAAGGCAGAACCTAGAGCCTGGACTCTGCTCAGGACAGTGGCATTATAGTGTCCTCTCCAAAATGCTTTCACTACCAGTGCTGGTGGCTCCTCTTCTTTGTTTCATTATACATAATCCTTCCCTGTGGACGAGGCATTTTTTGGGTAGCCTCGGGTGGGTGGATACGAAGTTTCTCTCCGTGGACAGGAACAGCAGAGGAAGGATCCCCCCAGTATGGCCAGAGATGAGGCTGCCCAGCCAATGAAGAGAGCTGACCCAAACTCAAATCTGGGGGAAAAAGAAGGGAGAAAGTGAATAACACTGCAATCCAGAGGTATTACTTACAGTAACATTTTCACACAAAGCAGAAGGAAGCAGAAACTGGGATGGACATGGCTTTCTGTAAGGCAGCAGTTTGGAGCAGTCTTTGTGGACCCTCAAAGCCAGATCTTCAGCATCAGTTCAGAATTTTGGGTCACCTCGCACAGCTGCAAGTGTGCAGGGTGTGAACTGATGCCAAGCTCTGTGCAAACCAGTAGTGGAAGAAAATCATAGAAGTCACATCAGTTAGGTCTCTGTCAGTGATGCTGCCTTAACATAAAGCCAAGACGTAAAAGCCATATGGATAATGTGGTCCCAACTCTTTCTGCACAGTTTGAAGCCAACCCAGTTAGTTCAGAAAATTCCCTTTTTCCTTTTGAGCTACTGCTAACTCAAAACTAAGCCCTGTGAGCATTTGCCACACGAAACTGTACTGTCTTATACCCAAAGGGTCAGTACCTGGTGTTGACGGGGGTGAAAGGGTCATAAAAGGCCCGAGCCACTCTATTGCCATACCACGATGTGGCCACCAATGCTGCTAGACCTGCATATAAAAGGGAACACAATGTTATGGCTTAAGATAAAACAATCTATAAAATCACTGCAAAAATATGCATGCAGCAGAATCAACATCTGGAGTAATGCTCAGCTGCTGCTACCCTGGGCAGTTCTGAGCTGGTTGGCAGAAAAGCTAAGAAAGGATATGAGGTCCCCCCACAGTTACATTGCACCAAAATCAGGACTGCTGACAGCCTTTCACTGAAGCAGGATAAAAGGCAGCTCTACTAACATATATTGAAGGCATGAAGTCCAGAGAGAGAGAGAGGGAGAGAGAGAGAGAGTGTGTGTGTAACGCCAGTGCCAACAGACCCATGTGATGCCTCAGGCAGCCAGAGCTACTGTGCCAAAGTCTGCTAAGACCAAAATGCCGTCTGGGAAATTTAACACTAAGCACATCTGTATGTTACCAACCTGAAATGATGAAGATCACCCCACCAAAGACAGCCATCCACATCTTCTTGACCTGATTATCTTCCATGCACTTCATGCATTTCATGCCAGTCACAGCAACAAACAAACCCACGAGCCCCAGGAGTATTGCAGCCACCATCAAAGCCCTTGTGGCCTGCAGACTGCCTGGAAGACATGAGGATTTGAGTTACCACAAAGAAAACTCAAAATACAAATAGGAATTCAAATTACATGTGTCAAAATACTTCTATTCCCTGTTACACAGGATACATCCAAGCAAGAAATTCCTTTTTATCTTGAGTCTCAAGACTGTCATGCATCAGGATCAGAGAACTCTCAGCCTCTTCTAAAATGCATGGCAAACAAGGGCATGCAGCCTTTCTGCAGGAAATGACCTGGGAATTGCCCTCAGACATCTTTTCTTCCCTGATCATTTGAATCCCAATTGGAAGGACATATCTGTTTATCAAAAGAAGTATTCAGATTTAGGCTCTACCTTGACAGAGCACTTAGGCACATGTTTTAATATGAATAGTACCATACATATGAATAGTCCCACAGCAGACAGCAAGGCCCCTTTACTGTTCAACACTTCCAAAACCTGTCTTTTATACAAATAACTCAGTACCGATTTAGATTTTTTTTTGTGCTAAATTCTCAGTTTGAACCCCAGAGGGTACAAAAACAGGATGGCAACAAAACCAGGATTTTCCCAGCCAATTGAAAAATAGGTTGTTTTCTACCTAAAAATATTTGGCTTAGTTGACTCAAATGCTTTAAGAGCCTCTTGTGCTTTTGAAGAGTTGGAGCATGGGGTGATGCCTCGATAGGCAACTGTAGCATTTGCCCGAGTTCTCAGAAGACAGACCTGATGTACTTTATCCAAGATTTGGTTTTATATGGACTCAGCTGAAGGCATAGACACACTAACCATATGAATGTGAGTTATTGAACTCGGATTTTCTTGATACCAAAGAAGAAAAATAATTTAATTAAGTTATTACTAAAAAAACCCTCAGGTGACAAAAAATCTGACTAGCAGTGAAATAAGAGCCTGAGCTTTACTGTCTGGCAAATCAGGTTTGTTTGAACGGCATTGATTTTAATATACAGTCCTGTAAAGACCTGGGAACTAACAGGGCTGGTTAATAAAAGGAATAAGCTCCCAGGAGCACGCTGTAACCAAGGCAGCAAAAGTGTTCCCTGACACAGAAGGTTATCTAGCAGTGACACAAGTAGTAGCAAAGTATCCCCAGAATCTTTCCCAAGGCTGGAGCTCACCCTTCAAAACAGCCTGACTGCCTCCTGCTAGAGCTCTGCAAAGCACTTCAGGCTTGGAAATCACAAGATTTAAGCCTATAACAGAGCAACTTCACACTCAGTCAATGCTGGTGTGGGAACCCCATCTGAATCCCTGATACAACAATGGGCTGTCTGGCTGAATATGAAACTCAGGAGTTCAGAGTTGGCACTGGCCAGGAGGGGAACAAAGCCTCACACCCAACACCAGGCTGTCAAGACTCCAGTTTTCTGGATCTGCCCCTTCACACACAATCTTACTGTTTTATAAATAGATTATGAAACTAGTTACAAACAATACAATAAAAAGGCAACATTCAGAGCAATAGGAAGTGACACTTTCATAAGATGAGTCTTGGCTTTCTTGGGAAAAAAGTCCTTCAATCAGCTTGGCTAATGTTATCCCTTTCTTCCTTCAAAGGCGAAGGAAGGTGACACCTCCACACTGCCCAGGTTAATCAAAACCCATCTGCTGCACTGATTGCAGAAACCCATTAACAAAGCCATTTGTCACTTAAGCATAAATCAGCACAGCAGTATTCAAACTCGTTTTTAATTGATTTATCTCCAGTGTTAGAGATTACACTCCAAAAGTAATTTCTATCTTACAAAAGTAATGCCAACTTTCAGAGAGACTTCAGCTGACAAATCACCACCCAACCCAGGCAGCCAATTCAGCTGCCATACATTTAAGGCTAAATTGTGGCCTACTGCAGCAACGCTGAGGAGGCCAATGGCTGAATACTATTTTTACTTAGCATGGGAAAGGGTACGTTCTGCAGGGATAAGAAAAACCTGTTTTATCAAGACTACAGCAAGTTGGGCTCAGTCTTGCTGCATAAGAAATTACTTTATAGGAGAGGGTTTTGAAAAAGTTCTTTCATGAAGCTGGAAATAGGCAATGCTATCTCTAAAAACTAGAAAACTACTTAAAAGGGTGGGAAGAGACCTCTCACCTTCAAACACGATGCTAAGGAACAAACACAGGAAAATGCTGGAAAATGTTTCCATGACCTCTGAAGACCTTGCTATGAAACCTGCTAAAATCTCAAGACATGTAAGTATTAACTGGATGCATCCCATGGCACAACAGCTCTGCAGAAACAGTTGAACGAAACACAGCATTGTGAGCATTTCCCAGAGCTGCCTCCTTTCAGCAAAGCCTGGGGGAACATCTCCTGGTGCCCTCACCCCTTCCTCATGCACAGCTCCATGGCATAGGAGAACAGAAGCATTTAGGAAACTTGCAGTAGGACAGAAAAACAGGTTGAAGTGTTTTGCAGAACATACTGTTCCTTTATCCCAAGAAGCTGTAATGTGACATGGCTGAATTAGCCAACCACCCTCCACCCGCCCGCCCGTGCTCAGAGCACAAGCTGGGAGGCAGTTTTTGTCCTCCTACCACTTTTGCAATGTATGCAGTGCACTGACCACAGTTAATCATCACACAAGCTACTAGTTATTAACTACACATTAACAACCGTGTTGTCAATGGAAGCTGCACATCCAGAGGCTGGGAAAGCTAGTTTAATAATAGCTCTGTTGTTCACATGGGCCTTTCCAGGTGCTTTAAAAATCCAAAATTATACAAGTATACTATTGTCTTGACCTGCTAAACAGGACTGGCTACCGACAGCAAGTAGAAGTACTCCACAGCAATTTAACTTTATGAACACTATGACTTCTACCATATTAGTGACAACCGGATTTCTCCCACACACTCCTTGCTGCTGCAACTGTCTTGACAACAGGAACAGAAAAGCCCAAGCAGTCTCAGGAGCCCTTGGGGAAGAAACAGTCCAGTACAAGGTGAGACAAAGTGGCCTGGCACCCAAAAACAGCTCTCAGATGGCAACAGTATTTTGTCAATATAAACCAGTTTTGACTTGGAAGCCAAGCCTTTTTGTTGCTGGTTAGTAATGAGAGACACAGCCTGAAAAGCCTATAGCAAGAAAGCAGCAAGGACTGAAGAACAGAGGCTTAAAACTACTCCTGACAATTAATAACAGATGTGTATTCTGCAAGGCATATGATACCACTTAAGTTTACAAACATGCTGCTTCAGCTCATACCTGATTCACATAATAAACCCTACTTGTTTTAAAAAACATGCCAACAAACTGTTCTGACTTATTGTTAGTAGGTTTGGACACAAACTACCTAAGTTTATCTGAAGCCTACTTCTTCCTTCCCACAACTATCATTAACTTGACACAGAAGTAATTGCTGGTAACTGCTTAGTTATATATCTGTATATATACGAAATACTTCAAAAGTACTTCACTTGCAGGTGTTTGAGGGTTTCTTCTATCATCGTATTTCCTTATTTAATCTGTGTATGTCATTTATGTTACAGAAAAGCTGTTGGGAAAGTGCCATGGGATTTTTGTAATGGCTGTTTGTAATGCAAAATTGCTGTAATGGCTCTGTGTGCAGATTATTCTCTGATAGGGATGCTCATTGACTGCTTTACTTGTATTTAAAATATGGACTTTTCTTTCCCTTCCCACGGGCCTCCATGCAACCGACTGATGACAGAATACCAGTGAAACAGATGCTGTGCAGCTCCCTCTAATCTCTGCAAGGGAAGTTCCCCAGGAGTTACAAGCAGCTCCACAGTGTAGGAAGCATGTTACACCATCCACCTCCAAGAACAGTCAGCAGCCTTCAAAGCCTTCCCACCAGGGTTCATGAAAGCTGGATCCCCTGGAAGCAGTGGGATCCAAGATCCTGCTGGTCGGCCCTGTCAGCATGTGAAAGTTACTATTGTGATCTCAGCTTCAGAGGTGGCCTGCAAACACCTCTCTCACTTGCATTCTCACTGCACCCAAAAGCTACAAATGGCTTGGAGGCTTTCAACCCCCTTACCAGACCCTGCAAAGACCCACTCTGCATACCCATTACCTTCATAGCACCCCACACAAGCCTAGAAGACTGTACAGAGGAATTTAGGCAAGACAGGGACTCTGGGTCATGTTTCTTGACAAAATGGGAAGGGTGGGAAGTCCTCACTGCATGTCCAGTGCAAAAGCAGCAAGTTCAGTAGATGACTGTGGCTTTTTACTCAGCTTAACAGAAAGCAGGAAAGGTTCAATGCCCTCCTACACTCACTAACACAGAAAGGGTGGTGCTAAGACAAGCAGCACATGGTACCACCATTGCCAGATTCCTGGTCAAAGAACACAGCCCGTTTTCCCACGAAGCCTGGAAATTCCCTTACCAAGAGATTTAGTAACACACAGTAACACCAGCTACTAAAGCTACTTAGGAGCTGCTTGTAGAGCAATAAAGCCAGTGTATTGCAACAGACTCCCATCCCCTCTTGCAGAGGCACCAGGGCACACAAACAGCCTCGGTGGCATTCCAAGGAACCCTCTACCTTCACAAAGCCAGCACAAGTGAGACTGTTTATCAGTCAATCACGATTTTTCATGAGGAAGGAACAGGGATTGAGAAACACTGTAGCAAATTAACCCTTAACCTACATGAAAGCACAGATACCAGCAAGTTCTACCTGCTTACTCCAGATCTAAAGATGGAGAATTGGACACATGCCCCTCATGCTTTGTCCCTCCCTGGGCCACCCTCCCAACTCCCCCACCATCACAACTGAGCTACGGTAACCTGAGCATGAACCCTTCCTTCCGCCACCCATTCTCTTCCCCAGCTCCTGGAACAGGCTGAGCCACAACGGTGAGGGTGTAGGAGGGAAGATTTCACATTTCAGCGATGCTGCTTGACCCAGAGGGTATTCAAACCCTTGTTTATTTTCTGGGCTAGGGCACAAAGGCTCATTGTGGATGTACTAGGTTTGGTGATGAAGTGATAGATGAGTCTGAGCTTGTCTCAAGCACAGAACCTCTCCCAGCAAAACCAAACAGAGTGATGAGTATCTTCAGCTAAAACAGCCTAGACAGGACCCAGAACAATCTCTGCTCAGAACAGGATAATGTGGTTAGGTGGTGCTGAAATGTTTCAGAGACAGGTACCAGGAGCCCTACATCCTCCTGTCTGAGACCATCCCCCTGAGACCCTTAGGAACACAAAGCTGAGCTAAGCTCCATGGACCATGCTGGAGGGCCACAAGAACAATGCTGAGGCTGTGCAACAAAGCCTTGTTGCAAGGGTGGCATTTGTTGCCTCTATGTCTGCGTGTGGCCACGCACTGCTTTTCACGTAAGCCAGCAAAACGCAGCCTTTCTATTGCCTGAATAGGAGCAGTGACATAAGCCCTCAGCTGAACACAGCTGCGGGAGAAGTGCCAGCACGGGTGCACTCCAGCAGTGTGCCCACACGGGAAGCTTGAGGCCCCTCACTTGATTAATGGTGCTCATCAGCTTGTGCCAACCCCACCTCTGCCATGCAAAATCGGTCCAAGCAGCCAAACACTGACACATCCAGAGGAATGGCAACAGCTACCAGGGACCCAAAAGTTTGCTGGCAAAGCCTTCCAGCATTCTCACAACCATGAGTTACTGCAGGTGTGAGAATGTTCAGTCCTTTCTATAGGGACAAAGTAATTACAGATGTGAGCCTCTCCCATCAGCTCACGAAGCTCTGACATGTGAAGCTTTGGCAGGAAAGCGTGGCCAGGCAGGTCTGTTCACACAGCTGTACCACCTTCCACCTTCACCAGAACATAGATAAATGCAGTAAGGGAGCTCTCCACTGCACCTGTCAGCATAGATGGTTTTGGTTTGATTGTTGTTGGGGGGGGGGGTTGTTTGTTTTGTTTTGGTTGGTTTGTTGTTGGTTTTTTTGCACCTCCACCCAAAACAGCGCTGCTGGTCCCTGCCCGCGCCTATGTGGCTGTAAAACCTTGAAGGCACACCAGGAGGGAAAACAGCAGATAACGTTTATGCCCTCAGTCACGATCCACTTTCAAGCGGGAAAGGCACAACTTGAGCAAGCTGAGGCACCAAACAAACGACGGGCCCTTTTGCCAGCCCTCACTGATTTTCCCGGTGACGGTAACATCCCCTGCGATCTCCCTTTTTCTTGGGAATTTTCAACATGTGGTCCTGGGAGGGCCAGGGGCTCTGCGAGAACACAAAAGGTGGCACTCACACTACGAGTTCAGCCTCGGTCCTTGGCACCTCCCTCCCCTGTAGCCGTAAAAGAGAAGAGCCCGTATTGTTCGCTGGACAAAGGTGAGGGGAGCAGCTGGTTTCGGTGCTCAACCATGAATGGGCCAGGTCTGGAAGGCCTGGGGCAGGTTTCTGGGAGTCTGTTCACGGCGGGTTCCGCAGTTGATTCCGCAGGCAGGTCTCATTAACAGCACAATGGGCTGCGCACAGCCCCCGAGGCAAGATTACCTTTCGCAACCCATCTAGGGGGTGGATGGAGATTCCTCAGCCCTGCTGGCACCTTCGCCCCCCACCCCCAGTGGGAGATAACAGGCTTGAAGCTGAGCTTACACATAATTACCACTCAAAGCACCTCGGACAGTGTGCTCAGCCCTGCCCCGATTAGCTCAACCCCGCACCCCACGACTGCCAAGTGGGTGCGCAGCACTCCTGATGCGAGCAATCCGCACCTCTGCGGGGCCCGTGAGCGTTCGGGCAAGGGAGCAGGAGGGACTGATGTGGGCTGGCCGCGAAAGTGGTGCAGGGGGTGTCCGACTTCACACACAGGAAGGGCTGGTGGCAATCGGACTCGGGGACACTCCCTACGGGCCTCGGTTTACATGAGACTGCCTCCTCAATCCTTCGGGAAATAGAAGGTGACCAAGGTGGTAATTATTATTTTATTAATTAGGGAGGGATGAAGTTGGCCCAGTACTAGGGATGAGGCGAGGGATATTGAGAAAGGAATACTTTTTTTGGGGTATCGACATGAGTTTTGTTTGCCAGTGCTCTAGAAATGACCCTCACTTACGGCTCCAGCTCGGCGTGAGCACCCTGAGTGACACCCCAGCCAGCCTGGCCGATACCCCAATGACACCCCAGCTGGCCAGGCTGCAGCTCCTGCCTGCATGAAATGGCTTCACCGGTCCTACGACAAGTTAAGAGACTAAAGATTACCTTGACGTACTGGTCTGCCTAAAAACTGCAGGCAGCGCTACCTGGGCAGGAGGCCAGCTCACCTGCCAGCCCTGCTGCCTAACAGCAGCAGCGACTTTCCCAGAGAACAAAAGACCGAAACAGTCAAAGGCAAACAGGACCCGTACTCTAAAAGCCCACTCCAGCCCCGCTGCTAAGCTCTGCTCCCTCTCAGCCGTGCCTAGTCCTTGGCTGAACCTCCACAGCCAAAAGCTCTTGTTCACAGACACGGCACTTTCCGGAACACACGTGGAGGATCCGACCCTTCCCTCCCGGGACATTTTTCTTTGTGGGGGAACGGGCAGCCGGCGTGCGGGCAGGGGACTGCGGGGCGCCCCCGGCTCCCTGCCCGAGTATCGCCCCCGCTCCCCGCCCGGGGAGGCGGCACTGCCCAGGGTGGCCCGAAGGACAGTCACTGTAGGGTCACTCTCAGCTCCGGCGGGGAGAGCCACGGGGGGACCCAAAGAGACAAGTGTCTGACCCCCGACAGGATGAAGCGTCACCAAAGAGATGGGGGACCCTGAGCCCTGCACCTTCAACCCCTAAGGGACAGGCTACGTAATTCCAGCGGGACAGAGACCGTGAGACCCGACAGCAAACAGCACCCTCACGGCGACAGACACTTGGGACGGGTGGGAGGACGACACCCGCTCGACGACGGCGGAGACGGGACACTGGACATGCAACAGGGCTGGCAACCCCAGTCCAGGTACTTCAGATGAGCTTCGACGCGACCGGCACCGCCGTGGGGTGGCGACCCCACGGGGCCTGAACCCCCAGCCCCGACCGAAAGGGCACGGGGGAGGAGGAGACGGCCCCGACGGGACGGGCACCCCCGGCTCCCTCACCGCCCAAGCCCCGACTTACCCTCCAGCTTGAGCAGCGAGTCGTACACCTTGCACTGGATCTGCCCCGTGCTCTGCATGGCGCACGACATCCACAGTCCCTCGTAGAGCGCCTGGGCCGTGACGATGTTGTCCCCCGCGTAGGATGCCATCTTCCACTGGGGCATAGCGGTGCTGATGATGATGCCGATCCAGCCCAGGAAGGCCAGCACGAAGCCCAGGAGCTGCAGCCCTCCGCTGGCCATGTCTGGGGTGGGGACGGGGACAAGTGGCTGTGAGG
>VZRE01007732.1:127716-188872 GCA_013396775.1 Cephalopterus ornatus | reverse complement strand
GCACCTGGTTGTGCCCGTGGGTCTCCCCCCCCTCTCCTAGAGCTAGGGGTCCAGAGAACATGACCGCCCCCCACTCAGTTTCCTCGGGAATGGCAGCCCGCTGCTGTCCTTTATTGTGATGGAGCTGTAAACTTCACCCTCCGTCGGGCACTTTCCCTCCCCGAGCCAGCACACTGGATGGGAAAGTGGAGACGGGGCTGTGCCAGTTCCACCTGCCCAGCTGGTGTCTACGTGACCGTCTTCCCCAGCCCACCTCAGTGCTGCCAGGCAAGTCAGGGGGTCATTTCCCACCTGGCATTTCTCTGCCAGGCTCTGCGGACATGCAGCACACGTGGGGATAATTGGCTGCGGAGGAGGCAGTAGAACAATCATGGGAATTATGAGTACTATGATTTTAAAGGGCTTTCAGGGAGGCAGCTGCGCAAACACTCATCATCCGTGTACAAATCCAAACTTTTGAACCGACCAAACGATATGCTGTACACCTTTGCATTACTGGACCTCTCATTACTGAGAGAAATTTCGGTTTTTGAATGCTTGAGTGATTTACTAAGGTTTATTGAAACTAGGGGATTACAGAGAAGGAAGGAGTGTCCTCTCTCTTGGGCGTGTGTTTGTCCAGTTACTATAGTTCCCCTTTCTCCTGCGTGGATATTTGAATATTGACAGATCCAGACTCAGAATAGGCAAAATGAGGAAATACTGTCTCCTTCAGAGGGCATGGGCTGGGTGGTGCTGCCTGCCCTCACCACGGGCTGGATGGAGGCGACGTTCAGCCCGGACCTGCTGTAATTCCAAACTCTGAGATAAACAGGTGATAATTCCTGATAAAGGTCCTGCTAGAGATAGAGATGGGGTTGCATTGTTTTGACACCGTGGTTTGCTGCATTCTGATGACTTAGGAGATTTTGCTGAAGCTGCTTCCCGAGATTTGCAAACAGACAAACAGATTCGTGATTACCTGACCCGTCCTGTGCAATGCCGGGGGGAGGGGAGGAGGGGGCGTTAAGGGGGAGAAAAGCAACTGCAATCTCGCCCCACGGGGCAGAGACAAAGCACGGCTGGTTTGCTCGGAAAACACTTGCAGCTGCCGGTCCCCAGCGTCCCGGCAGCAGCGCTGGTGTAACGAAATCCATCCTAGTTACCTGGTAGCAAACTCTTCCAGCAATGTCCTTTTTCATTCTTGAAGGAACAGGGAGCTGTGAATCTGGAGCTGAAGAAACGGTGTCTCTGTGGAGCACAGTCTTTTAGTTATGGGAGTGAGAAAGAAGAAAGCAGCAAAGTTTGTATTAGCAAGGCAGAGCTAACAATGTAGATGAATTTCTCTGCATATTCATGGAGAACTTCTCGAGATATAGGGAGCAGAGAAACCAGCACGGTGTTGGCTGTTGAAGCTGGTTCCTGTGAGGAACAGTTCCTTGCCTGATGAAGAGGCAGGGCAGAAACCCATGCAAACCTGAGGAAAACAGAGTTAGGATTGTCTGGGTTTGATCACTCACATCTGCAAAGTCATATCAGTCCAGTAGTGTCCATCTGCAAAGGAATGTGCATTTTCCCCAGTGCTTCAGAGCACTAAAGTGACTCACCCCTTTCCTGATCCTCCTGCCACCCCCCACCCCCGACAGACTGGGCAGCTTCTCACTGACTCCTGCAGTGCAAGGTCAGCTCTGGACAGGGTTACAAGTTCCAAAAACACTTTTAGCAGGTTTAGATCCTTTGGCTACTGGCTCTGAGCAGCCAGGAGGGGAAACAGAGACGTTCTGTATGGGAAGGACTTGGACTTTCTACTGAACCTTCTAGGAAAGTATAGGGAGGAGTCCTGGGTGGCAACAATCTGATTGCACTGGCAGTGGGAGGGACATCAAGAGTGGTCTTGAGGACACACATACAGCAGGCATGTGCTTCATGATGCAGCACCCTGACCATGCTGCTGGCTTTTGGAATGACCGCAATTCTTGACCGCCCTGTATTTGGGAAGAGTAGGGCTTAGGGGGTATCCTTTGGGTCAGTTTGTGCCAAATCTGTCCATAGAGTGAGTCTGACTGCTTGGACATACAGTAGGACACAATGTGTCCTCAGTTTCTCCCCCTTCCACAAGGCCACAGAACTTAGACTGGAGACAGCCGTATTCTGTGAGGCGTACTGTAGGATTAGGGTCGACACCTGCCTGGAGGTGGGTGCTGTGTTTCTGAGGGGCTGTACAGCCTTCCCATTGCTCCTCTGTCCTTGATGGGTGCTGCACTGGGCAGTGTTAATGGGTGACAGAATGGCCTTGGGTCAGAAAAAGCCAACGAAAGGCAATAGTGACATACTTCCATGGACCTCCCACAGTCCTTGTACACTGCAGCACAGGTGTGCCTTTGTGTGTATCTTCTAGCCACAAATTCGGTGGCTGCATCTTGCTTTATGGAAATGAGAGTTTGAAGACAAGTTGCTCATGTCTCTTTGGCCACTGAACATCCCTGACAACCCATACACAGTCCTCTCATGCACAGAGTGCCAGCTTCATGAACACCTGATTTATATTTTGCTTTCTGCGGACAATTTGAGGTTGATACTTATTACTCACATTTCATGAAAGATTTCAAAACCCAGCAACTATTTCTGTTGAATCATCACAAGGAATTAACGATAAAGACTGAAACTACATTTTTCCCCTTCATCATTCATCAGTGTTCTCAGTGCTCTGGAATTTGCAGTGAATTTTACAGTATCCCCAAGAGCATCTAGTCTCCTCTTCTGAACTTCCTTCTTTTCTTTGAGACATGAAATATCTTATTTCTTTTATTTGGATGATTTTCTGCACTGCTTCAATGGGCAAAATAAACCCTCCTTTTATTCAATAATCACTGTCTTTCCTCCTCTGCTTAAGATTCTTTTTTTTTTTTTTTAATTGAAAGTCCCAGAGGGTTTTCACTCTATTTTCACGTAGTTTTTTACCTAACTTGGGGAAATACTGTTCGTTCAGATCATTAATCTCAGCTGAAAGACCTGGGTTTATCCAAGATGTTGCAATCTCCTCTGTATTCTCTAGGCTAAAGGTGCTCCACTAGTGACAGTCCTTAGTGATTCGCCTGTTCTTAAGTAAACATGTGAATATTAATTATTTTTTCCCTTTACAAAGCAGGATCAAGTGAGAAGAGACATGTGCATAGACAGTGGCTGAAATCAAACTGGAATGTTTCCGTCTACAGACTCCTCTAATTGTTCATAGAGATTGTCCTCGTGTCCAAGAGCCCTGGCTGCATTGGCCAAATGCCTAACACCTTGGGTGTTGTTAGTCAGAGAGCAGCCTCGCCACTGTACTCAGCTGAGATCTGATCTCTGTGGGTAGTAAACGATACCTGTTTCCTTTTCTGGCAAAAACAAGCTTTAACACTTGCCAGGACTTGCAGGTGAGCAGCCTGGTTTCCTCTTCTCTCAGACATGTCTCAGGGAAGGTTTCACTATGCAATGCCCGTGTTTGGGAAGAATGGGCTCCCATGTGATTTTCTGTCCTCATATCCCCTAAACTTGGCCCCCAGACTGCCCTGAATTCATCCTTGAGCTAAAGCTCATGTATCAGGGGAAAAGATCTAATTCTAAGTTATTATAAGTGTGGGCAGGTGCACAGAGCAGGCACAGCTGCGTTTTCCTGGTTTCAGAGTGAAGGCATAAGCTTCACAACTGGATGAGAAAATGGGAATAGCCAGGCAACATCACCTCAGCCCACTGTTTGTGGTGGCAGCCAATTGTAGAGCCAGGGAATAATGCAAGCACACAGTGACCCTTCCCCAAAATGTGTTACAGCCCACCCTGATCCACGTCCAAATATATCCTGAACCAGTAGCAGTACTTTCAACTTTGATTTTGCACACTCAATTATTTTTCCATAAATTCAGCTGTTTGTTTTTTGAAACTTTGGCACCTGCAGCATTCTGCAGCAAGGAGTTTTGCAGGTTTACTCCGTGCTTTACAAGAAAGTACAACATTTTGTTTCTTTTGAACTCTATGACTTGCTGTTTCAGTTGGTGTCCCAAAGGTTCTGGAGGAAAAGAGCAGACTGGTGGGACCATGTGCATTTATCTCTAGTTTACCTTGTCTAGAAAAAACTCAAAAAGACTTTCTTGTTTATCTGCAGGCTACTTTTTCTTCTCTGTCTCCCACTTCCTCCATCCAGGAGAAACAACGCCGCTGAATCTTAACTCCAAGCAGTTTTGCAGGCAGTGCCCAGATGTCTTTTCCCAGATGTCAGGAGGATCTAAGACCGCTGCAAATCTTCCCTGGGATTAGTCAGGATTGTGTCCAGCCCAGTCTGCAGTGAGGGGCAGACATTGTGTTTGACCATGGTTCCCAGAGAAGCAGCCAAAGATCACAGCTTGCAGGGCTGCAGAGCACAGCAACACAAAGAAAGCTTAACCCTTCATCTGCTACTCCCTACTGTAGGGCTGCCAGTCAGTAAAGAGTTTAAAAAAAAGGTTCTTGCAGAAGACCTCCTTCAATTACTCTTATTGCCTAAAAGGGCACAGGACAGTGAACAACACCAAAACCAGAGCTTTTACCTGCACAGCTGAATTGAAATCTCCATTTCTAGGAAGAAAGCTCAGATTTCCTCTTTGGTATTGAAATTTATGGTTTATGGAGGCAGCATCAGTTAGAGGGACTGACAGGATTTACTTGATACTGACTACACACAGTAAATATATTCTGAAAGTATGATTTTAAATGGGCTGTATAAATTATTTCTTCTCAAATGCTGTGGGACAGAAACAGCATAAACCTCTGTGTGTTTGGACAGCAGACATGACCTGGAATTTCTAATCTGCTGGAGATAAACCAAGCTAATTATCAACCCTCTTCTTGCAGTCATTCAAACATTCACATTTCCCTACCGGCTGTATTAAAGTTACAGTTTTGGGAGTTATTTCATTCTACTCTTCACATGATGGATTTCATCTGGCTGTAGCTAAAATGTGCTTATATATAACACACTGAAGTTGTGTGAGGCTGGCTGAACTCCTGACTTCTCCTCCAAACCACCCTCTGCTGAGGGCCCTGAAAGGGATCGAGTCTCCTCCCCAGCTTCTCGTTTTTCACCTGTTCCCTTTGTTTTTTCTCCTCTTCTGAGTCAGCAACCCACAAATGACTGCAAGGCCCAAGACTGTGCCTCAGAGTGCCCCAGAACACTGAAATCTTTCTCGTCTGTAAATAAATGGTTTTGGCATGTGTAAAGCTGCACTGTGTGTGTCATTACCCACAGCTCACAGATTGCTGGGCTTGCCTGTGCAAGGCAGTGAGCTGCTGAGAAATAAAGGTGGTCCTGCACTTGGCTGCTCACATATTGTTTCCCAAAGTGATACTGGAAGCTCTGACAGAGATTCCACGGCACAAAACCCATCCCTTAAAGGCCATGAGATTTGACCTGAATGGTAGGATTTATTTTGTTTTTGAGTTTTCTATTTTAGTGTTGTTCTTTCACTGGACATTCTGTACCAGAGGCCAGATAGAAAACAAAAGTCAGACATAGTCAAAGTACTGGAAACAATGAGTTTCATAGTACTAGAGAGGTAATGGTGGGAAAAACAGGGAGTTATTGTATGCTGTAGGTAGAAGGTAGTGCTACATCATATCATCAACAAATGTCATTTTCAGAATGTGTGAAACTAACATGGTTTCAGGTGATGGGACAAGTGTGGTGAGGCATCTAGGGAAGAGGTTCAGCAGGTGAAGAGTGTGCCTTGTTGGAAGGGTCAACCGCAATATGCGGCCACCTTCCCTACCACGTGCCACTAGGATCAGGTGGAGCAAAGCAGCTCCTGCTGTCAGAGTCCCAGGGCAGGAGAGGAGAAGCAGTGAGAATAAGAGAGACCCAGGCCTGACCGAGAGAGAGGCAGACACATGTGTGTGTGAGTGTCATACTCAAGTGCATAAGCCATGAGAGATGTGCACCAAAGTCCTGACAAGACAAAATACATACCTAGTACTATCCATGGAAGAGTTTTCTAAGTGCAATTAGAAAAATATCTCTCAAATCCTCCAGTAAATGGGCTCTGTGAAGACCTAACCTTGGCATGCACCCATGCTGTTTGCTCTCATCATGTTTCTGATGCCTCCAAGGTCTTGGTCCTGATCCTCCAGGACCAGTTACAGAAAGAATCACATTTCTACCCAAGTCTTACCAAGTGTCCACCAGAAACTCGGTGTTGGCTGGTGTCTGTGCTTGTTTATGAGCTTGATGACCTAGTTATGGAATGAAATTCCAGAGACTGGCAAGAATCTGATCACCTGCAGAATCACCACTGAAAAATTTTTTTCTCTGGAATAACCTCTGGTTGTTCTTCCTGAAATCACATGAAGGAAGGAGAGTACATTGGATTGATATTACAAAGAGATAGGAGAAGGAAGGAGAGAAAAGATTGCTGATGACTAGATCTGAAGTCCTCCACAGGAACTGATGTTCAGACAGTCCTGAAGACAGAGTTACCTCTGTGAAGTCAGAGTTACCACCGTTTACATTGCTCAACCACCAAGCAAGTGAGCCATCAAGATCAAGTACCTGTGAGTCTGGTTTTGGAGCAACCTTCATGCCAAGGAAAAGCCCAAGCTGTATTCAAGCATTTCAGAAATTACTCTAAGATTCTCATCCCAGGGTATGGCTATGTCTCACCTTTTTGTGCCTGGACCACAACCTCTATCCATTTCCTAAGCCCTTATGACATATCAGATAATTGGTGTTGAGAAGATGAAGTGATCCAGTGTCCTTCCTAGAAAGGCTCTGCTGTAAACTCTTGTAAGATTTCTAGATCAGTCTGTTAGGGGCAATGGGAAGGTCAGGAGATGAAGTTTCAGGTCTCTTTTGGGTTGCTGAACTTAGTCCCTCCCTTTCACATGTTGCTAGGAATTCCTCTGGGGATCAATAACATCTATTTGTGATGTCCTTGGATGTTAGAACAATTCAAGATACAAAGATTACTGTGCTGTAGAAAGTCTTATGACATGCCAGAACCAGATAACAACTGCTCAGCATCCTCACAGACATGCTGACCCTGTACAACCATCTTCCATCAAGGAATTGTCTCTGGAAACTGAGGAGCAGAAAGATGGGATTTGTAAGATTGGCAATATGGTTCAGTCCTCTTTAAGACACCAAAATCAGAGCCAGGTATTTCTGAAGCACTCAGTAGCTGATGCTGTGACACACATGGCTGGATTTTCCAGTGGGGAGCAGTGTTAAGCACTTAAAGGAGTATTTAAATGTGGCCAGTACTTCTAGTGCCTACGTGGGAATGAAACTCTTGAAAAGCCTTTGCTAAGGGAAAGACCCAGCTGCACTGAAAGCAGAGCTTGTGCATGCTCATGTGTGTAAACAGAGGAGAAGAGAAGGAGCTTTTTCCAGGGACTTTCTAACACACCCTTTATCATTAGGACAGGGAGAACACGTTGGCAATCCAAGGACATATTTCAATGCCTAGAGGGAGTTTAAAACCCCAGTTATCTGGCTGGAGGTCAGAGGCTGGGGGTGTTTCTCTCACAGCTGTGTCTCTCTGCTCATGAAAACTCTTTCTTAAGCCTGATGTACAACAGAGGCTTTGCTGATGGGTGTTTCGGGAGCACTCTGGTGAGCCCACACCCTGTGCTGTTGACAAAGGTGAAAACGATGCCTAAGCCAGAAGGAGGGGGAGGGATGAAAGGAGAGCTTGGATGAGGAGGAGCACATCTCCATAAAGAACAGAAACTGGACCCTATATGAACCAGGACCACCAGGGCAGAATAGAGACAGAATAGGAGAAAGAGGGAAAGAACATACTGTGCTTTCCTCTCCTACTGCAAGAGGGGCTCCCATGTGAGGGAGAGGACAGGACAGTGAAGAGGAGAGGAAAGGAGGCCTCTGAAGACCCTCCATGTATAAATGCCTTGGGTGTGATGAGCTCTGGAATCATCTGCTATTGTCTCCTGTCCCAGGGCTGGGACTGCAGCTGTGCCCATGTCTCCCCATTCCTTAGTGATTCTGCCAAGGATTAGGCTGTCCTTTCCTTTCCTCCTTCCTCCTCCTCCATGTTTTTGCTCTCCAGCCTACAGCACATCTTGCCTGCACGATGAAGGCAGAGAGTGATAAGGTGTATGTGAACCATGAGGGGCTCTGCTCATGCTAATTTTTTCAGCAGCAGGGGCAAAACCATCCCTGCTCTGTCAGCTACCTGCACAAGAAGAGGACTGGAGTGAGGGGGTGGCCTTACAGGAGCCTTTGTTTGCAGTTGGCTTCTCCCCCTTGCCAGAGCCGTCTGTGCACAGAGGGTACAGTGCCTCGGGGTGGGGGCAGACCTGGGGGTCACTCTGCATCAGCTCTGGGCAGTGTTCAATGTGCAGTTTGGATGTTGAGTATTAAACAGGAGGGGACAGTGAGTTTGTGGGGAGGAACTGGTGACAGGCAGGCAGGCAGACACAGATTTTAAGAGAGTCGCAGCACCAGAGCTCTGCAGAGAAGCTCCTTGCAGATCCTGTACCCAAACCTGACCCCAGCTCATCTAATCAGGTCTCAAAACTGTCTTGTGCTCATGGTCTGTGAATCACAGCAGCAACTGTTTTCCCTGAGTCTCAGCTATTGCCCTCCTTGGCTTTTTATAGTAGATCAAACATCCTGTTACCAGACTGTGCATTGCTAACCCAGTAGTTACTTTTATCCCCTACTCGATGAGTCTCTTAGAGGGTCTTTCATCACTCTCTGATAAGCAGGTTGGTGAGTAGCAGCGAGGGGCACAGAGGTCTGAAACGGATGCTCCTTGTGAAGTGAGTCACAAGAGGGGGTAGATTCCAGCTAGGAGAGCCCTGAAGGGTGAAGCACACGTATGGCCCCTCTCAGCTGAGGTGAGCCGAGGTCCTGAAGAACAGCCGGAGCACAGACACAGGACAAACCCCTCCCACCATGGAACCTTTCTTCCTGTGCTTTTCTCTGGAACTCTGGAAAGAGCTAAGTATTCACGCTGCTCTCCCTTTCCTTCCCGCACGACAGCTAATAGTGGTGCGGAGCTTGTGCTTCACTTGCATTTTATCACGTTTGCATCAGGGCACGGGAAAGTTCAGGCTCATACTGGGAAATGCACGCTTGAATGAGGATGACGCCGCTGGGACGTGGCAGGACATCAACAGCCCCCGGGGTGCTTGGGGACGAGGGCTGTGCACTGGAACTAGTGACATACCGAAAAAAGGTGTGTCTGATCCACTACCCAGATCCTCTGCCAATACACGCCCCGTGGAGCTGGTATGCAGTGACGGCATCGTATATTCTCGGGCTGCTTGCAGGAAACCCGAGTGGTCACACATGTTTTCACTGATAAGGATCTTGCCACACCCAGGCAGAGAGTCCTGTCCCGGTCTTGAAGAGGAGCGGGATTGTGACTTCTCGATCTGAAGGCACTTAGTCAGGGCCTCGTTGTCCCCAGCTCTAAAGTGGGTTAGTAATACGTCGTTGAGATTATGTGTTTCTCAGATGTGGGATTTCACAGCCAGCCATAAAACGAAATTTATTGTACTGAGAGAAGGTGCACAGTACTTTGAGAGCCTGAAAAGTCTGCACTGAAATGCTTATTTTAGCTTTTAGTCCGTTGGGGTTAAAACTGTTTTAAAGGACTGCATACAAGCGTCATACCTGTGTGTATAGTATAAACAGACACATACACACACACAGAGTTTAATCCTTTAAGATCATATCTACTAGAAAATGCCTTTTCTTTCATGTTTTCTATTAATCCTATATATTGCCTGCTTGAGAAGTCACAGGTTGCTTAGAAGTCTTAATATTTTCTGTGGGCTTACTGAGCTAACACCAAGCTAAATCCCAGGGTTTTGTGACCATACGAACGTGGCTAAGTGGCACACTACAGTGACACACACTGCTCTGTAATTCATGTGTGTACACATCTCGTGTACAAGGGGTACTGCTCTGGAGATGAAGACACTTAGAGGCCATAGATGGTGGTATATGAAGCAGGAGAACGGAGAGGGTACGACAAGGAGGGAGGAGGAGGAAGGATTGGGCAGACAAGCCCATGGAGTGGAAGAACCCTTAGGGAAACCCCTTCCACAGCTCTCTGTCACCCCTGACTCCTGAGCCATGCCCAATAGACAAGCCCCTGGCACTGAACACAAGTCACCTCACTGGCTGCTTGCCTGCTTGCAGTGAGGTCTGTATTTCATGCATTAAAGCATCACCACTTCCTTCTTGCTCAAGGCCCTCTGCTACACTATATATTAGACACTGTGGAAGTAAAGGGACAACACAACCCTTCTGTGGTCACGGGACTGCAACCTCATTGGGGTGTCGCTGCAAGAATGGAATGTAGGTAGACAGATTACAACCAGTCATCCCAAGACTGGCAGTAGTCTCTATCTCTCTCTCCAACATAATGGCTTGGCTTTAACGGAGAGCACAGACCACCATGTGTTAATGAGTAATGAAAGCAATCGACCCATAGTGCATTCATTGCTGAGCTGGGGGCGTCTGTAGTCAAGGTGATAAGGTTGTTATATTAGCAAAGTTTTGGTGCATCTATGCCATGTAGAGTAAAAGCCCAACAAGGCCAAGCTCCGACAGTTAAGTATTAGGATATCCTAATGCTTTTGTTAGTGTCACAGAACAGTTAGCATATGTAGTACAGCCTACAAATCCATTGGAAAGCTGCACTGAGTCACATCAGCCAGGTTTTAGGCTACACAAAGACATCTTGGGAGGTTATTTTGGCAGAGCTGTTTTGCAAAGCTGAGGGGACATCTGTCATGCAAGTTAGGAAAGCAGACTATGATAAGAAACTGCAACAGACTTTGATTCAAGAAGATGCTGACTTATTTAAAATAAAGAGTATTAAACATGCACCCTTCCAGTTTCTACTGAATAAAGAATATTGTATTCTTTCCAGTAACTCCATCAGATTCCATGGAACTGTTTGGACCTAAAGAAGGACCAGATATTGGATTGGCCTCTCCATTAGGTGAAAAATCACAAACCATCTTCATTGTGTTGCACACACTGGAACAGCCTTACACCAGGGAAAACTGTAGGATCCTGACCTGCTCTGCTGCTGAGGCCAGGATGCTCCTGAGCCCTGAGTTAGATGCAAATGGCTGGAGCCACTTCCTGTCCCCAGTGACTCACAGTCAGGGAAGCATCGGCATCCTGCTCTAGGAAGGGTCACTCTCCTGCCCTGCCCTGCAGGGAAGGTGAACACAGGAGGTGGCTGGAGCTGGGACAGGAACACAAATTGCTGGGCATATGGAAAATAAACAAGACTTTGCCATAGCAGCTATGGAGAGTTGAAGTGAAACATATGCAGCACTGGTACCTCACATGCTGCCTTCATCCCTTAGCGGAGTTTGCACCTTGATCTGACATGGATGGACATTTGGTGGGCTAAGCTGGAAGAGCAGGTTATGATGTGCCCATCACAGAAGCTTAGAAACACCTCTGTGGTTATTACCGTGGTCCTACTCCTCCCCTGGGAGATTTTCACTTTTCACCTCTGTCAGGCTTTTATTGAGACATTTTCAGCATATAGCAAGTAAGGAAAAATGACCCTCTTCTTTCCAGCTGGATTTATTCTCTCTGAAAGAGGCTTGTATTTGGGTATAGGACAGAATGAGAGGTTCATATGGCTATAATACATTTCCTGGCTAATCCAGGCTCTGTGACTGTCAAACTCAGGTCTTGCCACCTATAATTCTGATTGTAGGAAGGCTCTCTCAGATTTTTCAGACCTTTTCTGAGCTCACTTTTTCTGAATTGCCACTAATATCAACTGACTAGAATACCTTTTAAAAATGTGTGCAGATGCAAGGTAATGAATACAATGCAAGACAAGTATAGGAAGATGATGTATATTGTCAGTACCTCTCTCATATAAATGCAATCTATTTATATGTGTCTAATGAAAGCCATTATCCTTTATGGGATCTGTGTGGCCACTGCTGTGTCCCTGTGGGTCAGAACTGTTAAAAACACAAATCCATCCTTGTCGCAGAAAGCCATGAAGTGAAAATCGTGAAGGTTTATTTGACTTATAAAGACATTTGGATACCAGAAAACTCAGTGGAAAGCATCCTATACACGTAATCACATCAAGACAAGCAGCTGGTAAGGAAGGAAAAGTTCCTCACTTGTCAGCTTCTACAAATGGAATTAGGAAACAGAAAGTAGAAGGCTTAAAGTAGCAGTCTCTTGCATGCCCTGGCTTTATGACCTGGGGCTTTTATTCTCCACTTAAGTCTCCCAAAGCACATTCTGAGGACCTATTCCACGGTGTGACCTCTGAGGTATGGCGTGAGCCTGGGATCAAGGGTAAAAATTGTTCTCTCTGACAGTAAAACTGCCTCACGAGGTTATGATAGGAATTATACGGGTTATATATTGTAGGAATAATAAACTTCTCTTTGCTACAGTATTTGGAGGGAAATCCTGGAGAAGAGGAAGCTTTGAGCAGTTTTGTAAAGGTACCGCTTGGCTCCATCTGGAGGTGAAAGTTGAGATGACAGACACCGTCACACGTACAGGGCAAGCGACTGTAAGCAGAGCTGAAAGCAGAGCGAGAATCTGCGGCTCTGCCCTGTGTTGAAGATTTGCCCACTCAAGGCAGTCTTTTGCTGCTTCTCTTTATATTAAAAAATAAAGATCATTGAGAATGCGATGATTTCTGTGCAGTTGTACCTTTGGAGTTGGAGGAATTTCTAGTCCCACTCTCCCGTGGTATTGCTGAAAGGTGCTCTTGGAGTCCTGATAGGTTTCTTAGCACTGAGTGAGAGGGGACGTAGAGAAACGCCTTACAGAGCCCCGAGCTTCTGCCCCTGGCAGCCTGTGTGATCCCTGATCATCCGGGAGTCCTGCAGGGAAACAGGTTGCAATCACAGTAAGCCAGCAGGGAAAATCCAACAAACCGAAATCCTCCAGACTAGCACTGGCTTGAAAATTTCAAGATTTCCACATGGGAGCTGTACTCATGCCATGAACAAATTGAAGCCCAGGGCATGAGAAATAATGAGATTTGACTCAAATGCAGAACACAGAGCTCTGTATCTGAGCTGGGATGGTGGTTTGCATTGGCTCTGAAGGCCCATGACCGCTACCTTTTCCCTTCCATCTCCAGTAACATTCCTGCATTGAACTAGATCATCACTGCATCAGAGTGCATGGTAACCAAGCTACCTGGGATCTACACCGAGACAATTTATAGTTGCTTCCTGCTAAGGCATGAACCAAAGAACAGGAATAAACATGTGTGTGCACCTGAGAACTCTTCTGTGGGTCCCTAAGAAGTGCTTAAAACAAAAAAGTGCCCTGAGGAACAAATTTTGATTATCTTCTCAAATCCCTACTTTGACAAAACCTGCCATGATACCTGCTTTCCTTGCAAGTCCAGGACTCCATTTACTTGCATGTCACTTCTGCACAATCCCATTTCTCTTCAGTCAGGCATGACAAGAGCTGTAACGGTGCGGGGCGGATTGGCTGCAGCAGCTCCCGTGGGTGCGCTCACCCTCCTCCTGACCCCGTGGCAGGAGGGCGCTGCTCCTGCAGCCATCACTAATAGATGGCATCTGCACAAGTTACAAGGTCCTGCTGTTCGTGGTCACTGGGAGAGGATGGTGGTGACCTGAGACACTAAAGCGCTGTCTCTACCTTGGCTTTAAGAACAAGGCTGGGCACTGCTCTTCTCACTCCCCTGGATGTGCTGAGCACCTGCTGGCATGAGGTTTTTCCTCCAATATGTGGGCTGCTTTTTTGCTTTTTTCTCTGCTGGGTTTTTGATAACATCTACCTGGACAGACTGCTGGATGGTGAACGCTGATGACTCCCTGGAGGTAAGATTGGGGTGAGGAGAGCCTGAACACCAAAACCAACATGTCCTAGAGACAGTTTGGTTCATGGTGTCATTGCTCCACTCTCATGTACTTTTCCCCTGTTGTACTGGATGAAAGTGGATGAAAATGAAATTAATTACTGTGGCAAGAGCAGGAGAAAAGTGGTGTTTTGTGTAGTTCCCTTTGCCAGGTTTTGTTATCCAGACTCTGCTCTCCCTTAGTAAGTTCAGGAAAGGTCTACAGGCTCTAGGTTTATATGTGCATGAACTTGTACAGTTATCCTGTGTCTCCAGCCTGCATGGATATTTTGGAAATGTTTCTGTTGGAAACATCCACCATGTACAACTGTGCTCTTTGTCTTTTTCTTACCAGCCATTGAGCTACAGGGCTAGCAGAAATTTAAGGAGGCCATGGGGACTCAATATCTTCTTGAACTTGTGCAGACAATAGCACTCTCATTTTGGAGAAAGGTATTGGCAAAAGTAAATTGCACGTAAGGGAGAAGATTGCTGCTTACATGCGAGGTGTGTCCCAAAGACTCCAGGCCCCAAATCATCACTATTTCTGCAGCACTCAGTACTGCAAATTTGTAATTTTCTTCCCAGCACAGCCATCTATCTCTGTGCATTTAAGGGCTGCACATCCACAGTGTGAGAATCTGCTCTCTGGCAAACTGGATACCTTATGCAGTGAAGGTGAAACACATTCTAAGACAGAAAGTTTGGCTGAATATAGCAGGAAGAAACTTTCTATCTGCTGTTCAGCATAGGAAACCAGAAGAGCTCCTCTGCACTCAGTGATTGCAATGCACCATTTAGATGCATCACATGAAGTGGTGAATTATCGGAAGAAAGAAAGAAAGATAAAACTGATTACAAGAAAAACACTTTTTTTTTTTTTTCCTCTATGTAGCAAGAAATCATGATAATCTGACTGTCAGTCCTACTCTGAAAGGTGGTTGTAGATGCTGAGGTGGTGGTCACAGATCCAATGCAATGCAATTGCTGATGGTGAGCACGTCTGCTCAGTGAATCCCTTTACAGGCAAAATAGTGTGCACCCAGTGATGCTGGATGGGATTTCACTTTTCATTTGGGAGCTATTTCAGATTTCTTTCAGGAAGATGTGAATTGTCTGTAGTCAGCTGAAGATATGGTATACTCAGAAAAGCCAAGTGAATCTTATTGTGAGGAAAATCAGAAGAGGAAAACCCAGCTCCTGAGCAAAGTGAGTCCAGGAAAGAGCCAGTTCGTTACCCTGAGGCTGTGTAACCTTGTCTTCTTGGCACAAAGGCACCTGCTGATGGGCTGTCCGAAGTGCTCCATTAACACCCAGTTTGGCTATTAGCAGCCACTATTCTCACATTCCTGCTCTGAGTGTGAATACTAAATAATGGAGCAAAATGCCCCCAGCCTTAATACCTGACCACTGATCTCCTTAATGACCCTAATGACTCACTGCCTCTCTAAACAAGGAAATGCAGGTGGACTGTCCATGGCCAGAAAGGCCATGGAGTCCACAATGGCTCTTGTTTTCTGCTGGAAAAAGGGTAAGTCAGGCAACTTTGACTCTAGGAGAAGGGAACTCCATCCTCCAGCAGCTGCAGCTATTGGCTCTTGTCTGGTTGCTTGGCTTTGACCCTGGCCCCCAGCAGATGGGGAGGATGAAGCCCTCACTGTGGTTCCACTGGAGAGGAGCAGCCCAGGAGGAAGAGGCCAGGGAGCACCGGGAGCAGCCATCTCCAGAGGGGCTGCAGGGGCCCTGGCCAGAGCTCAGCTCTCACAACCTCTCACCCCCCTTCAGAAACAACAGGTTACGGCCACACAGAAAGTGGTTTAAGCTGACGACTCCTTGTGAAGCATCAAGACAAGGCTGCGTCAATTTTTGCAGCAGTTTGTACTGGAAAAAGCCCATAATCTGCTTCCCAAAGAGCACTCCCTGTTGCAGGTGGATTATAAATATTACCACTACTGTTAAACGCTGCCTTGTTTTACTCTCGAGCTGGGCTTGTAATCATCGTATGTTGGCACCTTTTCACAGTGTGGTGAAACACTGACTAACATCGTTCACATGTTTGTCTTCTCCGCTTTCCCCAGAAGGAGAAGTGTGTGCTTGTTCTGGCCTTTTTTATTTGTATGAGAATTATTTTAATATTAATTATACATTATGAATAGGATGTAATTATATATATTACAGTCATTATGCAGTTCATGTTTTACATGCATACTTGCGTTAGGGAAAGCAGGTCATGGCAACGTGTTTCGTAATCAAAGTGGGAGATGAGGAGCGTGGCAGAGATGCTTAACTGCTCAGGGAGTCCTTGACTGGGCCCAGGAAAGCTGGGGCAGATTTGCTATGGGGGGAGAGAGCTGATGGGGAATTAGTGCTACCAACGTGGTGCACAGGTCCAGCCATGGGATGGAGAAATCCATAACCCCACATGATGCCCCAGCCATCCCTGATCCTTCTCCCCTTCACAGCAGCGAGTTCCCATGTGCCTGAAGATTTGTGCTGTCAGCACAAGGGCAGATGCCCAAGGGTGGTTTGGGAGCAGGTTAACAACCAGGAGGACCAGCGGTGTGCAAAACAGAGCGGAGAAAGAGTTGGTCAAGGAGGTTACAAGGCAGATAACAGAAACCAGAATAGCTCAGCAGTGGCTCAGGGCAGCCACAGGTCCCCATTCCAACATCTGTTCCCATCCCTCCTGCACCAGAAAATGAGACATTTATCCCTGGATATGCACAGGCTGCATGGAGATGGGCTGATCCCTCCTTTGCCTGAGTAGGTGATAACTGAAACATCCCAAGAAATGCAAAACATTTATCAAGTTTTTGTTAGACTGGGAAGGGAGTTATTTCACAAGCTAGACCATGATCATAATTGTTGTGCCTTAAGACCTCTGTTTTGCTTGGAGGCTGACAAAGCCTGGAATCCTGTTAGTCTCTTCATAAATAATTTAGAGGAAGATGCTCCTTGTAAGATTTAAAAAACAATACTAATGCGAGCAAGTAAAGAAGTAACTGACATTAGTAGCTAAATACAGAGTAGTACGAATAAGCCTGTGGTGGTTTGGAAGGAACATGAAATGATATAAATGTAAGTGGAACAAAATGTAGTTTAATAAAAATAAGCTAATTTCAAGCATGGCCTGAACAGTGGTGAGTAAAGACAGGAGAGGAGCTGCAGCTGCATTAAGAGTGCCACAGTAAAAACACATCTAATGTGAACATGGCAATGACACTGTTCTCTTGAAAAACACAGAAACAATGAAATCAGTTTGTTTTACCACTGCTTCTCATTTTTTGTGATATCTTTCATTAATCATGCCCTGAAATTCTCAGAAATTTTAAGTGCTTTTTATCTTCAAGAAACAAAACCGTGTAGATTGTTTTCATTCAAATATAGATAGTATCTCTTTTGCCAGTCTGAAGTAGTGAGTCATTATTACTCGCCTTTGATCCACAGAGCAGTATCACAGAGGAGCTGCGCTGTTTGGCTCAGACATTGTATTGTGGAGAAAATATTGCGTCTGGCTACAGACTTCAATACATCCTGAATAAGACCTTATTAGGTAGTTGAGATATGTTATTATCTGCTTTGTGATTTACACAGTGTAAGAAAAATTAATTTATTGCATCATCCAAGCAAGCCTGGTCCCCTTTGCCTGCATGAAACTCATTTGATGGAAGAGTTTCTCCTTCCATTAACTGCAGTGGGCGTCACTGGCAGCAGTGGGCAGGCTGGAGTCCAAAGCTGCACCAACACTAGCTCTGCTCCTTGTATGAGCAATTCCAGGAATGTTTTAAATGTGCTTGTTGCCATATTTGCATTGGTAATGAAAATACCTCCCATATTAAAGTGATTTATGGAAGGCTGGGCTGCAAATGGTATCTACGGCTTCAGGACAGTGGAGACGATGAACCGTGGTGCTACTGCAACATCTGCCCCTGTCTGGATGCTTCAGCAATGACTGTGGCTTGGGCACGCGTGGTCCCATAGCTGGCAGCACACCGGGAGCCCCAGGGCCAGCATCAGCACTGGCTGCCTCTCATTTTCCAGCCAGTCTTTACAGCTGAGTCATTTGGAGGCAGCACTGCACAGGTGTCTGCAGAGGGGCTCACATCCACTCCTCTACTTTGCACGTCTCTCCCACTCTCTGAGCTGCTTCTTCTTGTCAGGAGGATGGTGTAAGGAGAGCATGGACAGCAAAGTCTCAGGTCTTCTGGTCCATAGCCCTGCCCAGCTCAGCCTAGAAGAACATTTGGTGAGGAGTGATCAAACCTGCTCTTAGATCTCCCTGGTCAGCCACCCCCCAGCTCTTTCCAGAAATTTCTTTCAGAATTTTTATTCTTAACAATAGGCAGGGTTTGGTTTTTTTCCCTAATGTTTAATCTGAATTTCTTTTCCTCTAATATAAAAAAGTTAGCAGGTACACAGAAAATATTGTAACTTTGTCCTTGTCCTCCGTCCTGCTGCCTTCTCTCTTTTTCAAGCTAAACACTCTGGTTTGCCATGGATGTAACCATCAGGCTTTCTGTTGAAGGGCTAAGCTGACCATCTGCTATGGTGGTGGAAGTTTAATCTTTATCCTCTCAATCTACAGGTGAGTACAAAATGCCGTGGCCTGTGGTGGGAATGTGTCACAAACGTTTTTGATGGTATCCAAACTTGTGATGAGTACGACTCCATCTATGCTGAGCATTCTGGTATGTAAGAGTCATAGATGTTTCTACAGGTGGTGGGGACACCTGAATGTAGACTAAAAGAGTATCTGTTCTACTCAGTGACAGATAATTAGAGGCGTGTTTCTTTTCTCAGTGAGGTATTACTCCCAGGGGAAGCTGGAGAAAGCTTCACCCAGAAAAAAATGTCATGGGATCTGACCCCATTACCCCCTACATTTCCATTCCTTGAGAACTAGAACACTCTTCTTTTGTCCTGCAGTGAAGCTGGTGCTGACCCGAGCCATGATGATCACAGCAGATATCCTGGCAGGATTTGGATTTCTCTTCCTTGTCCTGGGATTGGACTGCGTAAAATTCCTTCCCGATGAGCCGCTCATCAAGCTGCGCATCTGCCTGGTGTCTGGAGTTATGTTGCTCCTTGCAGGTATTCCCCTCTGAGCCCCCACTCTTCAAGAAACCGTTTGGCAACGTGGGGAAGCACTAAAGACTTCTCTTACTTTAGGGAGAAAGGTTGAGGATTTCTATATGGTAAACATGGGGGAAGAATCTTTATTTAATTTATTTGTGCAATATAACTTCCTCAGTTCACCACCTGCCCCTAGCAGCAGGTAGTTGAGTTTATCTGCTTTCAGTCCATATATTGACCAGGTGACTTGGCTCTTGAGTTGACTGACTTCCATTTACTGCTATTTTACTGTGAAGCAGTCAGCCTTGTTGATAAAGTAAAAAGACTTAATTGCTGAAGAACTAGAAACTTATGGCGTCCTGGTTCTGTTCTTGGCTCTGCCACAGATTGTGTGACCTTGGGCAAGTCACTTAGCCTGAAATCTCTGCAGCTGATCTCTAATAAAAGGATAATATCATGTCTGTCTCTCTTAGGTGATAAATACCCAACTGGCTGAGGTGCTTTGCTGTTACAGCTAGTGGGAGAAATTTAAATACAAAATTAAATATCCAACTAGGTACCAAATAATTCCATATGACTTCATGCCAATATCGAGCAGCTACCTCTGCTTCAGTGTGAGCAGATTCAATACATAAGTCACCCTGGCTGCTGGGAGCACACTTTGAGAGGTTCTTTTAAACATCTTCAATTCAATTCTCAAAGTTTGTGCGACAAACACCATCAAAGTTCTGAAAATCAAAACAGATTAGAAAATTAAATTCTGGAAGCAACTTTACAACAAGTTGGTAAACAAGCTGAGAAGGGAGGAGCTTTCTGCCTTTTGCTGCAGAAACCTGAGTGCTGCCAGCCAACGCTGGTGGTGTGTGCAGTGCCAAGCTGTGAGGTGCAGCTTCTGCCTGACAGCACTGTGACTGAAATCAGCAGGAGCCAGGGGGAATCTGCCAAAGGCTGAGGCTGAACAGGGGTCAGAACCTGCCATCTGTGGAAGGTCTTTCTATCGTGAAGTCTGACCCAGCAGACAGTAACTATAAGTTCAGATTTTGTTTCTGATCCTCTCATGGTCCACCTGAGAGCTGTGTGGCACCTTGCTCCTGTCCTGCAGGTCTCCCAGGCATTACGGGCTCAGTGTGGTATGCAGTTGATGTCTACGTGGAGCGCTCCTCTCTGGTCTTCCACAATGTGTTTCTGGGCATTCAGTACAAGTTTGGCTGGTCGTGCTGGCTCGGCATGGCGGGGTCACTCGGCTGCTTCTTATCTGGGTCCCTGCTCACCTGCTGCATGTATCTCTTCAGAGGTAAGGAACCGTGGCAGGGCTGAAGCACAGTTCAGAAGGAGAGCCATTGCTTGGGGTGTGCTACAGGTGCACAGGGTGGGGAAGGTCCTTCAGAGACATCCTTTGGGATGGTTGTTCATCCCCAGTAGCAATATTTTTGGCTGTAAAATGGGAATAGTCCTAGGCATCTCTAGAAAGCAAACCAAGGTCTTCAGGTGGGAGCTGAGGTGTAAGTATGACATTAAATGTGTTGTTATTGTGTCACATCTTGAAGTGCTGCTTTCTCTGAATTATTAAGCTTTGCAGCTGAAAGTTACCACGCACACATGAGCAGTTCCTATTTCTCTCCCTGTGCCTCACAGAGACCAGTTCTGGAAGATTCCATTCTGCTTACCCCTTGAGGAAAGGCTATTCCTCAGCTGCGACCATCCTAACAAATGTGCATTTGCCATCCTCACAAACAGCCACTGCCAAAATGTATGCAGTGGACACAAGAGTGTGAAGAGCAAGTAAGTGCTTCAGAAAGAGTTCTGCTTTTATTTGTAGTGGGTTTCACAGAGACGCAAGCTCTTGTGGTTGTGATACAGGTGCAGTTATATTTCAAGGATCTATGTATGCTACAATGTTTGCATTATGAGAGCTTCAAAAAAGCCTTCCTTCAAGAAAGTAATCTCTGAGAAGACCTTGCTTTAGGGAATCCCGTTTTCTTAAGTGCTGAGGCCGCTTGCATGGACTGAAATAATCAACACAAACTCTTTCACCATTTGTCTCAACATTATTGGTACAAGGAGGTAAATCAGCTGTTCCCGAATCAGGCTGCAGTGTTCTGCATGAAGATCCCCAGACTGCAAGATGGATCCGTTTCATGTCTGGCAACATATCAACAGAATGTACAAAGCAGAAAATACTGTCAAAAAGAGGGACTGAGTGTCTGACCAACAGCTGGACCCTATGCACCCAGCATGGGGGTCTGCTTCTCTTAAAGGCAGCTGGAGAGTTCTTCAGAAGATAAGAGTTGTATTAAACGTCTGACCGTTTCCTTGGTCCATGAACCTCTGCACTGAGAAAATACTGCAAATCAGGTGCATTCTTCCCTGCAGAATAGAGTCCTTCTCAGTCAGTGTTAAAATGTACATTACAGATGCTCTAAACTCACCCAGATCTGGAAATTGCCAGCTTCATCCTGCTTAGTAAAGGTATTGCTTGGACAAAGTGAGTGAAGATCCAAAATCTGACCTTGTGCATGACAATATGCCTGTATTAGCTAGAAACAAGGATAAATGATAGTAAAATTTGTTGTCCCTTTCTATCAAAAGATACTTAAATCCAGTTCAGGACCTACTGCAATCCATGCTGCCATAGGCTGGATGAGGCTGGAGCATCAGCCAGGCCTTCATTAGGGTGGGTGACAAAAACCCATTATAATTTAACATATTCCCTAAGGATGAATATGAAAATTCTTCCGTGCCTTTAATGGAAAGAGAAGCTTAGACTGAGTTTTCTTAGGGTTGGTAGGAACTGTCCAAATTCAGTCCTTTCTACCATGAGCACCACATTATAAGGTCACAAGCAACAGAGGTTGAGAAAAGGCTCTCAGCACAGAGATGTGTTTGCTCAGGGGCAGTGAAGAAACAACAGTGGAGTCTCAGCAGGGTGTGCACAGCCACGAGTACTGAGGCACCACCAGAGGTAGGCTTCCTCCATGGACTGCTTGGTGGTGAGACTGGATTTTCTTCTCCCAGAGAGTATAAACTGAAACCTTATGTTATGCGGGTCAGAGGGGGATGGGATGGTCGAGGATGGAGTGGGCTGTGTCTCAAATATCACCTCTGATAGCCCCTATGCTGGAAAATGAAGGGCTGAGTCCTCTGATGGCTTATCCTGGAAGCAGCATCTTGTGCTGCAGCACAGAACTGATCAGCATCGTTGAAACATAACCCAGTCCTTCAATGGCTCCTAGTCAAGAAGTAGGCAGGCTCTGGAACAGACAGGACAACAGCAGGTCCGTATGGCTTTGCTACAGGCTCAAGTACCTCCACAAGGCCCAGATCATAATGCAGCCATCTCAGCAAGAGCCCTCATGTCAGCGCTGCTGCCCAGGCGAGGGAGGTTCATGCCTGCAGAGTTCACGCTGCTTGGGTTGGCAGATGTTTATGTTAGTCCAACTGAAAGCAGGTTATTGCCAACAGATGAGCTGTATTGCACAGATGTAAACACAGTAGGAGAAGTGATGGAGGCTTTTTTACAAGGTCCTGGGAGACAAGGAATACAAGAGTTATGAGCGATGTGATGAATTCACAGATCTCACCAAGAATGCACAAAGAGATCGGAGGAGATGGGAATTTCTGCCTGTGACTGCATCCAGAGCTTGATTTTTTTTTTGTTTTGTGCTTTGTTTTTATTTTTTTTTGTTTTTTTTTTGATTGGCTGGGTTGTTTTGGTTTGGTTTGGTTTGGTTTGGTTTTTTGTTTTCAAGTTTTTCACAGTCACATCAGAAATGTGTTTGCTGTGGGGTTTTGGGGCAGGAGAGCTGATGCTGCTGATATGCTCTGCTGGGGCAGGGAAGCCCTGGGAACATTTTTGAGTCTGGCTCCTGGGTTGTGCCCCTGCTCCCCTGCTCCTTCAGAGACACACTGGAAATGAGATGGAGGGTGAACACACCCTAAAGGCAGAGCTGTGCTCAGTGACTGCTCCACTGCCCACATCCCCGCTCCTGCCCAGAGAGGCAAATGTTCCCTTAACCTCCCCGAGGGAGGAGGGATGCTGCAGTGCCACAGGCAGCCTCAGCCCACCTCACGCAGCACATACGTGCTCCTGGGCAGGACTTACTCAGCAAAGACTTCATCAGTCGGACCAAAATCCTGAATCAAAACCTCCCCAGCCTCTACAGCCAGCACGTTATTCCTTCCCACAAACACTAAGGGACACCCTCCAGCCTCTTGTTGCTGTTTTCAATAGGTTTTTCTGAGCATGAAGATTATTTCTTGCTGCAAAGATTTATTCCTTGTTTAGCAGAGGAGAAATGCAGGTGTAATTGCAGATCTCAGACCATTGATTTCTCCTGTTCAGAAGTTGAGGAGAATGTTGGGCCTTTTTCCTAATGATCATCAGCTTGATTTAAGGTGGTGGGAGCTCTTTTGTGACTTGCAATGTGTGGGCCACAACAAGCAGTGACTCAGTGGGTGCTTTGGGATCTAATGCCTATGCCTTGATCAGGGGTGAATATAAAGGACTGGTCTCATTAGTCCCTGCAGCCCTGTGCTCCTTCTGGGGGTACACAAATAGAACACATGCATATCCCAAATACTATCTTAACTCAGGGTCCATCCTCCTCAAATACACTTTACATACAAAGAATATGCATACAAATATTCTTGCGTAGAAGAATATTGCATGAACACTTGTGAACCTCTCTTCTTCAGTATCTGTGTAGAATAAGGGTTAATTTTTTAACCATACTTCTATTCTAGCCAAACTCTATGATAGGTTTTGAGAATCTATCTCCTGCACAAGAGGACCAGAAAGAGGTCACAGCAACCCCTAGGTTTGCCAGGTTAATGTTTTGTAACAACCAGTCCAGTGCTGCACTGCTTCATTATTCAAATTCTGCTGACAGTCTATCTGATGTTTTCATCAGCTCTTGGTACTTAATTGTTAATCCCTGTTTGATTTAATATTGACACTGGTTTCATGATTGCAGGATTCACTCCTCATTAGCTCATTACTATGCCACAGTGCAGATCCATTTTAGTTTAGTTGTTTATTTATTAGCAAGAAACCTCCCAGAAAGTACACAGGACTTATTTTTTCTTTCAAAATCACAACCAATCCCTAAGGCTAAAAGCATATCAGGTGAGCTCAGTTATTAAGGTATTTCCTTAACACCTACTTACATTTCATTCAAGCAGTAGCTGATTAGGATTGACAATAGACTGATTTTCCCTTCCTGATGGCCACTGATGATTTACCAAGGCTTTTTGCTCAATTATAACTTCCAGCTGAGGCCCAACATTTAATCCATCAGTTCCAACAGCTTTTTAGGTTTCTCCAGATTTTCACTAACTTCCAAGGAGTATTTTTATGTGTTTGGGCATCTCAGTCTTCATTTCCCAGGGCATAGGGAGAATCAGTGGCTTAGCTGAGAGCTGGGACTCGCATCTTTCCTGCCTGATGTACCTGCCTCAGGGTGTCTCCTTGAACTGGGGCTCCCCGTTGTCCTCTTCACTGACAACACACAGATTGGTGCAGTGTGCCAGGGATCCAGCTGATTTCAGGCTATGGAAAACAGTGAAATGTTGTATGTAAGCTCTTTGTTAAGTTGATTTCATGCCTTACAGATAGGTATTGATTTCCCATTTTGATACAGGCAAGTGAGATAAATAATAAAACAATGACATCTGCAATGGCTGTCCTTTTCTGCATGCAGCATTACATCCTCTCACTGCCTCGATCAGCCTTGTTTATAAAGGCTTTTAATAACTCTGGCAGTAATTAGGGCTCACTCTTATTGTGACCTTGTGAACTAGGCTGTTTCCTACCGCAGCTACGTGAATGTTTCCCAAGATATGGATTTCTTGCCCTTCACAAACATTGTTATGTGGTTTTGGTGTGGATTCAGTAGATCTGAACTATTATTTTCAGTAGGCAGGAACGTTACTTCCTAATTCTGCTTTTCTTGCAAATTGTAACATCAGTGGGATATAATAAACATGGTTGCCTTTGAGTGCCTTGTCTTTCTAACCCACATCCAAGTTTTGCCCAGAAAGGTGTTTTGCCAAGTGACCTGCTTTGACTCCTATGAGGAAAATCACTGCTCTCCTGCAAGGACACACAAAAGGCAGCAGCACAAAAGGGGTGAGCTCTTGGGTAAGGGGGAGTGATTCTGGAGGCTGTCCAGACCTTTGCTGGTAGCTACAGACCTCGAACCCCAGTGCGCACACACAGCAACAGCTCTTTGCCAGCCACTGACTTTATCCCAGCTTAGATACATCTACTTACAGTAATTTTGTAAGGTTTTCATGAGAGAAAAGTAAAATTCCACCAAGAAAGTGAAGTTTTCTGTCTCAGCTGGGGCTGGACTCCCACAGTTTGCCCTTCTGCATCTGTTAAGTATTGTGGGCAAGTGATTAATGACTAAAATACTGTGCATAACTGCTGTTACAGGGAGTAGAGAACAATTTTCTCCCAGCAGCTCCTGGTTCCCTACTGAAAGATGCCTTTGAGCTAGGAAGAAAAGAACCAGAATCGTGCCATTTAGTGACCTGAAGAGGGTGGGCATCTGTCGCCAGCACCATCCTCATCCTCTCTGTGCAAAAGTCTTCAACCCATAATGCAGAATCTTTAGACGACAGTAAAAAGCCTCACAGATTAATGAGCATATCAATTATTTTCCCATCTCTCATGTCCAACCCTCCTGACATTCCAGACTGATGCACTGTTATGGCTCAGCTGGCATTGGTTTTTCTCTATTTTGCCTGAGAGCCAGTTTATGACTTTATTATTCAGCTCTTAATGTGTGGAAGTGAAAGTCCAGCCGTGTGCCTCACCATATTTCCTTTGTCTTTTGCTTCCAGATGGTCACCAAGCAATTAGCTCCTCTGCACTGCTCCCTTTTCCCTCTCACAAGGCTTGCTGACAACAATCTCCTCCACAAATACATCTGCTTCTACTGTTTTCTGCTTTTTTCTAGAGCCGTTTGCCATTTCTTCTCAAAGTCAGCAGGAAGTACAAATCAGAGGATAAGGGGCAGCCAGAGAGTTGCAGCAGAACAAGTGCTTTTCCAAAGTGGACTCTATTCTTCCTAATATGATGAATTATAGGGGAATGGCTCATCTTTCCTCACAATTCTGGAAACATCAGCCAAACTGCATTAACTGCCCTCATGAAGGTCTGAGTGCTTACAAAAACATAAATTACCAGGCAAAATCTCTGCTTTTGTAAGAACGGGGACACAGCTCTGGAGAAACCTTGTCCATTCTGCTGGAGCATTGGTGGGTAAAGGGGCAAGCTGGGGGAAGCAGCTTTCATAGGCAACAGTAGGTCAGTGGGGCCATCCCAAATACATTTGTAGAAGGAAGGAACCAATCCTCCTCTCCATTTCAGTGATCAAACCAAGGACCAGGGCACTGCCCACTTATCCCTTTCTTGGGGAAGTCTCCTTCCCCACCCCAAGCCAGCAGCAAGGTGAGTTTATCTTCCCCCCACAGCAACTCGACACTTTTTTGCAGATGCCTCCTGGCCTTCAGCAGTTTTTGGAAGCTCTCGTGGCTCCCGTCATGTTGCACAGGTACCACAGCACACAGGTTCTCCCATGCTGAGGACTCCAGATGGAGCCTGATTTTGTGACAGCCACTGGCTTACTTTACTACAAGCCACTTGTCACAGTTTTGATGGGATAATTTGACTCCTTTTGTGAATAATTAAAGCATCACAAACATGAAGCTGAACGTACTTGAATGCACACAAGCAGCAGGGAAGCAAACCTGTTTCCACAAATGTTTCTGTGTGCTGAAAGCCTCGCTTGCCCTCTGTTGGGCGGCTGGGGAAGAATTTACGGCCGTGGGAATGACTGGTCCTAGTGAAGGAGGGATGCAGAGATATGGAGGCATTGAAATCAGAGCAGTCCTTGCTTGTAACCTCTCTAGCCATCTGATTAGAAGGTGACATTCAATTAAATTAAAGGCAGCAATGTATTTAGAGCCAAGCAATGAATAAGCAGGAGGTGGTAATGTTTTATGCAGCACACAATGCAGACAACCTGTGGAGTTCACTGCCACGAAGGGGTCACTGAAGCAAAAGCAGTGTGTAGGTGGGAAGCAAGTGATGGCTGATTTAATGCCCACTAACAGGCTATGCAAGCTGAAGTGACAAACATAATCAAATCTCATGCTCCAGGGCATAAATTGAAGGAGTTGAGTAGTGGAAGCAGTTACGTATATAAAATGTCTGATTCTGAGACGTGCTGATTACCTGCAGTTCTCACTAAGTTCAGCCAGGAAAAGGACGCTCAGGATTTGCTTGACTTCTCCCCTGGATGAGTCTGTGCTTGCTAATTTTCCTTATTAATAAACCCGGTAATATTTTAGCCTGCTGGCACAAACATTCATTTGGCTATAGCAACATTTATTTCCTTTCACACAAGAGTCAAACATTAAAGCTGCTTCTAAAATAAGATTTTAGAGAGATAATTTGCAGTGGTGCTGGCAAGGAATTTTCTCTCAAAATATGCTGTAATTCTTTACCTGGCAAATGTACTTACACAGAATCCTTATGAGAATATATGAGCACATCAAAACCCTTAGTGGATTTATATTCCCAGTTTTCTTTCTGAGCACAGGAAGTGGTAACTAACCTTGCTCTACAGGTAGGGAGCTGCTTCATAAGCCTTGTGGGCTTCCATTAATCTTTTGGGGTACTAATCCAAGATGGACCCAGCTGCCCAATTTGACCGTGAGCTCATGGCTCCATGGATTTGCAGTGCATAGTGTGACATCTACCTTTTGCAGCGAGAGAGGTCTGACTGCAGCCCCCCAGCCTTTGTCACTGAGAGAGCAGAGGCAGAGAGGTCAGGCAGGCTGAATTCAGCCTTCAGTGACCTGCCCATGACAAACAAAATGAAATCTTTGCTTTCATCTGGAATATGGCTAAGGGGGAAATTCGGCATCTTTCCTCAGTAATTTGAGAACTAGTTAGGCTAATACCTCCTAGGAATGACTTGTGTAGCGCTGATCCTGCTTGGGCATAAGGCAGACTGGATGGCTTCTTGAAGTATTTTTCCATTCTGTCTGCAGTGATCATCGCAAAGAAAATGACATTCTTTATCCTAATAGATTTCTGTAGCTACGTATTAAATACCTAAGCCCCTAATTCATGTCTATGGGGAAATTCCACGTGTCCTGGGCCATTCAAAGCCTGCTGGTCTGCAATGCCAGGGCAAGAGTAGCTGAGGACAGTCACCATGGAATTAGGAACAGGTCAGATGAGCAAACTCACTTTTTTTCTGTGCTCTAACCAGCTCCTGCCACTGCTGCTACTCATAATCCCTGTTTCTTGTTTTCTCTTCCCTGGCCATAAATTTGCTGCCTTTTGCACTAGACAAATCTGATATGCTGTGCTAAATATTTTAAATGTGGCAAATGATCCTTCATCACAGTGGCATGATTGCATTACAATGTATTAGAACAACATGACTTTGCCAGAGGGTGTTTCTTGGCACCACGCCGAGTGAAGGAGGCAGCCCAAGTTTGAGAAGTAACTATCAAGTCATTTATCAACATTCAGTCCTAAAACACATGGGGCTGCACCGGCTCTAGCAGCCTTAGAGAGATAAATCTGGAGGCTGAGACAGAAACTCCAAATACAGACAGGTCTTTGAGAAAGCTTCTTGAAATCCAGAGCCATCAAAATGTCAAGCTGAGCTCCTGTGACAGATTCAACACATGGTTTTGGCATTTATTCTGTTGTATTTAGTCTCTTCTTTTAGGTTCAGATGAAATATATGCTGCTTTCCAGTCTTTTGGCCAGCCTGTGGTAAGGGCTGATTTGCTCTCACACTCGGGTAGCGTGATAGAAGATCTTTGAAGAGCGAAGTGGAATCACTGAAAGCCATGTGGTGTCTAGAGCTTATTTTCCTTCATAACATCCTCATAGGATGGAGGCAACTCAGTTCCCCCAAGGCTAAACTGGGGGGCAGAAGAGGAGGACATCTCCGCAGTCATGCAGGGGCTCAGAGATCCAGAGAATGGGCACTGAGATGCTTCAGTCGCTGGGAAAAAAGCAAAGTCACAACTATGCAGCAGACAGGCATGAAAAGCAAGTGTGGGGGTGAGAGGGGTGAGCCTGGGAGGAGCTGCCAAACCACTTGGAAACAAGAAAGGCATGGATGTAATTTTTGAAGCATGGCATCACAAAGCCTTTCACCACAAACTCCAGATACAAGAAGTCAGGACAGAGGAATATGGGTGGGTTTGGGGTGGGTCCTCCCTGTGAAGACACCGTCCATGACCACCCAGAAAGCAGGTAATACATTCAGTACATTCTCTGGGAAGGGCTTAGGCTAATGACAGGATTAGATTAATTCTTCTTGGAGGAATGTTGTCCGGCCCAGCCTGATGCTGCTGCTGACCATACTCCAGGTCAGTTATGGGTGTTACGCATAGTCATTATAGGCCAGTCCTTAAAAGGTGAGGTGCTCCTGGGGGAATGCTGAGGGTGGCTACCACAGGGAACAAAACCCACCAAGACAAACTTTTGACAGACCCCAGGTCGTATCAGCCAGTTGAGCTGCCTACTGGGGTGTCTCAAGTTAGACCAGTGAAGTCTTGCCTGAGTGGGAAATGCAGGACACATGCTGGAAAGGGCTGCCTGACCCCAGTGCCTGTGTCTGCATGTTGGGCCACTGAGTGCCCAGCACTGAGGAAAAAGTCCCACACATCTCCAATGGGAGTCTGGCCAAGCACCTCTGGGACATATGGACACACAGGGAGTGCACCAAGTTCAGCTGACTGTAGGACTGGGGAAAAGTGGATGTGGTTTCAGCCCTCCAGTCCATGGTCTGAACATGTCCCCAAGATACCTGAACTGGGCACCTCACTGTTCACCAGAAACACAGCTCAGCTCCCACTCAAGCCTGGCCACCTCTTTCTGGGTTATGGATGGTCCACAGGAAGACCAACAGGGCCGGCAGGATTGCGTAGCAGGACTAACCACAAAAGGTATCCGAGCTGCTGAGGGCGAAGACAGCCACGGTGCCTTGGTGGGGGAGGCAGCTCCGCTGTTTCAGCCAGCACTGCAGGCAGCAGCAGATCCCACAGGACAGGAGCAAGGCCAGGAAAAACAACATCAGGAACCTAAGGCAGAGGCAGCAGAGGAGGAACAGTACCATTACCATCTGCGGGCAGCACCGACAGATGGCTGCATGCCGTCAAATTAACATATTCATTAACATCTTTTGCAAATAGCCATTAAATGTTGCGGGTTCCTCAGCAGCATACTGGACATGATCAAAGTCTCCAGAAACCAATGTCTCAGTGACAAGTGCTGGCTGGAAATTCAAATATTTCTCCCTGAAATCATCCACTGATTTTTCCCAGCTCAGTTGTCAGTGTACGGTGAGGAAGATATGGATGAATGATTCCCATTAGTTTGTAAAGACAGAACACAGGGACAGCCCAGGAGCAATGCTCTCTAGCTATCAGTCTCTCTCAATGCCTTTCTCTCTGTATATCCATCAAAGAACATTATTTGTCAGTTTTTTCCCTCTAAAGCAGATCTGAAACTTACCACACATACCAGCTGCTGAAATTTTCATTGGTCTGTCCAATGCACCTAAAAAGGGAAAAATAAAAGGGACTTTCAGTCCAGTGTGAGAGGACTGTACCCACTCCAACACGTCTACCAACACAAAGAAAAGCATCATCAGAAAGTAGAAGATAGAGAGCTTTCCTCCATCAAGGGAGCCCTATTAAAAGTTTCTCTATGTAGATGGGAGTAGATGCAGATGATGTACGAAGCAGCGTACAACTGGTTTGCCTTTCAACACTGGCACCTGCCACCAGCGTTTTTGCTGAAAACCCAAAGGGTTGCCAATCTCCATTTCCTCTTTGGAAAAAAACCTCTAAATGGCCCTTTCCTGGAAGCGTTCGCTCCTCTGCTATGCTGGTGTGCCAGGCAGGAGCACAGCATCCCTGAAAGAGCCCAGGGCGGGGGCAGCCGCGGGTGAGAGAACAAAGCCATACTCACCTCTCGCCAAGCTCACAGCCCGACTCAGAGTCTGCTAACTGAAAACACACATGTAAATCAGAGAGGGCAGATATGTGTTGGTTTTTTACAGTTTACCAGTATAATTACTGTTCTTAGAGTGGGAAGTCCAAGAGTAAGAGCCATCCAGGTGCTGGTCCGTCAGGGTTGAAAACCAGACCTCTCCCTTAGGGACCATGGGGCTGATCTCTTACCTTTGTGGGTCTCTGCACTGAGCCAGCTCATATCAAAACCAGCAGATAAATTCACCAAGAGCTCAGTAAGTTCAGTAGTTTGCAGATGAAAGCTAGGCCAAGGAGAAAGCATTCCTTTTGATGTGAAAGAGGGAGAGACAAGAGCAGGGAAACACACACCAGAATCAGAGATTTCTTTACTGAACTGGGCTTTGCTGTACAGAAATGTTTGCTGAAAATGACCCACGACCAAATTCTTGATCTGTGGCTCATTTTCCATCAGCTAATTGTGAATGCAGCTGTAAATAGGAGCTCTTTTGACCAGACATGTGTTGCACCCAGCATTTTCCTGTTTTCAGATAGTGGTGATGCATCATTCCCAGAGTCAGGTTTCAGGTATTGCAAATATGTGAACCTGAAACTTGTTTTTCAGGTATATTTTCTACTCTCTGCTCAAGCAAGTTTATTTTTGCAAGCCTTGTTGATCTTAGCCTCAGTTTCAGATTATCTGGGCAAAAAGTAACCAGAGTGGTTTATCAGTATAATTGAATCAAATTCAATAGAGTTTTTGGCTGACTTGTGTAAGGTGTGTTATAATAGTTGTCCAGTGTTGCTACAAAAAAATTCAGATCAGGTATAGAATTTCAATAACACTGGGAAGCAGAATGAACAAGATAGAAGAATTTAGATTCATTTATTTATTGGAAAAAAAGTATTAGAATGTAATTTTTAAACCATTAGTTTGGATTTCCCTCTGTGTATATCCAAAACATGTAGAGATTTCTTACTTTCTTTGAGTCCAACTAAAAAGCTGTATTCTGAATTATAAATTTGTATCAAACATGTATAATTGAGAGGTGTCATTTTACACTTTCAATTAACAGGACTTCTTTGGAGCGATTTTGTTATGCAAAGCTCGTGCCACTGTAAACAGCAAGAAATCCCCCCACAGATCTCTGTAATGTGTCTGATCCTGTGCACAAACTGCCTTTCCATCCCTAGTTTCACCAGAGATCTTTAGGTACAGTAAGTCTTCCATATAAAGCACTATCTGTGAAATTTAATGACTGGCTGAAGCACAAATGAGGAATAGAGAAAAAGACAGAAGCTTCAACTCTTCCAGATGTGTCCTTTTAAAACTGAGCTAATTTGCCATGTCACACATGCACCCTGGTGCAGAATATTTTAATTCTTTTTTTTTTGCGCTTCAACTGATTATTAAGATAACAGGTCAAAAGCAGATAGGTAGTTGCTGTGATTACATGTACCCTGAGTATTCTTCATGGCTGAATGACATCCTCCGGACTCTCTTTTATCATCTTTCAAACTACCTCAGCAGAGCCACCTTAGCGTAGTTAAACTGCAGCAAAGTGCATCTGCTCTGAGGCAGTAATCTGTCAGAGCAGCCAAACACCCACCCGTGCTGCTGAAGCCCCAAGCTCTTCCATTTCAATAGCTGTAGACAGATTAAAGGATTAAGGCAGTCATGTTTTCTCTGCATTAATTGGAACTCTTGTGAGCATTAAGTCTTCCCCATGTTCATCAGGTCCTCAAAAAAAAAACCTCCACAAAAAAAAAGTAAAAAGGGCTGATGACTAAATTCCATAAATGTTGAAATCTTCCCCCCAGAAAATCCCTAAAATCAGCCTGACCCCAGTGAAGGGTTTGGTTACCTGGAAGAAGGTTAAACACAGAACTCCAGTTCCTGTGATCCATGAAGTGAAACACAAAGCTCCAGGTCTCCACATCACTAGTGCAAGAAACTTTGGAAGAGCTTTGTTTGCAGCCATGTTTTATCCTCTGTCATTTGGTGCTGTTAAAACTTCTCTGCACATTGTGCCTTCAGCCAGAGAACACGTTACCCAATGGCTTCCTGCACTTCAGAAATTACCGCTAGCCAGGGAGTGAATTTGGGTTTGCATGGACACAAACAGCTACTAGAAGTTAAAGGAACACTAGTTTAAGGTCAGCACCCTGTAGTTGTTTCAGCATTTTCATAGCTGTTCACAAATTCCTGCTGCTGAAGCTTAGTTCCATATTAACCCACGTCTGCATTCAACAGGACCTGCTACAAACAAAGAGTCACTGGAGTCAGTGCTGTGAGGCCACGCTTTCATTTCATGCTGCCCTCAGCTGGAGCACTGACATTACAGAAAAAGGGAAGCTGCCTGCAACCACATCCTGTGCACTGTGCCAACCACCTCAAATGTGCACCAAGGGTGAAGGAAACCCTTCCCAGCCAGAGGCAACCACCACCAGCACCCTCACTCCTTTATACTGCTGCCGGAGTTTGGTTTACTAGGAAAATGCAGCCAAAAAAGCCCACACACCTCCAGTGATTCTCACAAGGGACACAAAATTTCATTGTGCATTGGTCCTTTGATAAGGACTGATTAGATTCCTCTAGATACATCCAGGTGATGTGGTTGAACAGGGTTAGAAGATGGTTTGCACCAGAACTCTGATTCCCTCAGAATGGACAATCCTGGTTTGTTCAGCAGTCAGTAATAGGTTGTCACTGGAGTTTACAGCCCGTGGCTGAAATGCACCATTAACTACAGTTCTTCCAGATTTAACACAAAGGGTGTTGCCATGAATATGTTTAGTCCTCACTCCAGAGTTAAGCATTATGTTGTGATGCCATTACTTCCGTAATGATTGACAAAGCTGAGCTGCTCTTGAGATGTACCTTTGTGGCCTTGCTTCAGCTGAAAGGTCAAGAAGTCTAACCAACTGTGATATACACACTCAACCAAGGATTGTTATTTAATGTTCAAGTTTTGCATAAACCTAGGCCAAGCCCTGGTGTTCTCAAATGTTTACTTTCAGCTCAGTACTAATGAAAGGTGAGTCTCTGAAACTATGCCCTCTGAGAAAGCATCTCTCATGATTTTGCTAAGTGCATGTGCTGTGCAATATAAGTGGTCTGAACATGCTGTCTTGCTTCAGACCAATCCTTTTCAGTGTTGTTCAACAGTAAATTGCCAAACCAATTTCTTAGCTGTTTTCTTAAAAGAAAAAGCTCCTGCAGTATAAAAATGTGCACTGCCTTGCTGGGAACTGTGTGGCTCTTACAATTTCAGGCTTCAAAGAGATCATCCATCATTGAACTAATTTCAGATTTCTTCCTCTCACAATTACTTCCCTAGCGCCAGCACCAAGGGTACTTCCAATTTAGAGATACCAAATGGATCATGTCCAGTATTTCGGGGGGCAGGTACCTCAATGAGCTCCTGGTACTGAAAAATAACACATAGCATCTGTTCTATTTCTAGAAAAAAAAGGGAAAGGATTGAATTCTGCCACCGCTCAGCTTCCTGGCTTCGAGGCAAACTTTGATGTTTTCTGCTGGTTGGTCCCATACAGAGGATTCAAGTTATGATGGCAATTTGTGAAGCCTGTCCCTGCATTTTCTGTAATGATGTCAGGAGGAGAGAGTTGGTTTAAAGGGGTCCGTGAATAGCCCTGTCTTTTGCTTCAGGCGTGATCCTGATATTGAAGAGAGCTGCTGCTTCAGCAGGAAAACTCTCCCTGTCTGTGATCACCTGAGCAGCTTGAATATATGAATATCATAAAGAACCCCAGCACTTGCTCTAAGGCAGTCAGGACCAGAAACCAGAAACCCAGAGGAGCTCTGCACTGAAACTCCTGGTGGGCTGTGACCCCTCCTGCTACAGCTCCACTGCCTTCGGGATTTTGCAAAACTGAGAGCCCCACCTTCTGGGCAGCTCTGTGTCCAAGGGCTAGCTCTAGTTTGAGCAATATTTTCTAAGCTTTTTTTCATGCCCCCCATGAGGAGATATATGCACACACAGATAAATATAGCACCTGCTCCCTCCTCCTCTACTTACTGAATGAAAAGTTTGGTAACTCTTCCCTCCTCATTTATATCCACCTCATCTGTGGAGCTGGGAGGCTGCTCCCTGATGGATTTTAACTCGCGGCCATTAGATTAACATTCTGTTATTTCCTCATCACCTTATGTCGTTGCTAGGTGACAAATGCATCTCCCAGGAAGCAACGGGGACTACCACAACATACAGCAATTTATGACTGTCCATTATCCCTTTGCTTAATGTTCAATGGAAGGAAGATGTGCAGTTCTAGGATCATCCAAAGGGTGACTTTTAGAGTGGTCACAGAAACCACCTCCACTGTGGGGCTGGTTCTTGCTAGGCTTCACGAAAGTGGATGAATACTTGTGAGACAGGAGGAATTTGTAGAAGCTGATTTGTCTTGTCAAGTGTGCCAGGGTCAAGGTTGGATTCAAGATCTCAATTTCAGGAACTGAGCTCCAACTTGTAGTTATGTGCACTAGAAATGATGGCCTTTAATTGCTTGAGTATCATACTATTCATTTCAGACATGCTTTTAGATTGAAAGTTTCAGGGAACCTCTGGATTTTGGTGAGAGCAGGAGGCAATTCACTGGCAAACAGGAGTCCACACAGAGCCCCTGGCAGTCTGTAAGCACAGCTAGCAGTTTAAACCTGTTTGAAGCTCTTCCTTAGCTGCCTTCAGAGCATTTGATGGCCACTGGGGATGACTTTAGGGGAAAGCAATCACCTTGCTAAGCCCTGACCAGCCTCCCAGCACAGTCCAGAATGAGACTGTGAAAGAATTTTTCAGAAGGCAAACAAGGAGAGTGGCAGGAGGAGAGGTGGGACAGACACAGGGAAGGACATGGAACAGAATGGAGAACGCACAGAGATGTGATATGGAAGGGAGACAAGATACAGGAGGGTGGCCCTGCTCTCTACGTTAAGGTCAACTGACAAGAGTTAACTAAGAATGTGTTGGCTTTTTTACGCTGCAAGATTTTCACATCACCACCACAATGAATTCTTCCTCCAGTTTAAGGCCACTAGAGTCTCTCCCCTCCCTAATCGACTTTGCTGCCATGGCTGTCTCCCCTGCATCCTTGACATCTACACTGCCAGGCTGCCATCATCCCTCCTGGCCTGTCCTGGGAAGACTCAGGGTGTGTAAATTCAGTTTAGCCAAAGAGAAAAGCAGGGTAATGGAGAGCAGTGAGGATTGAGTGTTGCCTCTCTGCAACAGGAGAGCTAAAGTAGCTTTGGTCTCATCCTCACTAAATGAAAGCCGCAAGGAGCTGCTCGCTCCCCATGCACACACACTGAGATGACTAAATCCAGCACTGGGGAGAGCTATTTAAGCTAATGGCCAGTGCTGGCACAGGAACAAATGGAAGCAAACCAGCCATGAATAAATTGAGGCTGGAAATGCAAAGAAGGTTCACCCCATCCGGAGCAGTGAGGTTGAGCAGCAGCTTGTCCGTGGGAAGAGTGTGGGCATGAAACCAAATGGCTCCCGGGATGCAAGTCATTGAGCTTCCACAGGAGATGTAACCACTTCAATGGGACTTGCTGACCCAGGGAGCCCTTTCCCACCTCATGGAATCACTGCAGTCGGTTCTTAGGCCCTCAAACCTGTCCACGTGCATGGGAGTCAGCCAACATGACCCCAGGCTTGAGCGAACTAGGACAGATGAACACTTTAAAACAAGCCCTGGTAGAGCTGGCACGGCCTGTTGTCTTTCAAAAGGATTATAACTAGTTGCTGCCTGCTGATGAATACGGCCCTTTGTGAGCCTGTGCGGGGGACGTGCTGCACAGGAGGAAGGAAAGACTCAGGCACTGATTTAAATGAGTGCAAACAAGGATGACATTGTTCTGCTGCATCCTCCCCAGGAGCGAGGCTTGGAGGCTTCAGAGGTCACCCATCAGATCTGATGCAACTGCAGCTAGCTTGTAGCTCTGGAGAGTCCAGAGAACCCTTTTGTTTGTTTTGATGTATCAGGAGGGAAAATCCAGCAGAGAATGGGGTCAGTGAAGCCCTTTGCCTTGGCAGAAAGCTAAAGGCAAAGGAATCTCCTTTAGGTTAGTCATTTGTAAAAGAGATTTCTCCTACATGTGCATGCATACCCTAGACTGAGAACTACAGAAAACTCTTCAATACATGGGTGTTCATATATTGATGGGAAGTCAAAACTTTAAAACTACCCGAAGTCTAAAGTCCATTGATATGTTATGAGAAATGACTGTGAATTATCCGAATACTGCTGTTCCAACCCTATAATGAACACTTGAAATAAATACTGTGACAATTGAAATATTAAGCTTATATAAAAGGATTTAGGCAGGAGCATTCTTGCTCTGGAATTCACAGCAACTTTGAGAAGTGCACCTTTCTAGCAAGCATCTTGTATATGCTGATGACTGGTACTGACTCTGCTCTCATCAAATACAGAAATCAGTGTGCAGTGTTTTACTGAGACCTGTGTTGTGGTGGGAAGGGGAAAGCTGAAAAAATTTAGGAAAGTGGAGATTCCCCCTCCCCCCAAGTTGATGGGTTTTTAAAACTTAAGCTGAATCCTAAAAAAAAAAAAGTGCCTAAATAACAGGACTTGGGCTAAGCCTAGCAGTTGTTTAGTTTTGTGGGAGAATTCAGAGCTCAGAATTACATTTTAAGATCTGCTGCATCTGAGAAACTAATGGTAGTTGGGCTTGTATTATTTCTGGCTTGGACACTAGGACATGAGGTAATTCCCAGCCCTATCAGTTTCCAAATACCCATGAACTTCTGTGTATTACAGCCCACCTGAAAAAAGAGCTTAGGAAACCTTTCATCTCACAATCTCTCCAGATACCACTAGACCTCCCACAGAGATTGTCAGAAATCAGTTCAAAGGGCTGGATAACCCTCAAGACTTGAGGAACAGAAAAGCAGAATTAAGGATAAAGCTGATAAAATTAAAAGCAGCTTGAATAAAGAGAAAGATGAAGCATACCAGAAATACAAAGTAATCATCAGCAGAAATTTTTCCCTTTTGGTTTTCTAATGTGAAATCGAAGCTGATTACAACTACTCGAACCCTGAAGCCTGCTGCTATTTCTTTGTACTCAAACAGGTCCTCTTACCTTTAATCAGTTAAAATTGTATGTGTATTTTAAACATTAGAAATCATAGTTGGCTTTTAATACTTTTTCGTAATTTTTTTTGTTACTCTGTTGCCAGGAACTAAAAAATTACAGTTAAAAAAAATAAAAGCCCTTAATATTTTAATCCGTGTAATTTACTTAGCTGCTGGATGTAAAAAGGCAAAAGGAGAATAATTTGCTTGAAAGCAGATAGAGGCTTCATTTTCCCCTGCTTTTGAGTTACTGATATCACATTGGACACCACATGGGAGGTTTTGGCTGAGAAATTAGCATTAGGCTATCTGGCATATCCTGAAACATATTTTTCAAGTCAATTTTCCAGGCAGAACCATTTAGCAATGAGTGCTGAAATACATCACTCTGCCAGTCATTATATCAGCTGGCACATGTGCTACTTCACCAAGAAACCCTGTGTTCCAGGGGTTAACTCTGCAAGAGGGACCACATGGGCACAGGGACTGCTTACCTTCTACCTTGCATCTTGAATTCTTGCCAATTGTCCTTTCTGGGTTTATTTTGAATTGCTGATGGCCTCAGCTGCAGCCTGCCCCCTGCCAAGCACCCCCACCCCATCTGGGCTCCATGAAGAGGAGGGCAGAGATTTCAGACCCTCAATTCTTGCAGACAGAGTCTGTTCAGAACAGGCTGCAACCACACACCTGGGCCCAGAATTAGTGAGGGCTGATGTCAGCACTTATGGATTCAAGAAACATGGCATCAGCGGGCTGCTCTCCAGCTTTCCTCTTGAGACAGGTAAAGAGTCCACTGCTCTGCCTGGGAACATGGTGAGCTGATGCTTGGGGTATGATGCTGTGTACCCACCTGCCTTGTACTCCCCATGCCTGCTGCAGCAGTGTACCTGGATCAGGGTAGAGATGAGGCAATGAGGCTCCTCTGGGTTTGCTTTTCCTCCACGTCAGAGCCCTGTAGCACAGCCAGGCTGCCCTCTAGCCACCCATCTCACCTCCTCTCTAGGCTGGTGCCAGGCTAAGAAACAACGTCTGGAAGACCAGATGGAGAGCTTTCATCTTCCCCCTGTTCTGCAGGAGTTTGCTGCACATATAAACAGAGAGAGATATGGGGGATGCTTCCAGGGCAGACAGGGATTGCAAATAAGACCACGCAAGAGGAATGCTTAGCATAGCCTTTTCTCCCCCTCAACAGCTTTACCATTTTACTTAATCTTCCACTTTTACATCTTTCCCAGTAATATATCTGAAGAACACATTCCTGTTTATAGTTTCAACACAAACAGCCAGGCACTGCACACTTCTTTCTTTTAACTCACACTTTAATTTCCCTACTGACTTCTGCTTCTGCTCCCTCAGCTTCCCTCTGGCCAAGCAGCATTGTCCTAGCAACATGAATCTTCCCAAGCTCATCTCACCTCCCTAGAAACCTGCTCAAAATCATCGGAAAACCTTATCCTATCTTGAAGCAGGTTTTTATACCTCCTTCATCTCCCACAGGTCTTTGCAGCTTTGGAAGGAAAAGGTGCAAATACTCAGAACTGCCCTTAAAACAGTTGAGGGTAATTGTGTAGGACTATTCAATAGAAAGGGAAAATGATCCTTCTCCCTTAATTTGCTCTAGTGATAATCTCCCTCTTCTGGAGCAAACAACTTTCTACTGGCCAATTCCTTCTTTGTATTTGCAGAGGTCCTTTTTTTGCTGTAATAGCACTTACATGGGCTGTATAAATGTAAGCTTCCTGATACATATGAGAGTCTAGATGTCAGAGAAGGGACAATCTTCTCACTTCCACCAGGATGGCAATCAACATTAGATGTGGATCTAATTTTTGAATCTTCCTCATTCTTACAAGATACTACTTCTGCACCACCTCTCCTGCATCTCTCCAGTGTGCTACAGATACCAATGAGCTCTATGAGAGAAGAAGAAAATACTAAGCTTCATTCTCACTTGTGATGCTTGGACACATTGTTTGTGTGACAGAACAGAGACTTCCAGGGTATTGGTGGAACGCTGCGGCTGGAATCCAGGAGTGCTGAAGTTCAGCTATGTTGTGTTAAGTATAGCGGCTTCCACTTCTAAAAGGTATCCACTGAAAATCACAGCTCAGACACCCACCTCGTCTCCTGTGCAGAGATCTCTTCTTCCTTGATGTTCTCATCCACACTACCCTATTCTTGCAAGCCCTGGTGCCAGTGACAGAAAGAATGGGCCTAATCCTACCAGATGCAGTGTTCCCACTGCCTGCAGGCAGAGTGGATGGTGCTGGGGAATCTTTGAGTGAAACCTGGGCTGTCCACTCGTGCCAGGCAGGATGTTACACCGGGGGCCCAGCACTGGAGCAGAGTGGGCCCTGAGTGGAGCACGACCATCTGTGAATTTACTATTCCTTCTCAAATGCTAATTAGTTATTTACATAAAACTTTGGAACATTTTAATTAGTTGCGTTAATTTAGAATTCACAGAAGAGAGCTATAAAAGTCTATTATATGGGACGCTTATTCAAATGAAGCTTGAAATGGCACATGGTGATGTACTCACAAATCTCCTGCCAACACAGTGAGAAAAATGAGAGGGTGGCCAGGCTTTGAGTGAGGCAGCAGGAGATTGGCATTTCTGATGCACTGGGTAAAGCTGAGAAGCTGGTCCTGGTTAGGGAGATGGCCCTTTCCCACCTGATGTCTCAGCTTGACAGCCACAGATTTCGATTGTCCTAGCGTTATTGTATTTGATGTGTCCTTCTCCTTGGGGAAGCATTAACAGTTCTCTCTTTTTAACCTGACAATTACTGGGTTTTAAACTTGTAGGAATGGTTAGGTTTGGGTTGGTTTGCGATGATTCAAATTGGGCTAAAAATGGCCAGCATTTGTGGAGTCAGACGAATGAGATGGATGGACATCGGTCCATCAGTAATATGATCATGCTGCCCTGTTTCTTTAGGAGATTAGGTGATGCAAACAAATACACTTCAAATGTGCTGTGACAGCACATCTAGACAGCATTCCTCTGCCATCCCACCCATGGATACTGCCTGCAATGGCAATAAAGGCAAAGTATGCTGGTCCTGCCTCAGCTGGACCTTTATTCTCAAGGCGTGTGGAAAAGAGCTTTCCTTCATCAAGTTCATCTTTTCCGTGGCACTAAATTCAGTTAAAGCAAAGATGCCAGTAAGTGGATTTACTGATAACTCTGTAAATCCACCTGTCTCAAATTGCTACAGAATCTAAATTGCCCCATCACCATTAATCTCAAGATAGACAATTGTCCAAGCAGCTCTATAAAATAAGAAACACTCTGCCCTAAGTTTTCATCTGCAGAGAAAACCATTCTCTATATAAAATACAGCCCAAGTTACTTCTTGAGGTTTAAGACTTGATCAAATAAATTTAGGATAACTTTCTTGGAAATCATCTTCCTTGAAGGAAGGTAAGTTCCAGCATCACATCCAGTAGTGACAGAGCTGCTGTCTGCCTGAAGAGCTGGAGGACATCATGGAGCGAGGGAAACACAATGGTATATCCAAAACATTATAAACAGAATTCATGGGTGGTGACATTAAAAGTAAGAGGAAACCACAAACTCTTATGTGTTCCATGACAAAACACCCGTTTTCTTGGTGCTCACAAGAGGTCTAGGAATATTTTAATGTCATTTTCTGAAACTCAACAGAACAGTAGGAGCATTGCCCCGACAAAGATCCACTTTACTAAAATCAGTGGGTCACTTGGGCTTTCTGTACCTCTCTGATGACCCATAGTCTGGCATTTTGCAGACTGTTGGGCAAATAATGAAAGAAAGACTGTTCTCAAACCAGAAAGAAGGTTTGGGCTGCGTAGACTCCATGGACATCTATTATTCTGCACAGACACTGGAAAATATAAGTCATTCTTCATAGCAGGGAAAGATCACAGAGGACTGTCTTGAGAGGCAAGAGGAGACTATTAGGAGCAAATGATATGTTCATTGTCTATGGGTTATGCTTGCAGAATAAGAAGCAGGGATGAGTCCTGCTACAAAATCTGTTAAAGTGGGGAGTGGAGAACATGCTGTAGAGTTCAGCTCTGTGTTCTTTGGACCACTTAACCTAACAATGGACTAGTTCATCTGGAGATGGAATAACTAACTGGAGATTTCTGCTTCCATCTCTAATGTCTTTGGCTTCCAGGAAAAGGACTGGGGCGTACCTCAAGACTGTGCAATCCCATGGGAGTAGATTTGTTGATTTGATGGAGGCCAGCCTGGAATTGTTGTTTCGGTCTTTATCAGAGATGAAGAGCCTGAAAATACTTTGAGAATCACTGCCAATATCAAGGCAAATTGGAAATATTCTCTGGGCAAGAATTTTCTTGGTAGCAACAATAGAAGGGAGTGAAGCTAGAAAGCACTATCAGCCAATTGGCAGGTAGTTCATGGGTGCCAAATCCTTTAATCCAACCTTAAAGATTTTACAGCCAGTGTAAAAATGCCCCATGAAATACAAGGCTGCTGGAAATTACTGAGGGCAAGAGCCAAATACAATTCAGAAAGAAATTGGACAACGTCATGGAAAAGGACAATTTACAGAACAATGAAGTGTTTTTTGGAAAGCCTTTCTGTTACGATGCATAAACTAGATTCACACTAACAGAGATGCTGAAGAAATATAACTCATAATTACTCTCTTACTTTCATCTGTCTATAGTGGGAGCCAGGGCACCAGAACTGTGCTCAGCAAAGCAATTCCTGTTTCCAGTTTTTGGCTCTTACTGTTTATTCAGAGCTCACCCATTGACCCATCTTCCTGTCACAAACTGATTAAGTGCACATGTCAGAAGGATTGCCTGCAATATACAGCAATCAGTGGAAAGGAAAAGAGAACTGGAGGGTATAAAACAAGTAGCCTTTTTTACCAGTAACTTCACTGTGAAGGAGCTGGAAGTCACAGCAGAGCAGTGGCACATGTCAGGATAGTCCAGAGGAAAGACAGGGAAATGGTTGGGGAGCTCAGTCAAGAAAAAGTGCCTGCAGTCTTCCCTTGACAATCCTTTCTCCAAGTATGTAAAGGCAGATTCCCCAGGTGGGCTTAGGACCATAGGCACAGCATCCCCTCACTGTGCACAAGATCCACCCCAAACCTTATTCCTAATGCCTCCACCTCTCATGGGTCTGTCTCAGCATTGCCTGACATGAAAGCCTATGTGGAGGACTAGCTTGTAGGAGGCAGGACATACTGCCTGTCCCTCTGAGTGAAGGTAGCAGCCTCTTTCTCATCACCAAGAAAGGAACAGTCTTGGCCAACATCTTCCATGTGCTGGATTAAAACTGTGGTTTTAATAAAACCAAGGAGGAAAGGAAAGAGGAAGAATGGTCAAACAGGGTTTGGGGTGTGCAGGTTGTGGTTTTCTTTTATTTGTAAGTTCAATACCTTGTGCAAGAAGAGAAGTGGCACAGCATGGTTCCTGTGGCTGGCCTGTGCCTGTGACTGGCCCGTGCCTGAAGTGACACCTCTGCCATCTCCCACACTGGCCGGGACTCTCCAGGGCTGCAGCCAGGGTGAAAGGAACAGTTTTAACGAAGGGGTAGATCTTTCCTCATCACCTGGGAAGGGTGAGTTGATCTACTCTACACTTCATCAGAAAACACTTTCGCAAAGCTTGTGTATTCAGGTGATGAAGAACTGCACTTGGCAAATAGCAAATGCACATCACATCCTGTAAATCTTTCCTAAAAGGGCATCCAAAATTAATCACTCTGCTGAAGTTCCTAATTTTTTTTTTTTTTTAGAGCATCATTTATCAGTTTAATTTAACGTTACTTCAGTTGCTAAGGAGCTATGATTGCAAACCTCCACCAAACAGGAATTTTGAACACTAATGTCTGGTCATCTAATTGGAAAATATTACAAAAATCAAGCTGAAGTCTGCCCTCTCCAGCCACACTGCACTCTGAGACAGGGAAATGTTCTCTATTTATATATAATAACACTGTTTATTAATCAAGACCTGTAACTGTAGGAGAGAACAGCAAAATCACAAAAGGTTCAATAGAAGTGACTTGCAAATTAATCTCATTACTCTTGAAATTGAACTGCTTTCCATGCTCCTGGCAGAGATACCTCAAGGATACTGAAATTGCCTGTGTATTGCCTTTCATATCATGATTGCTCTGCTTTACACAATAATGTACTAAGTCTTTATTGGGCCAGTGTTGGGAAGGGGAATGTTTACTTAGTGATGTGTGAAATGATGACTAAAACTTCAGGAATGATTCTGGGGGAGAGGACAGTGAGGGGAGAGCTTTACTACATTATCATATTACCACCGACTCCAGAAATCCAGAGATTTTGCACATCTTTCAAATAATGAGCATGAAATGGGGAAAAAAAAAAATAGAAAATGGAAAGTTCAATGCTGGTTCAAATTTCTGCACAACCAAAAATGTTTCTTCATTTCAATTAAATCTTGACCTATTTTTAATCAAAAGAGCCTGCTGTGTGTTTCTGCCTCAGAAGACTGACATTGCCAGCAGGATGCTGAAATCTCAGGTCCCAGCTCACTGGGGGGTGATGGAGGCTTTCCTTGGGGCAGCGTGGTGCAGTGCAGCACACAGGAGGGTCTGGTCCACGGGGGCCATGCACTGCATCCCACGTTTCTCAGAGTGCCTCTCCTCACTGCCATCACTGCAGGGGAACTTCCCTGGTGCCGTACAACAGGTCTCAGATGTACCAGCAACTGGAACCATAAGAATGATTCAGGCCCTCCAGCTTCCAGCCCAGGCATGGCACAGGCTGGGGCATTGCACTGAACCCCACCAGGGGCCTGAGCTGGCACTGAGAGGGACAAGGCAGAGGGACAGGTCAGTAATTCTTCTAGATCGATATTTTCAAGAAAAAATATACAGCGATGTTTTGAACAAGCTCCTGTGACATAAATAACAAATAAGCAATATAAAATCTACTTACAGTCATACACACATGCGTGCATTACTGAGAGCTCTTCTTTACTCATTAATTCCCTTGGGAGTTGGAAAATAACAGCTAAAAACAATCATTTGTATGCAGAGATAGATTGCATAGATAGATAGATTGCATAGATAGATAGAATTTTCTGTTCTTAGCAAGACAATAAATACTTTTTGGAAAAACCCTAACAAATTAATGTGGGCCATACTCAATAATTTTGTCTAAAAAATTAGCAAAAGAGATATTTTCAAAAAGTAAGGAAATGAAAAAGCTTATGGATTTTCATATTTGCAGTTTCTCAAGTTTTAGTTCTATAACACTGTTCTCAAGACCTGACCAATTCAACCCCTGAATGAGTCTTCTAAAAAACTGAGTGTGTATTGCATCAGCGCGAAATAAGGGTGGGGAGTACTCACCGTAAAAAAGGTAAAACTCCCCAAATTTGATTTTAAGAGTGCTTAGAACAATCATTACACTTTTTTGATTCCTCTTTAAAGCCAAAAAACTCCCAGCTTTCCCAGGCAAACTCCTGCGTTGGCCAACTGGGCAGGCGGCCCATGAGCCAGCAGCTCTGCCTGCTCTGCCACTGGTGATGGTGGATACAGGCAGTCCCACTTCTGTTCCAGTACTTCCACTTCCGTGTTGCATCTTTAAACCACAAGGCACGAGTCCTTGAGCAATAATATTTGCTCTGATATTGCACAATCTGCTCAGCATATAAAAATGGGGAAGACTAGAATAATGTCTCCCAGCAGAATGACTTTGGTATTGACTGATTAAAAAAAAAAAATTATTCAAAAATTAAATGTTTTCCCTGGACACTTGGAGGATGAGATGTTTTCTAACATTTGAAGTGACTTTCAATCAATATTTCCTGCTTTTTCCTGCCCTTTGCAGCATCCCCCTGACTTTATTTCTGATCTTGAACATGGAAGATTTAATCAATCATTGCTCCTCCTGATTCTGAAATCCAAGTGGTTCAAAGTGCTTGTATTTACTGAAGATCATTAGGCCATGGTGAGGAAATAGCTCTGTTTGTAATCTGTTTGTTTTGTGGATCTTTAATCCAGTCTTGGTTACAGAACAACATAAGATAGAGCTGTCTTTACCTGGTAGCACTTTACCAGGTAAAGCCCCGGGCACTGCACCAGGATGGGAAAAGGACAAATCTTCCACAATTCTCTAGGCTAATCTTAAGAGTTAATAGAAAAAGAACAACAGATGCCTTGTGAATTATTGTTTTGCATATTAAACCTTCCTTCTTTTGTTGAATGCAAGGCTGGAGTGTTCCTTAATTTGTTACAGAAACTAGCAGGAGTTGATTTTATCCATAGTACCACCAAATTTTATCTACCTCACGCCTGGAGAGCTGTTTCTGGAAGAGATGACAGATGCTACCAGCAATAACAAAACCACATGCCCTTTGAATATGTAACTGAAATGCAAAGGACTTGCCTCGCTGCTTCCAGAAGTACAAGCACACCTGGCTACAGCAGGAGAGAAAAATGGAGAGCTGCTCCCTGGGGACTCGCAGCAGCTCCCCTCCTCTGAAGGCAGGCCTGTAGGAGGCCTAAGGGATTCACCAGCTCTGCTACAGAGGGTGCCCATACTGCCGCTTTAGGCAAGTCTCTAGCAATCCGCTAGGCTTGGCTTTTCACTGTGTGGAACAAGTCTGAGAGAGGACTCGTGACGTGGTTGTTCTGAGACTGTTCCACAGGGCCACAACACTTCACAGTGCCAAACTCTCCCTGGTTAGGGCTCTTCAGGAGTTAAACTAATGATAATATGTGTCATAAATACTTTTGGGAATAACAAAACATCACCCTGCATTGCAGTGGTTGAGTTGTGCCTTGTTCTTCATAAATACATGCTGAATATTTTGAACAAATAATTACTAAACTTCAGACTCTTCCCTTCAGGATATTCCCTGGTGACAATTTTTGCTTCACATTGAAAGAAGCTGATTCTTCATTCAACAAATGAAATGTTTTCCAGAATGACATATCAAGAATTATAGAATCATAAAATGATTTGGGTTAGAAGGGACTATAAAGATCATCTACTTCCAACCCCCTTGCCATGTGCAGGGACACCTTTCACTGGACCACAGAGCAGAGGTGTCAGCCCAGAGTCAGAGTCCAAACCACATGAATTCATTCACAAGCAGATGCAACATCTGTAAACTGTTTTGCCCTGAACAGCAGGAATACCTATTTCGCTTGGGCAAGTAATCAATAAATGTTATCCTCACTAAACGTAAAAGAGCACTCAAGCTTGTCCTTAATTTGTAGAATCGTATTTAAGGTTAAACTCATATTTAAACAACAAGCAATTCTTCTTCTTTTAATTAAGATTTATACAGGTTCCCATATGTAGATGAAGCAATGAAGTCCTAATGAGCAGAGAGTCTAATTATGATCGTTCTGTAATTGAAATAATGGTGTGCCTCAGAATGAGACTATTATGTTGCCAGATAATGGACTAATGAGCTCCAAAGAAGTACTAAAAAAAGTCAGCAAAAGACTGTCACAATTCTTATGAGGACATGCCTGCTCATGAACACCTCCATGTAGTATTCAAACTTGTATAATGGAATATATAGTGTGATACGTCCAAAGATTTATATCAAGGTGTTGGAAATGGCTGAAGGTCAAGGGCATACCAAATGCAATGAAATTAATTATTAATGCAAGACAGAAGAAAATAAGCCAGACACAGCTGCATGAAGTGATTTAGGAGACAGATTAAAAATATAAAAAGGGAAGTAAGTGGGAGTCAACACTGGGAAAATGATCAACATCCACCACAATATTGGTTCCATCAGCTGTAACCAGCTCCCTCCACATTCTGATTGATGAAATACACTAGAGTCCGATATTTTTTCTTGCCTAAATGACCAGCTCTAATCATGAGCTCTACACATTGCTGCTTTCTTCATCATTCAGCTGGTCAGGAAAGAAAAGATAATTACAGAATGTTTGTTTAGTAATTGTCTGCTTCTATTTTGGAGTTTGCTTCTGGTGCTAACGAATGCGACTCCATTATGTCATTTATCATGTGAACAGTCAGGTTGAGGAACATTTTAAATCAGGAACTATTTTGGTTTGCATGAGAAATAACCCCACAGAACAACTGACAGCATGTGTGAGCAGAAAAATTCCATGGCTGAAAATGATAGGTTAGGTGATTTCACCGGGTAAAAAGCTTAAGGAGATACCTTTTGACCAGCAAATCAGAATGTTCATGGGGAAGGGAAGAGTTGTAGCCCCATATTTTTCATCACAAGGAAGTCCAGATTTTAGGTTATTCAACTGTCTTGCTAGGTAACATTTGTTTTCTATTACCTTTTCTTCTACCACCCATTGCAAGGGAGAGCTTTCATTTAGATCTTGGATGTGCTAAAAATTATATTCTAAACCTGACTTAAGTACAGGTAACACAGGTAGTAATTATATCTCAGGTGTGGCAAGAGTGGGAAAGTGGGACTAAAGGGAAGCACCAGCCAGACATTATACACAGATATATCTAGAAAGTGCTGTGGAGTTACAGTTGTTTACAAACAGCTTCCTCCTCATAAACCCACGTCTGTATCCAAAACATTTAATTTCTTATATTATACTGTAGCATCAGGTACATGACTTTTTCCTGACTTAATACACCCAACGCACTGCTCTTGTCCATTAGGGTGGGATCTCACGTGTATTCCCCATCCTGTGGACAGGGATCGTTCTTGGTGAACCCGAACATGGTGGCTTGGGCTCAGTCAAAAGGCTACAGGGAGCACACAACCATGTGAGAACAAACTGGAAATTTTCTCTGAGGGTGTTTTTCAACCTCAAAATTATTTGCTAACTGATTGCACAATTGTGGGTTGAGAAACCTGTCTGAAGTGACCGGTCAAAGAAAAAAACATCCATTTAATAGGGTGTCCTCCCAGTACTAGTGGAACAGAAGTTGTTTGACAATACTTTGGGTAATGTCTTGAAGACTGTAGATGACTAATAATAGCAGTGCCTTTTTTTCCCAGAAATATGAAAGTCATAAAAATGATGGTTTAGAGGGACCAAAACTATTTATAAACTGAAGAAGAATTCAGTGAAGAGTTTTGACTAAAAAGGAGTGGAGGGGAGAATTTTAATGTGCTTGAAATAGAAGTCAAATCTTAAAGAAAAAAATGCAAATCTGAAGTATTTTAAGTGGTTTTAAAAAAAGTTGAGTGGCTCAAACATGAAAGGACACCTTTTGTTTCAGATCAGATGAACATTTTATGTTTACCAGGATAAGCAACGTTGATTCGAAACGTCCTCTAACTTCAGCCTTCTAAGGATGGGCAGAGGACTTTGGCTCACCTAGGATCTTTCATCTGTGCTTGACACAGAGAAATAATAATACAGAGAATTTTAACTCGAAAAAAAAAAATTAAAAGTTCCCAGGAGCATTGACTTCCATCATAGGGTTTATTATTCATTTCCTTTTGGCCAATTACTCTCTTCAGAAATGTCTCTGGCGTATTATGAAGACTAAGTGTTAAACCTGGGAGGTCGTTTCACTTGCAGCCTGTCGAGTACATCTTTACATTGCTGGTTAACGACTTGTGAACTTCATTGTCAGATGCTGCTCTGCTACTTTGCATCTCCCAGCTGATGGCTCTCTGCCATGAGCCGAGCAACTGCCGGGGTTCGAGGGTGCCTCTCGCCCTTGTGAAATTCAAGTTCATTCTTTTTCTGCTCCCCTCGCTTTCTCCCTGCAAATTTATGACTTGCTAACAAATGTGTTGCTCTTGATTCCCTCCTCTTCAGTGATCTTTAAGATCTCTCATTTCATAAGGAAGAGGCAGGTGGGTGATCTGCTTCCAAAAAAAAAAAAAAAAAGAGTTTCCATAAGCGTGGCTTGTGTCTTAAGACTGCCTATATATCTGCCCAATTTCCGTTGGCTTAACTCAGTCTTTTTTTGTCAAATTACATAGCAGTAATTAACTGCCCTAACCAAAATGTTTTCCTCGAGGTGCCCACATTCCTGTGAGAGCCGCAGGTTTTAGCCACGCATGCGGGCAGCATCCTTTCATTATTCTCCATACAAATTGAATACTTCCTCTGCTGGCCTTTATAGCTGTTCTCCAAACACTATCCACAATTAATGGAATATTCCTATTACTCATTTATTCCTTCAAAAACCTCTGTTCAAGCTTGTTATATCCTGGGAGGCTAATAGTTTTTTTTGCATCTTGGCAAATTTTGGCTCAATCCCTCTTCCTGCCACAGGGAAGAAAATAAGTTTTAAGGGCTTCTGATTTTCCCTTGAAGACACATGAGGAAACCCAGGACTAGAAGTTACCAGGAGCATCCCTGAGCCTTGCCCTCTGCTTTCACAGACTCATGATGACATTTATAATCATACTGATTTCCATTTAAAAACTGATCGATCTGTTAGGCTAATTTACCCTCCTTGCATCTGTCAGGAGGCTGCTCCAGAAACTTTCCTCCCTGGCACTTCAGGAGGTAATGATGAACAAGTGGGATGGGCCTTGAGCAGAAGCCATCCACATCTGAGCAGCACCATGGCTGTGACACCGTGCCAGCAAGGCCAGCATTGTCCCCCTGCTCCTGTCACCAGAGCTGGTCCCCTGCGGGGCTGCATTGTGCTGATTTGGCACCCAGGAAATCAATAGCACTCAGGGTGGGAGGAATTACAGCACATTCCTAGTAATTGTGCAAATGCAAATTTATCACTCCAAAATCTTCTCTAATATAAATCCAGTGAGGTCAATGGAGTTAGAGCAACACTGGCCATTCTGCTTCATCTGTTACACTCATTTTTATAAAGATGGATAGCAGCTGTTAAGAGAAAGGAACTTTCAAATGCCTGGAAACACACTAACCTGAGAAATGAGCTGCAAGGATGCCAGGAATCACTCTTTGTGCAGATGGGTATTCTGCCTAACCACAGCCATCAGCATTGCCAAAAACCTCCACCAACATGAACTGCTACAGCTCCATCAGCAGCAGTGATTAACAGGAGCAGAGGGTCCTGCCTTTTGCTTAAAACATGCCAACCTGTTACGGAGGAATTCCCAATTTTGGCAAGTAACACCATCTCCCTACATCCTGCAGCTGCCCTTTACAGGGACTGTGTAAGGTTTTCTGCAGTTTCTTGAGTTTGCTTCTAAAATCTTCTGTTGCTTGTGCAACCTTTTTAAGAGTTACACAAAAGAATTGTTTTCCTTAAGGAATCCTTAGCTTCTGCACAGATAAACCCAGAGTGTAAAGGTTAATGTTGCTTCATCACTGCTGAAGTGAAACCAGGGATTTTAAAAGCCATTCTGCAGAATGATCTTGCATCTTTAGGGAGAAAAGTAAACTGTTACTGATTATAATAATAAGATTTTGGAATGTGCTCCCGGAATTTTTTTCATTCACCAGATATGATGCTCTCTTTTTTTTCCATAAGCATTGCAGTTTATCATCAGACAGTTATCAAAAAAAGTTGGGTTTTGTTCAGGAAAAAAGACTACTGAAAAACTATTAAAGGATCAAAACATCTGTATAAACTTCTGTCAAGACAGGAAGAGCTTTTACAAATAGGTAGGATAAAAATACGATGTATTAAGGCTTTTCTAGCTTTCTTAAGATCTTCTAATTGTCTCCCAGGAAAGTGTGTTACTTCAGTGCCTTTTCCCATTTGCAATGGTGTCAGCAAAACATCAGTCAGAGAAGCCAGGTGTCTGAAATCATCTCCAGAGACCACTTCACATAGAAATACCCAACAGTAGGGAATTGCCTTGATGACCAAGGCTGTATTCAGCCTATCTAGCTTTATTAGTCTGCTGTCAGCCTGACACTTCCCACTGGCATCAGTGAGCAAGCGAGGTAAGCTGCAGCTTAATTAATGGCCAGGCTAGATGCTTTCTTCAAAGACTGACTGAGATAGACGCTGGTCTTGCCCAATTGAAATGCCAACTCAGTTTAAGTGTTCCTGCAACCTCCATGGTCAGGCAATTTATACAAATTTGGTACGTTTGAATACATTGTGCGGAAGGATGTTCGGGCATCCTAAACGCAAACCATGGGCAACGTATGTACTTGTGGGTCAGATATCTGCCAAAAGTCAAAGCCTTTAGCAGGATGAGAAGATATTCTTCTCCATCGCTGATTTGAAATAGCTTTAGCTTGTATGAAACAGACTCATAGGACTGGAAATATCTCTGGCCTTAGGCTGTATCAAAACATGTGTGACAGAGATTTGAATGGACTTAGATGCAAGTCATGTAAGGTCAAGTTTCCATTTAAGAACCATTTGCATTAGCAGCCCTACCACTGCGTAACACAGAGGAAGAGACACTAACGATATTTAGCACATTAACATGGACAACAGCTATTTGCCACATCCTCAGGAATAAACGTAGATGAACTCATAATTAAGCTGTGCTTCTAATCCCTCTTCATTGTGCAGGGTTTTTATAGAGGTTCACACAACATGCCTCACTGGGGAGTGAGATTTGAGATCTAGTTTGGGCATACTCAGTATGGCAGAGAATACACAATCTATGTCAGTCAAGCTCATCCGACACAGGTACAACTGCAATTCCTCGTGCATTTTGGTGAAAGCCTTGCCTGCCTGTTCAGCCAGGCTCAGGTTCCTTGCTGAAAAATGGTCCCAGCAGAAAATATTCAGCCCTTACACCCTTGTGGGGGTAACTTTGGCTCCCTTGACAGAAGCAGATGGGAGGTCCATGTGCTGCTACGTCAGAAATGTCTGTCATTCTCCTGTTTCTCCCATGTCCTGTGTCTTAGGTTATCAGGCGTGCTCCTCTCGACGCCAGTTAAAACGTAGGTGTCAAACACAGAAGGCACGTTCATTTATAACTACACAGACTATAATTATATGTAGTCTAGGGCTTGTTTCCTGAACTAGGAAGAAGGAAAAATGGGTTAGGTGGGTGTGAGTAAAGTAGCAAGCAAGAACATGTTTTTTAGAGGTTATGAAACTACCTTAATCTCCCAGTATGAGAAATGCTGGCTAAGAACAAACAAATTTGAAAACTGTGTGCAGGCTGAGAGTTGGGACAAAAACAAGGGAATTGGGAACTGACAAGGGTATAGTAACAAGTTCCTAATAGAGCCTGGGAATCTAGCATTGCCAGGAAAAATGGAGGAGAAATATGAGGTCACCACCACAGCTTATTTGCAGAAAGATAAATGCCAGTTTGGGATTACCAGGTGAGATATTTCAGTGATAAATGAGGGCTTTAATGTCACTGTATGAAGCATCAGTGAGACCTCCTCCCATTTAATACTCTAACTACTTTTGGTCATCTATATGCACTTTAAGATTAATTGAAACCAGAGCAGATGGAGGGAAGAGGTCTGAGGTGAACTGAGAGTCATTTAGGAAATAAGATTGAAAAGCCAGTCCTGTGTAGCTCAGGGGGTAAAAGGAGACAGGAACCATCTCTATAAAATACTTGAGCAATGAGCAGTGAGAAAAACAGCTACTGAAATGGAAGTGCTGGTGCCAGAACATGTGGGAATAAACTGGTGATGGAAATGACATGAAGGTTCCTGACCATCAGGGGCATGGACAGCCTGGGTGAATATCACTGAAGGAAAAAACACAAAATTGTTTTAAGTTGAAGGATGGTCTTTTCATGAAAAAGACCATAAACAACATCGTTCCTGGCACAGCAGAGAAGTGGGCTCTGTGATCCAGGCTCCTCCTGTGCTTCTAGCTCTAAATTGCCTAATAGGAATAGAACAACAGCAAACCAAGGCCTTTGGCCACTTGTTACTGGAGATCTGTGGAATATTTTCACAGCAGCTGTAATGCCAGAAGCTCCAGTGTCCTGGCTAAACACCAGGACATTCTTCTGCTATTTAAGTCCCCCTCGTGGTTTCACTTAGTAATGCTACTCTTTGCTCCTAGTCCAAAAATTGTGGAACAATGCTGCCTTTTTGGGCTTAAAAGATGTTTTCTATTTACTGAATTGCTCTTCAAACTGTAGTATAATTCACTCTAGGGTGTAACTGTGTTGCATTTTAACCTGCACAGAAATAGCATGCGCAAGTGTGGAGAGAGGATGGGAGAAAAAATAGAAGTATAAAAATATCCTTATGACAGCACTGAGCCCAAGTGAGCAATATTACCGTTATTTCACATTAGAGAATTCCTGATCCTTTTAATCTATAAGCTAAAAAGGTTTGAAACCTTTGCCATGAAAACACAATAAGCAGGTGTGAGTTCTGCTTTGCTATCAGCTGTAGCTTTTAAACACTCTTTGGAAACTTGGTCTTGAATCTTATTTCATGACCTCTTCAAAGAAGTCTGAAGTAGAATTCTGACTTTTTGTCAAAATCGGAGAAAATTAATGACCCTGGCCTAAAGAGCCTAATATGTACTGGCAGGGTTGGAGTTTGGAATGGTATGAATTTCCCAGGGTGCAAGTGTTGATGACTGTTAACCTGCATTACCTGTATTGCAACAGTGCCTGTATCCTCCCAGACAAGAATAATGACATGCCCTATCCCAGATCTGTATCTATGGATGGCAGATATTACGTAGAACAAGGAATCATTACTATTATTTAATTCTTGCAATCACCAGAGCAGCTGAGCTACTCCCACAGCTGCATTAAATATCACGACTAAAATATGCAACTCTTTTGTTATTTCATCTTCTATGAGAAAAGTGGACTGTCACATTTCAACAGACAATTTTAAGCACATATTTCTCAGTAAGTATGTTGGGAATACAGCTCACAAAATGTGCCCTGTTATTCCAGTTTTGCCTATATTCAGTAATACTGCCTAAAGTAGCTCCAGACAAGATAGCTCGGGTCCTGGAGCTGTGCAGGTAGCATGGAACAAAATACAGAATAATCTACCCCAAGAGTGGGGTAAATTAATCTACACAGAACTCTGCCTTAACAAGTTACTTTAATATTTGGATGGAAATGGGCTAGAGATGGCTAGAGTAGAGCTGATTCTAAGCACAAGCCAAGTAGGCAGATTTTCAAGGGCATTCACCACCAGGACATGAAAGCTGCTGAGATAAGAAACTTTCTGCCTAATTTTGCTGTGCCAGAACCCTGTGAAGGGAAGGAGAGAGAGGTGCAGGAGGAAGAGTAATTCTTGCTGGAGCTGCAGGAACAGCACTGGCCTCCTATCGCAGCTCCTTCACAGCCTGTGGCATAGCCAGGAGGCAGCCACTCTTCCTCAGGATGGAGGAACTTGAGGTGTGCCCACCTTGGTGAGCTGATGTGAGCTGATGAGGACAAGGACCCCCTTTCCCAGTAGCCATGAGTGCAGTAGCCATGGGTGCAGTGGTGCCTCACATGGCCTTGCAGAGAAAAAGGGGAGATGACTGATGGCCATGGCCATCAGCGAGAGGTTGTGCCAGATGCTCTGGCCAGACCCTGCTCTCCAGAATAGGTGTGTTGCAGACGACCTTCATAGAATCATAGAATCAGCTGGATTGGAAAGGACCTCTGAGATCATCAAGTCCAACCCTTGATCCAATACCACTGTGGTTACTAGACCATGGCAGTAAGTGCCACATCCAGTCTCATATGGTGGAGTGAAATTTGGTCTCCTAGATGTCCTGGATTCAGCTCCTGGGGATAACAACTAAAGTATTGAACTTGGTCCAAGTGTTGTAGCCAATAGTGCTAAGAAGAGCTGCAGCACTTTGAGCAGGCAGGAGTCTCCTTAGCACTAAAGACTTTTTGTCTAGCCATATCATTTTGCTGTCAGCCTGACAAGAGATGATGAAAGTACAAATAAGGGCAGGTCACTCACTGCCAGGATGGAAGAGACTCCAGGCCAACTTAAGAGGAGAATGAGCTTTCCTCGTGGATCAGGGCAAGGGCACTCCTGCACTAGGGGCTGCACTGATTATCTCTGGCCACATTCTTCAGGAGCAGGTGCTAGCCCAAATCTGTGCAGATTCTTATTCCAGACTCACTGACACTGCCCTTGCAGCCTGTTTCAGGTGCCCACTCCTCATCCATCAACAATTTCAGTCTCATCTGGGCTGCATCTGTGGCAGGGTTACAGCAAAAATAGGTGCCACTTCTCTGGGATGAGGCAGCAGCTTGCCAGCTCGCTCCAACGAGCACAGGCAGGAAATTTCTGGGAGGGAATCCCGCCAAATCAGAGGGGAGAAGGAGAAACTTTATTTTCCCGGGGGGGCAGGTGGCCCGCAGAGCGTGCAGGGGCTGTGGCACGGGCACCATCCAAACAGGCGGCCGGCTGGCTCCGAGGGCTCCGGCCGACTCCCTGGCTCCCGGCTGCAAGCAGCTCCCGCCGGCAGGACGGCTCCGGCCAGGAGAGGGAGCCGTGACCCCGCACACCCCGCCTCGCACCCGCCTCCTCCGGCCGGACCCCGCTAAGTGCGAGAGGGAGAGCGCGGCCGCTTCCCCCTCGCACAGCGCCCTCCGGCTCCGATCCCGCTTGCCCGGAGCGACCCGCCGGGGGCGGGGGGACCCTCCCCGTGCGCGCACGGAGCGTGGCCGCGGGGAAGGGGGCGGGCAGGGCGGAGCGGAGCCGCGGGGCGCGGTAATCGGGGACGACGAAGAGGTAGAAGAAACAGAGGAGGAGGAAGAAGAAGAGAGCGCGGCGCGGGGCACAGCTGTGCGCTCCCCGCGTCCTCAGGTGAGCCGCGGTGCGTGGGGATGGGTGGGGGCTGCCCGTCTTCCTGGAGGCGTGAGCAGGGACAGGGATAGGGAGCGCGGCCCGCCCCGCCCGGGCCGTGAACTTCCCCGCACGCGAAGGGAAAGTTTGTGTCGGAGGAGGAGGTTTCCAGCCCCGGCGCGGGGTGAGGCGGCCGGTGGTGTCGGCAGCCGCAGCAGCCCTCGCTCCTCGGCTGGCACGGGGGAGAAAATAAGAAAGAAAGAAGAGGAAGCGCTCGGGAGAGCCCGAGGACCGGTGCCTGGGGGGCCCGGGCAAGGACGGGGCGGCACGGTGAGAGCGAGGTGCGGGGATGGCGGAGCGGGGCGGAGGAGGCGGTGGGCGCGGCGGTGCCGGTGCTACCGCGGGGCCGGGGACCCCCGCGCACCCTCGGGGGACCCTCCGCCATCCCTCGGGAAGGAGCCTGTGTGTGTACGGAAGGCGAGCCGAGCTGCAGGACGGCGGATTGTGTCTCCGGCGCTCCTGCTGGCCATACCTCCGGTCTCCAAAATACGGAGTGGTTTCCTTAAATTCGCTCCTTTGGGCCAGGGAAATCTAGATATTCCTGGCTGGAGCTCTTACAGGCACTGACGAATGCAACTTTAATTTTTTATCATCGTATTGCAAATGTGGGAGCCTCTGGTACCTGCTCCCCTCTGCTGTCAAACAGATATCTGGGAAGGAAGAGGGGAGAGGAAGGGGTCAGGCTTAAGCCGCAGCAGGGAAATAAAGTGGAAGAGACATGCCCAAGAAAACCGACTGGAAGCGATTAGATACTGCCAGCAAGATGGCCTTTGCTGTGTGTTTCTTGGGGACAGATGCCCCCTTATTAGAAGCATTTTTGGGAGGTTACCTGAAGGGAAACTGGATGGTGGGAATTATTTTCTGAAAAAGAAGGTGGGGAAAAAGGAGACTGTCAGGGCTTCACTGTTTCAGGTGTCCCTCTTCTGTGCCAGTGTTGCTTTCCCCCCAGTACAGTGGCAGTGCTTATTCCTTAGCCTGGGCTCGTTTCTTGGGGTTTGTACTATGCTTGGCACAACAGAATCCCGATCTTGGGGCCTTAGAATGTTGCAGTAAAGTGGATTATAAATGCACTCTCACATGCACACTCTCTCTTTCCATCTTAACCTCTGCTTTGTGAATAGCTGATTATAATGCTTGGATAAAATTCTGGTTTGCTTTACTGATATTTTTTTCTTATAAAATGATGGCTTTTGTTCCATGCATTCAGTTTTGTTGTCCTAGCAAAGGCTTTTTACTTATGGATTTGAGAGATTGCAGCAAGCTTCTTATATTTTTCAAAAAATTACCTCCTTTATGATTCAAAAGTATTATTTTCCTGACACTCCATTTTTAGCAGTGCCTCTTTTGGGTAAGAAGAACTTACACTTCCACACCTAGAAGGATTGTGGGGTATTATTTATTAACTGTACGGTGGAGAGTCCATATCTCATAACTTAGAGAGTCATTTATAACATGTTGCTTTTGGCAGCTCTGGAAGATTTACTTGCTGTCTTGTGTTCCTTGCAGGAAAGGCATCCCTTGTTTGCATGGAGAGCATCACTCCAGCCCAAGGGCTCTCTGGTGGGCAGGATTGGTGCTGGAAAGGGTCCTGCTTTCTGCCTCCATTGACTGCCTCTGGTGAGCAGGAGAGGGCAAGCAGAGAGGATTAAGCTCTAATACCTACTTCCAGGGAAGGAGAATATCTAGGTATGGTGTTGGTGTCCCTGGGAACACTTTCTCAGTAAGAGCAGTTAAGGATGCAGGATAATGAGGGACATGGGGAGTGAGACTGTGAGGACTTGGGGTGGTGGAAGCATGCAGGGCACTGAAATGACAGGAAACATCAGGCTGGAAAGGTGGGAGCTGCTGCATGGAGGTGAAGCAGGGGGCTGTGGGGTGAGAGGTTATGTTTCTTGTGCAATGCCTCTGTGCAAGGCAGAGGGCAGGTCTGCACTCACACAGCCCTGTGACTTGCTTTCCATGTCTCTAGTTGTAGATGGTGTTCAAAGTGTCTACGTGTTACATAGGAATAGCAGTGCTGGCTCGCATCTGTCCATGCTTCCCCAGAGTTCAGAAGGTCCTCTGGTCCCTCCAGAGTCTGGAAGGAAAGTTTGTGTCTGAACACATCTAGGCTCTCTCCTTCCAGACTCTGTGGCTCTGCATCTAGAACATTAGTGAGTGTGCAGTGGGGAGAAGTACTGTCCTGGTCTGGGCTCCAGCAGACTCATACCCTTGGTCAGGTAGTGCTACCCCAAAGTATCTGGCAGGAACACATAGGTAGGAGAGACTTCAGAGGGTAGGGAGAGGGATGTGGCAGCAGGTTGGATGCTGCCTGGTTACACAAAGGTGTGGGAAGTGCCTCATTGCTGGCCTCAGTGCTGTGATTTTAAGCTCTGAAATATGCATATAGGAAGAACAAGGCAGAGAGAGTTTGTCCCAGCTTTATTCCTTCAAGACCTGTGTGAACCAGGTGCCAGCTCTAAGGAGGAACTGTGACACTTTTTCAGAATAAGAGGCCAAAATTCGTCTTTTTATCCCTTCTTCTCACTTACTGTTATGTTTGGATTTCTGCGTTAGTTATTTTGGCAGGCACATGATTCATATTCCTTTCTCCATCTGTCCTGGGTCCCTTACTCTTGTCAAGTGACCTCTCATTTCAGCTAGACTCACTTACAAAAACTTGACATGGAGGTAACCCTTGTGGCTGGTGGTGTGGGAGAGATGCCCCAGCTTGATTCTTAGAGAACAGGTTGCATTAGCCAGGTGGACAGTCAGGAAGAAGATATCAGCATGTGAGTGCACTCATGTCTTTTTGTTTTTCATCGTGCAGTAATGGGGAATGCTTCAGGAATAAAAATAGATATATGGAAAAGCCTGTATAAGCTGAAATCTGTGAACAGCGCCACATTATCTGGGAACTGAAACACTTTCTACAGTGAATCTCACAACTCAGACATTGCCTGCTCTCCTTCTTCCTGCCCAGGCTTTCTCTTGACACAGCTCATGGATTTCAGTGCCCCCAGAAGCAGAGGCAAGAGCTGTCTCCTCTGATGCAGTCTGGGCTGGTAGCATCCCTGTACCTGGTGCATGAGAGCTGGTGCTCCTCCGGCTGTGCAAAATGGGACAGATGTAAAGGCAGAAGGAAGGCAAAGCTGGCTGTCAGGTTCGCCACGCTGACCCCTTCTCCACACCGGTTCTGCACCCTGTGTGTAGCTCAGGGACCCACCTGCAGGTGGGTTTTTTTTCCCCTCTATGGTTTGTAACTGCTTTGTTCTGCTTTGTCGTCGCCAAAACGTGTGGCTGAGATTGTCAGTGCTAAACTGGAACAAAACAGCTTCTCCTTTTGGGAGGTATTTTAGGATTTCTCCCCCCACCCCAATGTTTTTGCAAAGCAGAAGGCTAATCTTCCATTTCTCAGCCACAGTATTGGTACGTGTAGGGCTTTTTCACGCGACTGAGCCAGATGTATGTTGAGCAAGAGTGTAGGAAGCGATCTGATTTGGGGAAATTACTTCAAATGGTGCCTATGCTTCTGGGATTTTTGATCTTGGCCAGTGTGTTTGCTGTGTTCAGCCTCAGAGGTCCCAATGAAGACGCATGCACATAACGTGATACTTATAAATTCAGAGTCTTATTTGACAGAAAATAAAATGCAGGAACATGAACGTACAAGTATATGTATTTTGTTATAGGGTTCCCTAAAAATAGTTGCTTGGAAAACAGAATTTTTACTAAAGTGAAGAATCGTATCTTTAGTCAGTCCTTTGTTAATTTAACAACTCTCAGTTTCATCAAACGGGGATGTATCCCCAGGAATTCCTCTGACACAGGTGTCCCCTGAGTCTGGATGATTATCCAATTACAATTTAAAGAAAACTACATCAAGGATAATTGGCTAAAGATAGAAGTATCTGAGAGTGTTAGGGAAAAGAAGAAAAGAGAGTGAGAGCTTCCCTTTCTCATATGAGTCAATGAGAATTATTCCAGTCCTTACCTTTTGCAATGAATGGAGTCAAGGTCTCTGGTGTTTGGACCCTCTTGCTGTCTTTCCCTCTTTCTTTCCTTCTACACTCTCACTTGATATGTGTTGACTCCATATTTATATGAAAAGATTTCACTGATTTTTATGGAGTCTTTTTACATTTACATGTGTTAAGAAAAAGGGACTGTTAATTTAAATGCAGCAGAGAAGAAGAGATTACCATGAATCCTGGGCTGAATGGGGGAAGTAGTAGGTGGTTCCTTCTGGGAACACCAAGGAGGTGCTAGGGAGCCATTACCTTGGAAATTCCACTCAGAGGAGGGCCATCCAGCTCTTCCCAGCTCTCTCTTGGTGTCCACAGAAAGAGACCTATTATCATACCTGGAAGGAGAATTGAATGGTCTAGCACTCCCATCCCATGTCTGTCATGGATATTGGGATCCGAGAACTGGCATGGCAGCTCCAATTGGTTCCAAAGGATTTGAGACTGCCCTTAAGCCTGCTCACTCTTTTTTTTTT
>VZRE01007732.1:0-127706 GCA_013396775.1 Cephalopterus ornatus | reverse complement strand
TTTTTTTTTTTTTTTTTTTTTAAATTTCTGTTTATTGCTAACAGCTTGCTTAGGCATGGCTGGGCAAGCTTTGCTATTTAACCCTTACAGCTTTGGATCTTGCCTTCGTCTTGAGCCTGTATGGCCACGGGTCAGTGCGTTGCCTGGGTGCAGGTGGGGAGCTCTGTGGTGCAGCCTGGCAGTACCGCGGTGATTACTAGACCGTGGGCTCCACGGGCAGCTCCACGGGCAGCTTTCTTGTGCAACTGAAAGGCAAAGACGCAACGTGAATACTTACACGAATTCTCAAGAGGCCTCTTCAGCTTTACTAATCCAATGTGTTATGAGAATTAGAAGAGGACTTTAAAAAAAACCAAAAAGCGAAAAAAAAAAAGTAAGTTTTAATACCTTTCCCTTTATCTGGAAAAGCTACTGGGTTTGATTTTTTGGTTGTGTGTTTGTTTTCCTCACTGTTTTGCTTAATCCCTTCTGTGACTGAAATAAAAGTCACATGAAATATCTTGCCTCTCTTAGCCCTGATGCTGTCCGTTTATAGGGATGTGAGATTTTTTAAATGTTCAGAGGATGATTCTTAGATATATGATCAACTTGTGTGTAAAAGCTTGCAAAACTGTGACCTAAATGTTTATCCTTAGTGCTGACAGGATGCTGTGGAGCTGTTTAACTATATATTTATAACAATTATCCTACTTGGCGAGAAAGATATGTTTTCTTCTCAGAGGAAATTTTTGCTTTTTTTTCCTTTTTTTGCTCCTGATTTGTTATCGTTGCCTTTCTCTGTCATTTTACCTTTTGTGTTAGATGTAAATACAGAGCTAATTACAGTTAATCTCAGTGCAAAGGAATGAAATTTTAAAGACTGAAAAATAACTCCCATCTGTTGGATTTGCAGTAACGTTTTGGGGTTTGCTGTCTACTTGGAAGGATGCCAACAGTTATCTTGCTCAATATAAAGTTTTCTTTGCACTATTTAAACTGGATTTTTAATAATTTAAAGAACAAACAGAAATGGAAAAAGCTTTTCAAATTATGTTTGGCCATGTTCTTAATGTGGTGATTGCTAAAATGTGAAGAGCTCTAACTGAAATGAGTTGAAATCCCACTGCCAAATTCTATAGGAACGTGATTAAGACCTTCTGGAAAAGCATCTGTTTTTCATAGTACTACACTGCATTTCTGTGTTTGCCCTCTGCTGGGGCTCCATGTGCCCAACTAACCAGCCCCAAAATGACTTGTTCCAAGGGAACTGTTGCTTAAGTAGTGACTATTTCAGGCAGGCTCAGAACCTCAGTTTTGTGTGATGGGGGTGTGATACATTTAGCCCCATCAGCTCCACTGACTGTTGAGCTCAGGGAATTAATCTATACTTTGCACTCGTACGTTATCTTTCATCTCAGCATCTCTAAGCACTTTAGAGACATTAAGACGCACAGCTGTGGTATGAGGTAGGGAGAGGCTGTTATAAGTGTGACTGGGGAAACAGGCACAGGTTTCAGAAGCCTCTACTAATGCACTCAGTTCAGGGGACAGCCATTTATAAGTTCTCTAATGCTTGAATATCAGGGAGGAACTACAATTTTTCCTGCACCACTTTTGGTGACTGATGCCTACATGTAGGTTTCATGTACATTAACAGAAACTCATATTTCTACCCTTAACTAGTAGACTGCTTTAAAATCTTCAACCTTGGAGACTTATAGGAGCATAGTAAATGGCAGAGTAAATAGTCCAAATTTGTAGTATTTTTTTCTGAGGTTAGTTTGCAATAAGTACAACAATCTCACCTCCCTCCCACTGTAGTACCATCCAGAGCCCCACCTACATAAGTTTATTAGCAATCTGTTGAGTCAAAGCTCAGGTCATTAGAAAATACTGATTTTGACAGTGAGAGCCATGCAAATTCACTCTAATGCAAATAATTGGATTTGTTCTGTTTAGAAATAGCTGCCTCCCCCCTCTTCCTTCAAGACACTTTCCAGCCCTTGTGTTTAAGAAGGGGTCTTGGTAATGGGACAAGAATGTATGTGTTGCTGCCCAGCTGGCAGGCTGTGGAGGTCTTGAGGCCACCTAGGCTTTTTGAATGAGCACAGATGTGCTGCTGGATCCCAAAATGTGTTGCTTTAGTAAATTGTGCTGGTTTCATTTGAGCCAGACAGGATTGATGTGTTGGGGTGACTGAAGGACATGATAAAACTAAGACTCTGCTGGAGTAACATCCCCACGGACTGGGTTTCCCCATATCCATTCTCCTGAAAAAATAACTGCAGTCTCAGTGCAATTTACCTTTCTCCACCTTCCATGTTCTCTCTCATGTTGCTATGTGGAATTTAGGGAAGCTGTTTAATTCTGTCTGCTTGGGAGGTTGTACACACATAGACACCCTGACTCAAGGTCATGGAGAGATGGAAATGGTTTTCTCCAGGCTTATTGTGTTTTCCGTTTCTCCCGTTGCACAGGGGAGCTGCATCTTGCATTGCAGTGCTGCTGTATAGTCCTGGGTTGTGACTACCCAGGAAGGTAATGTTTCCCCCTTTATAAGCATTTTTTTCCCCCCTCGTCTGACAGGTGCAATGACTGTAGTTGCTGACACAAAGTGTCAAAGAGCAGGAGGGAAACTCAACCCAGCTTTCCAAAGACACTCAGTGATTACTTCCTCTCAATGCAGAGAAGTAAGTGAGCCCAGGGCTGGGGTCAGCACAGATTTCAGGATATCAAGGCATCCACTTCCTGGCACTGAAAGTGCTCAGAAATGAAAATTTTGGAGGCTTTTCAGATTTTTGGTCCTTTGCAGCAGGGTTTTAATGTGCAGCAGTATTTCCTTGTGTCGCTGCTCCTTGTAGCCTTTGGAAATGTCAGCAGCGAATGTATTGCCTTTTGTTTGTCATTCAGCTGGGGAAATGAATTCATTGCCCTCATGAGATCAATCATATTCTCCCCGAATAATTAATATTGATGACAATCACAGCATAAGGCTGCCTGCAGCTCCATCTCAGCCTTTGCACTGTGTACATGCTGTGGGTCAGAGAGCAGACTTTCTCAAAGGAGGCTCCAGGACTTGAAAATTCAGGGTGTTGTTGTTTGAAGGTTGAATTTTGAGCTGCACTGATGGGGTCAGTGCAGGCAGAGCCTGAGCAAGTTCCTTGTGATGGTGCAACTGAATATTTGCAGAAGGAAATGTTAGAGACATGGGGAGCAAATCCAGTATGCATCACAGGGGAAGGATTGTGTAATTCTGTCTCTCTTTACCTCCTCTTTTGCTGTGTGTACCCAGATTTTTCTAGTCCCCTTTGCACAGTGCAACTGTACTGTGCTTACCAGAAAGGGACAGTATGTAAAATAAAGCTGCTCTAACAGTCACCAGGAGGACCAAGTGGGTGGGTTGGGAATGTGGAAGGCTGAAGGACTTCTGGAGAACTGCCTGTAAGTGGGGTGCTGTCCTGGGGGAGGCCAGTAGCTCCTGGGCTTTCTGTTTTGGTACTGCTTTAAATTTTGCCATGGATTGATGTGTAAAGTACACTTAGAACAGCCTGTCTGAGCTGCAGGACAGGGATAGAAGCATCTTGATGTCTTATTCTCGTTTGCTTTTACGTATAAGGCTAAATGGGATTAAATTAACGTGATTAATATAAGTACTGGTGTGGAAATACTGTGTGGCCCAAACTTGAAAAATTCATCTGACTTGCTTTTACCCTTGAATATGTTGCTTATCCCAGCGTACCAAAAGTCACTTAAGGAGATCCTTCTCTTATGCTGTGAGTAGAGCTGGGTCTTCCCCACTGGCAACAGCATGGACAAACCTGCTGTGGTGCTGCAGACATTGCAGGCTGCCTGAGGAATTTGTGGCACTTCTGGAAAGGGAAGTGAAAGACAGTGATGATGTGCTCTGGAGCATGGTGGGGCTTGGAGGATTTTTGCCTGCTGTGTCCCTCTCTGGAGGAACAAGAAGGGAAGATGTTGGCTGAATAGAGAGAAGCCATTGTGGGAATATGGTCTGCAAGCACTGAGGGCTATAGGGGGAGGAGATGAAATGAAGGCATGTAGCTGGCAGCAAGGGTTGAACTTCGGAAAATAAATTCTTGGAGTATTTTTTGAGACTGAGACCCTATTGCAGGTAGTGCTGGGCAAGGCTGGGTGTAGCCCCTGGTGTGATGGTGGGGATGTGGAGTGGGCAGAGCACTGGCTGTGCCAGGCTGGGCTTATGAGGAGACACCTCTCTTGGGAAAGCTGCTCTGGGATTCAAGAGTCACAGGCTGGTGGTGTGAAAGGCAGTAAACCCAGCTGATAAACCTGCTCGAATCTAAACTGTATTCTCTGGATTTAGAGACTCGGGCAGAGCTAACTTGGGGTTGCTTCTGTGCAATCTGTTGCACAATGTGGATGTGCTGCTGTGTCCATCTCGGCAGTGGAACAACCTCTTAGGGAGGATAGTGAAGCTGCTTACATTGAAAAACCATTAAAAAGGTCAGGAGGCAGAATGTGTAAATTAAATGCTTGTCAGATGTCTCCAGGTGCTCTGTGAGAACTAATTGGAATTTTTCCAGCAAGGGTGGAATCTCACTCTGGATTCCTTAAGTCTTCTCAAGTCTTTGAGCAATGTTGATTACAGATTTCTTTTCTTCTGTGCAAAGATTAGTTTGTTAGTTTATTTTGTGGTAGTGCAATATGTGGGTTTCTCAGAACTCTCCTTTCACTATAACATTGCCATCCAAAATAGAAGCATTGTGTCTGGCTTCATGGAAGATCTTGGCTTTCTTTGAAGCTCTGTTGGAAACTTTTCATTCCCTGGCTATTCAGACTTAAAAAATAGACTATCTTGGCTGGATACCTTTTGCTTGAGCACAGAAGTGCTGTTGTAACTTGGTGTTTGAACTGCTTGGTGGCCAGCATGTATGCACTTGTAGTCTATGCTGTTTGATTTTATAGCTGTGGCTCTACCTGTCCCTCTTCAGCCCACTTCACAATGGGTGGTAGCCTCAGCTGTTTATTTGTCTTGTCCAGGTGTGCATATTTTGTAGAGATGACAGATTACTGAGCTAGTTTATTTTTGATGTATGAAATGCAGTGTGCTCTGCCTGCTAAATAGCTGCCAGAGTATAATCAGTAGCACCCTGGCTTCCAGGAGAGCAGTGTGGAAGATCTGTAGCACTTCTGCTTTGCCAAGTCCTGAGAGGACCCCAGGAGAACTGCAAAGAGAAGCAGGGGGTACTGAGTTTCTTTAGATGTATTTTCAAGCCACCCCTGCCTTTCCAGATGCCTAGGCTGCACTTTTTTCCTTTTGAGAGGGAGAAAAATAGTTTCTTCATCTGAATTCTGATTATTTTATTAAATCCGTTGAGCCAAAAGGGATGCCAGGAGATGGTATCTAAATGCCAATAGCGAATCACAAATTCCCTGCCTGGCAATCGCTTCCATGTCCCAAACATTGGCAACTGGCAGAGGCAAATCTTGCACTACCAAGGAAGCTCTCAGAAGTGACTCACTGTGAATGAAAATCTCTGCAATTTTCCCTGAGCCTCTGAGGTTGAGGTGAGGCTGCTGCCTGCTCTGTCCTCGGGAGCTCTTGGTACTTTTGGAAGGGCAGCCTTGTTCATGGAGTTCTGCTCTGTTCAAGGAGAAATAGCTTGGGACTTCCTCCCATAGTGACTCTGGAGTGGCACACTGCTGAGTTCATTCCTGCCCATGTTGGGGATTTAGTGAAAATTAATTATTAAAAAGACATCAGGCTGCAGCCCTTGGCCTGGATGGTCAGGCAGGAGGCCAGGGAGGGGCTGTGGTGGGGGACAGGCAAATGGAACCACCTTGGATGCCTATGTCATGTCCTTGGCTGGCAATGAGCTGGCTGAGCCGCTGACTGATAAGACTGTTTCCAGATTTTTTTGTTGTGTGTTTGGTTTTAGTTTTCGTTTCCCCCCCCCCCCTTCTCTTCAGGCTACTTGGTAGACTTTAGTGTAAAGGTGTGTGTGGGCACTGTATCTCCCCAGTGCTGGGAGCCAGTGCTTCCAGGTCCTGTGTTCCAGTGGCCAGCTCTGGCCAAGCAAGACAGAAGATGCTCTGTGCTAGTGACAGGGGACATGCTTACCAGGGCAACTTTGCATCTAACTCCCACTAGTTTAATTTTTTTTTTCCCCCCTCTGCTAGGTGTGTAATACTGGCTGTAATTCTAGCTGGTGAAAAACTTTCAGGCTGCTCAAATTGAAACGTTTCCTTTGGTTCTGATGACACAAATTACTTTTATAATAGAAACATTTCAGAACAAATTCCTTTCAGCCCATTCTTCTCTCAGGCATGTGATAGCCTGGTGAGTGCCTGGCAGAAGTGGGACTTCAGTGTTGATCTTGCAGGTCTCTGCAGATGCCTTGGATGTGTCACCATTAGAGATGCTGATTGGGTCACACTTATGGCTCCTGCAATATCTCTGATTGCCGGGCAGGCTTCAGCCCTGGTTGATTCCTGCTGAAATGTACCTGGCTGTTAGGGAGCTCCTGCCAAGATAAACTGGACTCCGTGCCCTTGAGGGAGATGCAAATGTTTTTCAGAGGACAGCGTTGGGGGCCCTTTGGTCAGTGTGCCTGTGTTTGAAGTGATGAGTGTGGCGTAGCATGCACTAGAGTAGGGAAAGTGCTCCGAGCTGCTTATGGCTTTCATCATCAAACTGCTACTTGATTCCTCCCCGTTCTGTTCCCGGAAGCTATCTGGGAATGAAAATTGTAATGAACGTGTTTATTCCTCCTGAGGAGTAAAGGCTGGACTTTTGAATCCCATCATCTGTCTTTCTAACCATATTCCCAGAGATTTCAGTGTAACATTCCGTTCCTCTGGGGGGCTGCCCGTAGGACTGGCCAGCTGCCTGCAGGAATGGCTCCCCTTTGGGCAGAGTGGAACTGCTGACACCATAGCAAAGGGTGGTGCCATGTAGTGCCCAAAAGGCCTCCAGAGGAGGGGCAGGGCCAGAGAGACACTGCGCAAATCCGGGGTAAGTGGCATCAAGATGGTTTATGCTACAGTAATTCCCCCTTTTGTCTGACTTGCTCCTGCACGTACTGAAAAGCAAAAGTGTTTCCTGGAGGGCTGAAGGGCCTTTTCCCATTTTCCATTAGTGTTTTTGCTGTTACTTTTCTGCAGTTGCTTTTGCAAGCTGCCCTTTGTCTGCCTCCTGGATTCTTTGAATTTACTTGAACTGTACATTTATTTTTCCCCATAAGAAAACACAGCCAACTCATCAAGCAGCCTTCTCCAATGCTGCTGCATGATGATGCAGGGACCCAGGGCTTGTGAGCACACTGTGATATGGGAGCAGAGGAGCTGTGCCTGTCTCCTGAGCGCCAGCCCAGCTCTGCAGCCCATCACTCAGCCTTCATCCTCAAGTCCATGTGGATTAGAAACAAAGCATTTCCTAAGCTAGCCCACTCGGGATTTTGCTAGCCTTCCTGTGTCTGCATTCCATTTTTTGGGGCCAGTCCTATTCTCTCAAATGCTTCTGACTTGGACAGAATTATAGAAAGAAAATAGTGTGTAAAAGCTGCTCTGGCTGAAGTTATTTTTTTCCCCCTCTTTTTAAAGTGCTTTATTTTAAATGCCCTTTCAGCCAGAGCACTTAGTGGCAAGGTTTTGAAGGGTGCTTTTGTTCTGCAGGCCATAGTGTGACTTCTCAGTGAAAAGCAAAAAACCTATCAGCCCTCCCTAGATGCCTGTGGTTAAGAGGGACAAAGGCAGTTTTCTTGGAAAATGCTGCGTTGTTCTGTAGAATTGGTACACTGTCTTTGAGAATAGGTGTGCAGTAGTTAGAGTGCAGCTCTCTTTGTTAATTAGTTGACATCTTATCTTGGGTTTTATAATTTTTTAGAAAGTGCATAGGCTTCATGGGGCCCGTGCTGCTAAAGGCAGGAGGTCTGTTTGGAAAGGGTGTTTTATTAAAAAGGTGTTTTATATGAAAAATTAATGTTTTTTTCTGACATAAATGCCACTTGTGTCCAGTACCAAATGAAAAAACCCCAAACCTTTCCACTTTCTTTGCTGTTAAGGAGGCACTTCTGTGACTGTGTTTCCCCCCACCCCACTTTTCTTTGCTCCTCAGTAGACAGAAGGTGAAAGTTTGAAGAAGTGCTCAGGGAACAATTTCTGATTTGAAACAAAGTGAACATATTGAGTAAGTTCCTTAAAAAAATTTTTAACAGTGGCTGTGATGGATCATTTTTCCCAACCATTCTATGAATTATTATTATTGAAATGTTAATTTATGGAGATATTAAGAACACCTCAGAGTATATTGGTCTCATGAGGAGTTCCTGAAGTGCTGAGGATGTATCAGAGCTCTCCAGCTGTCTTCTGGCTGCTCTGATTGCCTGCTTCCTAGCTGTGGTGTGATTTCTGAGCTGGTAAGCTCTTCTGCTCACTGATTTTATTCCTGGCTCCCTTTAGTGTTTGCTTTTATTTTTATTTGCTTTGGGTGGATGCAGTTGGTTGAACCCCTCTGCTGCCACCTGCGTTTGCACTCCCTGGCCTCTGGCTCTTTCGCTTGCAGCCAGAGATGCTGGTGTTTCAGCACAGTGCTACAGAACTGCGTCAGAAGTTCATCAGACACCACTGGAATTGCATCATATACAGGCAAAATGGCAACGTGCTTCCTAATGTCACGAAACAAAGAAGGTTGAGAAACGTCTTCTGTTCCTGGCAAGACCAGGGTGGGTTGTAGTCCTGTGGTGTCAGGTTCTTAAGGGCATTGCAAAACCTACCCCCTCTCTCTGCAACTGGATGCAGCGTCCTTCTGTGTGACCACAAGACTGCTGTGGGAAGACCTTTCTATTTGGGGTAGATCACAGATTTGGGGCTATTTAAAGCAAAGCACCCCAGTGCTAGCAGCACTAGTGCACAGAACCTGTGTTAGTACAAACCATCAGATCCTGTGGCCTTTTTTTTTTTTTTTTTTTTTTTTTTTTTTTTTTTTTTTTGAGGAATCGTGTCCACAGGAATGGAGCTGGACTGCAGAAGCCATCCTGCCCTACTGTCCGCTTTACCTTCTTCACTGAGCATGTGACCTCTCCATTTCTTTACCAAACAAAGAGTATCCTCTTCCTTTATCTCAGCTGGCAAATGCTGGCCCAGTCAGGGCATCCAGGAGGCTGTGACGGCTCCTCTCGACCAACCCTTGACTCTGTACATGTACCTTCCATGGCCCCTTGCATTTTGTGCAGTGTGAGAGCAGCCAGGGCTGTGGTCAAGTGTGTCCCTTTCCCATAATGGAGAAATTGCTGTAATCTGACAGGCTCTGTGCCTGTCTGCCTCCACTGATAAGATCTCTGGAAAGCCTGGAATGAACCAGAAGTAAATCACTCTGTGTAAGTCTTCTGATCTTATAGCTGGGTAGAGCAAGAAGCAAGGATTTTCCTACTAGCAGGCAGAGCATGGAAATCTTGGATACCTTGCTCATGGGAACAGAGACTTGGTGGCTCTTTGAAACAGTTGAAAGGAACATGTTCCTGTGAGCATAGCTAATGGATGTAAATATTAGCTTACTGCAGAGTTCATGTATCACTGAGTGAAATGTAGTAGTTTATTTTGGCCTCGAGCCACGTGAATGGCCTTGCTCTATACAAGATAAACTCATCCAAAGTCAGTAGTTGTTCCTGCTTGCTTCAGGGCTGAATTCAGTCTGATTTTGTGTAAAATGCAGGAGAGAATCACTGGAAAATAAGGGTGAGTTAGGACACACTGTGCATTTAGCTAATGACCAATGGAGAGGGAACCATGAGGGATCTTTATTATGGGAATGATTCCCCGTTGCTGTTTACACCCCCTCTCTTCAAGCATCTAAATTACTGAAAGATCCTAAATTCCTACCAGAAGTGCAGCGTGTTGGTTCTTCTGTCCGATCTGATGGTGTAAAGATGTTTTATTTTAATTCAACATTTCTGGGGGGTGGGAGTACTTAATGCTGTTTCTTCTCTATGGAGTCTCCTTAAGTAACATTGGGAGCTGGATGTAGGTGGCAGTGGAAAAGGGTTTGATTAGCAGCTAGCATTTCAGTTTTGAGGAAGGCAGTAGAGGGTGACCAGCCCTCTCAACTGCACCTCAGGTAAGAAAATTCACTTTCTTCCCTGCTTCTTGCCTGTGTTTTAAAGCCTGATGGCTTCAGCGGCAATCTGCAGCCCTTTGCATGGACTGTGCAGGGAAGAGCAGGCTTGCTCCGGATTTCCTTTGTCTCTTTGAGATGAGCCCAGCAGAAGGAAAGCATTGCACAAAGGCTTTTCAGATGTAAGCACTGAAAAGGAAGGATTCAATATCCGCTGCTGGGTTTTGAGAAGTACAGTTCACGTGTCCCATTCTTGTTAATCTCTGCGATCTGTGCAATCTTAGGTGCTCTCTGCTTATGCTCAAAGCCCTTCTGTGTACTGCATATATTCTGGAGGGGTTTATGAGGCACATGTTTAAGGAAGCTTTGTGGCTTCTCTCCCCACACTTTTAACTCACTGTGATGGAGCAGGTTTCCCTGTCATCTCGTGAGCACACTCCTGACAGTATCACCATGCTCATTACTGCATCTGCCTGGTGGAGCTGAGATGCTTTGATGAAGTTCAGCCTTTTAACCATCTCTTCTCCCTTTGTGATCTGACAGCACTCAGGAATATCAAATGCGACCTTCACCCCATTAATGAGAGCATCTAGTAGATGTCAGTTTTCATGACTACCAGCTTATAAGTTGCATCCTGAAAAACCTAGAAACAGAGGGAGATTTAATTCCAGTGAGCGAGCAGCTCTGAGAGCTGAATGCCAGATACTGGAGCGGTCAGCCAGTGAAACTCTGGCAGTGTACATTTATCTCAAATTACAGGAAATTGTGCTCTGTAGCAGCAATGGGATTGTTTTTTGCTTATCAGAGCTGCTTAGAAAATATAAGCCTTTGTTCAGATAATTTCTGAAAAGCCTACAAACCTGATGCTTGTTTACTCCTGTGAGGTGGCTGTTCAAAGGAGGGCTTGACTGGAAAGGGCTGGTGAGCCCTTGTGTTGCCCCCACTGCCTGTAGGAGCAGAGTGAAGCAGTCAGGACTCTGGCAACCAGCCTCTTTGCAGGTCACCAGCAGCAGACCTTGACAATTTGGATTGCACCGGTGTGGTTGTCCTGTTGAACTGTCAAACACATATTCAGTGCAATTGTGCTGCAGCTGCCACTCACCATCGCAAGTACTTTCTGCACTTGTTCTTAGAAAGGGAGTAAATGAGGTCTTGGCAAAGGACCTTGGTGTTTTGGGAGTCAAAGCTTGGGATTTCTAGCTTACAAGTGTCTATTTTACTCCTTGTGCTCCCAGATACAGACTATTCCAGTGATTTAAGTCAGTGATCTGGGCTGTCCTCTTCAGAGCTGTCACCTCCCAGCCTTGGCAAGCTGCCTGCAGGCGGAGCAACGCTGCCACGCAGATACTATTCTCAAGCAATCTTAATGAAGTAAAAAAAGAACATACCAGAATTAAAGGATCACTGGGTGGATGGAGGGATAAACACACACACTCTGAATTAAAAAATTGCCTGCAGTGATGGAACAGTGTCAAATAACCAGAAACTCTGTGTGCTTTGTCTCGCAGGATGAAGATGGTCAGTGTCCTGCTGGTTACACTCTGGCTGTCCATGGTCACCCTCAGCAGAGGCTCAGGTAAGGACGTGGCATGCGATGGGTCTGGCCACTTACTGTGGGAAGAGCTGGCCTGAGGCCAGGGAAGAAAACTGTCTGCAGCGAGTTTGAAGAATTTACAGCACTTCTGGATTAAAGGGTTGTGTGTAAAATGCTTCAGCAAAGTATTGAACACAGTGTTAGTTCTTTTAGGCATTGTACAATGCTCATGTATAGGGGCTACAGGCATGGTGTAAGTGGGTGCATTAACAAATAGCAGTAAGCACCACCTCGACCTAAAAGTGCTTTGTAAATTCAAGCTGCCCACTTGGTCAGTATCTTTACTCCCCTTCTGTGACGGGTGGAACCAGGGCTTGGCACGTGGTGGTGACTTGTCACTGAGTTGCAAGCAGGACCCAGACTTGAACCTGAACTCTGCTATTCCTCGTTGGATCCGGAGGGGGCTGAGATTTGGCTCTCCAAATCTCTGACTCATTCCTCAGCAATGCAGGGGGAGAGGGGAACTTCTGGAGTAAGAGGAGCTCTGATAACCGTCTCACTGAGTCACTTTCCTGACAGGAAATATGTTGTCATGCTCACAGCTCCTCTGGCACACGTTCAGCCCAGCTCTCTTCTGAAGAGGCAGATTGTGCATGTCTCGGCTCCGGACTTCCTATTTGGGGGCGGAAGGAGACAGCATGATTTACAGGAGGCGAGTGGAAAGGGGGAGGGAGGAAAGAACAGGCGTTGGTTTTGTGGGGGGAAATGTTCAGAAATAAGGGCTTTGCAGGGGAATGGCAAGCCCCTGCATGAACCTTTGTCCCTCTGCAGTGCTGGCAAACAAGAAGTTATAATACCCTGAGCAGATGAACAGCTCTTGTGTCATTCCCTCTTGGACCACACTGAACTATCATGGCTGAATTCACATTATGCACCTCAGCAAGGTTCATCTCAGTGCAGTGTTCATCACAGAGGCTGGGAGGTTTTTCTCCTCCTTGGGCTGCCCAAGGGCTGCAGGCATTCACAGTAGGCTGTGGTCTTCAGTAGGGGATGTCCCATCCTGGCTTGCATAGGCTGGGTGGAAGTGGTGAGCAATGGGGAAACAGTAAAGAAGGAATATATGGCCTGGGTCTCCTCTGCTAAGCCCCAGGTAGCAGGAGCGCCTGGGGAAGGAGGGATCCAGCGACATGGATCTTTGCTGCTCACTGGGAAAATCCCTGCTTTGCATGTCATTCTGGACGTGCTGTTCTGCTCTCCACCAACGCAATATCCTCCTGCTGCTGAGGCAGCATTACAACACCCCACGTGCAGTCATCTTGGGCTTTTTCAGAAATGGGAGGTACGTGCAATTGAATCAGGATTGCCCAGGAAATGTTAGAGCTACTCTAAAATCTGATACAGTCATCTGGGAGCCGTGAAATGAGCACCCTGGCATTTGGGACACACAGGCTCATGCCAATTGATCTGGCAGAACCAGAACTCTCCATGCATTTTTGTAGCGTGTCTAGTACTATTTGAATATTCCTCCTTTCGCAGAGGTTTTCTGTACAGGATGGTCAGAGCCCTTGTAGAGTGCTACAAGAACCTAAGTGTCAAAGGATGATGCAGAGACGTGATCAGTTATAACACGTTTCTCCTGCAAGCCCCGTGCATTTAATTATCTGGAGGTCTGTGGTGTCAGACGCACTCCTCAATTTAGAGCTTCCTTTTTATGCCATGGACGTCATAGACCAGTTTGGGCTGTCAAAATGTCTTTTGTTATTCACGAGGGGCCTGGATGGCTGTTTGTACTTGGATGGAGGGGCAGCTGTCTGTGTAGCCCTCTGTTGCACTGTGGGGTTTCCTGGGGCTGGCACCCAAAGGTGACTGGAGCTTGTTTTACCCTTGCAAAGTTGTAAATACAGAGCAGTATGGGAGACCAGAGTTGCTCTGGTAATGTTGCAGCATTTGGGCTTGCTTTTTGTTTCAGGAGCAGGGAGCATAGGTAGGGGGAGCAGAGAAGAGGTTATCTGGAGTGAAGGCCCAGTCTACAGCTGCCCAGGTGGTCATCTAACACCAAGCAATGCCATGGAGATGGGTAGCTCTCGATGAGGAACCTGGCTCCTGGGATATTTAACATGTATAACTTGGTAGGGATTTGTCATTTCAGATGAATCTCTATCTGTGGTTTGACTATTAAGTCATGTAATGCTGTATTGTTGAGACCAGCTCTCTCTCCAGCCCAGGCTGGGTGAGGAAGGCTGGAGGCAGGGACAGGAGTCCTCCTGTGGTTTGTTGCCACTTTTCCTGCCTCTGCCATCCTTCTTGGTGGAGCAGTGTGGTCAACAACACTGACCAGAGACTGCCCAAGCCAGGGGTACAGGTTCTGCTGAGTCCCAGGCTCTGTGAGCTTACAGAGGAGATAAAGAGCCAACACTTGCTAAATTTCAGCTTTAAAATACCAGCACTGCTGTGGTTGTGATGCAAGCAGCCTTTCCATCCAGTTCAGCCAGTGCGGCTGACAGTTTCCCTGGCAATGTGTCAGAAGGCTTCAGCATTGTGCTTTACCCTGCTTCTTACTGGAGAGACAAATCCATAAACTTTATTTCCCCCCCAGATTTTGCCTACAGCGCTGTGGCTCTAAACATCTGTTCCTTGGGGTCTGCTGTTTCTACTGCGTATGGAGGCTGGTGCTGAAACAAAATCACTTGCCGGAAAGGAGGTGCAAACCGTACGAGGAAAGAAATGTGATCTGAGTAGTGTAGAGTAAAAGATGTGGAGTCTGAGACTGAATTGGTGCCTGAGTCTTCTATTCACTCATACTGTGTGTGAGGGTAGATCTTTTCTGGTCTTGAGAGTGTACATGATCTGCAGTGCATGGGTTTGAATTCCTTACTTGTGACCTTCGGCATAGTGTTTGCAGTGGTGTTTGGGGTCTTTTGCTTTCATTGCCTAGCTAAGCCATCCCTAAGATGGAAATAAGGCTCTGCACTAGTATTGTAGGATGCTTAGTGAACCCGATGTTCTGATATCCCGAGAAGGATTGCAAAAACCAGTGGATCCAGTTCTGGCCTTAAAATTATTTCTTTGGCACTACTGGAGTCATATAAATATACACTGGCTTAAAAGAGATGAAGAAGCAGTTGGAAAAAGAACATAACAGCCAGTGTGAATACAGAATAATGCTATGTTCTTGTTTCTGAACAAAGCTAGCCAATGTTAGATACCAGATTATGTAGAAGATATAGCTGTAGTTGTGCTCCTTGTTCCATTTTCCTCTCTCTGCTAACCGGGCTGTTCTCTTACTCTTCAAGAGTTCTCAGCTTTTGCAGGGGGAGGGCTGGGGAAGGGATCATGGTTAGGAGTACTGTCTTAGGGAATTGCAAAAGCAGAAGAATATTGCTGCCATGAGAGGAGGAGCAGCCTCATGCTCATTATCTGAAGGACAGCAGGTACCTGCTGTGCATAAATAGTCCTTTGGTGGGAGGAATCACCGTGTTTGCATAGGAATGCCTCTGATAGCTATCAAACTATCTGACAGGCTGTGTGGTAGGATGAGCCCAGAACTGGGGCCAGCTTCTACCCAGAATGACACCCCAGCACGTGGCTGTAAGGCCCATATCACAGGCTTTCAGGCACTGGTTTTGTCCACTCTGAAGTTGGCTCCAAGGTGCCAGATGTCACCAGTGCTTCTGGATTCAGGTGGTGACTGGAGCAGAGAACTTGCAACTTCAGAGAGAGAGAAACAGAGGTCGGGCTCCAGAGGTCAGAGCTGCCACCTGAGCCATCTCTCCCAAGGGCCAATCTGCGCTCCGTGGCTGTGTCGCGCTGAGCAGAGAGGCAGAGCAGTTGCTGATGGCCAGGGGAAATTTGCAGATTAATAAATTACTGTCTGTAAAACACTTTGAAGATGGAAAGCCCTGTGCAGCTCCTCAGGATTATTACTATATAGCTCTTATATGGGGTTCCAGTGGCCTTATTTTCCGTATGATTTGTGACAGCCCCAGAAGCTGAGAAGCTTATTTTGGTGTGTATAGTGAAAAGAAAAATAGATTAAACTGCATTATTGTTTTCTAAAGAGACTAAATCCCTCCCCCATCATCTTCTCTTGGAATTTCCTGACTTCCTCCTACTCTTCCAATCTCAGCCTCTTGCTGTCCTAATTTAGGACATGATTTTATAACCATCCATACCCATCTGTGAGTTACTGTGGTTGTAGAAGTTTATGGCACTTGGGGGCATGAAGTTATTTGACACTGAGAGTGTTGAAAGGTGCATAGCCCTGAAGTGGATGAAGATAAAACCTGCAGAGCAGAGCTGACCTGGGTGCAGACGTGTAAGTGCAGCTGCCAGCCTCCCTCTGCACCAGCCAGAGTCATGCCCGCTGAGGAGATAAGACCTCAGTCTGCTTCTTGTCAGCTGAGGAAATAGGTTGTGAGGGGTGAGTTTTGTGCAGACGTCAACATGATGTGACCTATCTCCATTGAAGTGCAGAAATGTGTGGAGGAAGGCAGCCTTTTTTGGGTGTGTTGCTGATTTGGTATTGAATAGTCACTTTTGCTCCTCTGTGTGTATCAAGTAGGGCATTAGGGGACATCAGGGTCCTGTCTCCTACCCACCTTATCCGTCACATCCCTCTCCCACAGCTGCACAGTTCTGTGCTCAGTCTCATACATTTTATTGCACACAAGTGACTCTGCTGGGCTTGTAGACCCTTGCAGTGCATTTTATTGCCTGCTGTGTTTTTTCGGTTTCCATCCTCACCTGAAGACAGTTGCTGCAGACTTTTGTAATGCAGATGCCCCTGTGGATGGACAGTGCAGAATCACTGACTCTATTTTAAAGCAGGCTACAGAGCACCTGGCTAAACACAATAACTAGGCTGCATGGGTTGGCAGAGCCAGGAATTTAAACTGGACCTTGTCAAACCCCAGCTTGCTGTCTCAGGCACACAGAAGAGCCCCTGCCAGCTTGAGCACAGCTCAATGGTGATGCTAATTGGGTGAACCCCCTTTTCATGCTGCCTCTCCTACAGATGATTTTGCAATGGGATATTCTGTTTCCTGTATTTCTCCTCCTTGCACGCTGCTCTTCTTTGCTTCACGCAAAAATTTTCTCAATGAAGTGGGATGGAAAGTAGCTATTTGCTCCTCTTATCCTTCAGGGAAGCAGTTCATACCCCTACCTTTATCGTTTTGATCTCAAATTTAAAGAAAGCCTTCAGGGAAATATATCAAGCTTGCTAGAGGAATCTGAATATAATTTTTTTTTTTTTTTGGCCCAGTTGCTGGAGGTAACCAAAATACTCTGTGCCACATACAGTAAACAGCTTTATGCACAGATAGAGAGTGAAGGCATAAAGCTCACTGTGGAGGAGTTTTAAAAGACACAAATAACTACCCCATGTTACAGGCTGTGCTTGATGAGATAAGGCAATTCAGAGTCAGAAGCTCTGGGCTCCATACAGTTTTTTGGATGTCATGCCTTGGCTGCTTCCTCTGAAGTCAACAGAAGTTTATACAGCCAGCTTGTTTTTCATGAATTTGGCAGAGAGACAGGCTGTCACACCTGTTTAAACTAGACTTTCAGGGTCTAAAGTTAATCAACCACAATGTACAAGTGCTTTTTGAAACGATGAGCCATTCTGCAACAGAAAGTACTTTTCTTTCTCCCTTTCTCAGCTGTCCTGCCTATTTAAATAATAAAAGCACTTGGGCAGGGAGAGACTCCATCCTTGTGTGCAGCATCTAGAGGAGCTGCTTTCGTGGGGTCATCACAGCTCAGTGCAAAACAGGATGGCTATGGTGAGACCTGGGAGAAGTGCTAGACTGCGTCACCAGTGCCATCACAGAAGAACCACATGGATGGGGCTGGGCTGTGCTAGGAGGTTTCTGCCAGGACCACTTCCACTTGTTCTACTGGAGAGGCAGTGGGAGAAAGGCAGTGAGGTCCTGACAAGCTTTTTTGATGTGTCTCCCCTGGAAGTCAGATTATAAATTTCTGCGGAGTTCACACAGCTTCTAGGCTGAGCCTCCAAGGCAGCTATGGCCTCAAGGCAGTTGAGCTGTGACCAGGTTTTAGTCAGTCTCTGACCACTGTCACTGCTGCAGAAATAGTGGGAGCAAATGGTGAGAGCTAGCTGATCTTGGCTGTGTCTAACCTAGTTTTGTGTCATTCCCACCAATTTCAGTGTGTTTGGGTCTTCTCCCAGTTAAGGGCAGATCTCATTTGTTTTGTCCATGCTTCTCGCCCTCTACCACATTGGACGGTCAGATGGGATACAGGCAGCATGGGGAACGCTGCCCTGCTCAGCTGCTGAGCAGAGAACACAGCCAGGGAGCGTGGTGTGGTCTTGTGCAGGGTGGGTGTATGAAAGGAAAACTGCAGTAGAAGAGAGGGTGCTCCTGGCACTGGCATAAATGGAAGGTGCGCCCACACGTGATGGTGGCCACAGCTGGTACCTCCTGTGCCCACAGTGCGGCTCCTCCGTTCAGCCTGGCTTCCTCTGCTTCCTTCTCACTGACTGAGCTTGAAAGATGGTGGGGAGGAAATTTTTTTTTTTTTTAAGGTAGTTGTGATTAATTCTTGCTTAATTGCTTTGCGTGATCAGCTGTTTCTGCCTTATTGATGCTGATTCGTGCATCGAGCTAACCACTGGCCTTGCTCTATTCCCCGGGTAGAGGCTGACTCATACCAGCTTTGCTTTAAGATAATGCAGCAGGGGCAGACAAAGAAAGTGGGAAGCTGTTGAGATATGGCCCAGCAGTGTGGGCTTGCAGCCCAAAAAGCCAATTATGCCAACCACAGTTGGGTCACATCAGAAGCAGCATGGCCAGCAGGTCAAGGGAGGGGATTCTGCCTCTGCTCTGCTCTTGAGGGAACCCACCTGCAGTGCTGTGTCCAGCTCTGGGGTCCCCAACATAAGAATGACGTGAACCTGTTGGAGCAAGTCCAGAGGAGGGCACTGAGATGATCCAAGAGCTGGAGAGCCTCTCCTGTGAAGACAGGCTGAGAGAGTTTGGGCTGTTCAGCATGGAGAAGAAAAGGCTCTGAGAAGACCACAGAGTCCCTTCCAGTACACAGAGGGTCTACAAGAAAGCTGGAGAGGGACTTTTCACAAGTCCATGTAGTGATAGGACAAGGAGTAATGGCTTTAAGCTGAAGGAGGGTAGGTTTAGATTAGATATTAGGAAGAAATTCTTCACTATGAGGGTGATGAGGCAGTGGAACAGGATGTCCAGAAAAGCTATGGATACCCCATCCGTGGAAATGTTCAAAGCCAGGTAGGATGGGGCTTTGAGCAACCTGGTCTAGTGGATGGTGTCCCTGGCAGGGGGCTTGGAACTGGATGATTTTTAAGGTCCTTTTGAACCCAAGCCATTCTGTGATAGTGCAGCCACATCTGATGCTGCGGCTGAGGTGGTGTGGAGAACAGGGGTCATTCACTGGCAGGGTCATTCAGTTGGCAGCATTGATGGCTTCATGTCCTGCACAGTCCCAGTCTGTGTGCCAGGCAGGCCCCCTCCCAAAATTAGAGATGATTGTGAAGGGCACATCAGTTTGGCGAATAACAGGGTAATTTGTGCCATCATAATAGATGGCTTCTCATAAGGATGGCTCTTTACTATTTCTTCATAGAAATTTTTAATAACAGAAGCCTTTGCTTGTAGCCCCATGGGAGGGAAGGGGTGAAGGCAGTATGGAGCTGGTAGAGTTTTGGTGATTGAGATTTTTCTTTTAAATAAAAGTACTTAAAATGTCTGCACAAAGGTGCCAAACTGTGGACAAAATTTAACAGCATTTCTTGATGAGGCTTTACTCTGGTTTTGTTTGTTTGGTTTTGGGTTTGGGGTTTTGTTTATTTGGTTTTTTGTTTTGTTTTGGGTTTTTTTTTTGTTTTTTTAATCCAGTTTGTCTTTTCTTGAAAAATCTAAACAGGTGAACCAATTTAATCTCTGTTTTGAGTGTCAATTCCTGTAATAGGTGCTGCAGATGCATCTCAGGTGTTTGTATTCACACAGGAGCTGTGTTTCGAAGCCTGGAGAAGAGAAGGCTCAGGGATGACCTTATCACTCTCTACAACTCCCTGAAAGGAGGTTGTAGCCAGGTGGGAGTTGGCCTCTTCTCCCAGGCAACCAGTGACCAGAAGAGAGGTCGTGGCCTCAAGCTGTGTCATGGGAGGTTTAGGTTGGACCATTAGGAGGAATTTCTTCACAGAAAGGGTGATTAGACATTGGAGTGGACTGCCCAGGGAGATGGCCATCCATGGAGGTTTTTAAGGAAAGACTGGACATAGCACTTAGTGCTGTGGTCTAGTTGTCATGGTGGTGTTCGATCATAGGTTGGACTTGATGATCTCAGAGGTCTTTTCCAACCTAATTGATTCTGTGATTCTGTGAAGAGGGTAAATCAGTGCAGTACATGAAAGGCTGGGAAAGGTTTCCAGAAACATCTGTTTTCACCCTTATGCTGCTGAGCAACGTTATTTTTTTCTCTCTAATTTTCTACTTTGCCTCTGGAGAAGCCGCTTTCTTCAGCTTTGGTTGGCTTCTGAGGAGGAGTCTGTTTTGGGATACCTGGTGTTGAAGGGCATCGTGGCATCAGATTCAGAAGTGGGACAAATCTGGCAGTTTCTGTAAGAGAAGCAGTTTCTATCCCTAGTATCAGTAGTAGACACCCCTATGAACACAGCTTGCAGTGTACAGTTCAAGCAAGGAAGACACTTGGAATTAACTTTGCCAGTTCACCTTGTTCCCAGTGTGCATTAAGGAGGAGGGGGAGTGCAACAGCCTGCTCATATCTTTATCTCAAGGCACATGATTTCAAGATAGGCATCCTTACTCTCAGCCTTCTGCCTGCACTTTGTCTTTTAATGCTGGAGGGGGACAGGGGGTTCCTTCTACCGTTCAGCCTCCCTCCACCATGTATAATCCTCATCCGTTTTCTGAAGCAGGGCTGTGCAAGCAGGAACATTTCTTGCCTTTTCCCTGCATTGTCTGTCAGAGGTAGGTATTATGGTCATGGGCTGCCCTGCTGTGTGATTGCAGAACATTCAGCAGTAAGAGGGGTCAGTTAAGGCACCTGCAGTGCACCTCATTGGTAATGAGAACAAGGTGGATTCTTTCAGAAGTGTTTTGCAGATGTGTTTCTAGGAAGATGCATTTGCATGCTGGTGTATTTCTTGAGAATTTTATTGTGTCCCTCAGGTATGTGTGTAGTGCTCCATTTGCTGCAGCATGGAAGGGACCATGGAGTTACCTATAGTTCCATCTCCTCGCTGGTTTCCATTTGTTAGCAAACCTCTGAAGTCACAGCATGAATGCTGATCCCACTTGATTTAATCAGGAGCTGCTCTTAACTCCAGCAGCTGTTTTGTGCAGGAAATGTTTCAAGAGAGAAGAAATTTGCTCCCTAGGCTTTGCCAGTGAAAACAAGTGAGTTGCTGCAAATGGGCACAGCACCATAGAAGTTAGTGCTGTTTCTCACAATGAGAACTGGATCCTTGCATCTTCTTTCTGCAGTGCTTCCTCAAATATTGTTACTGGAGTCAGGATATATCAATGTGTGTGTATATATATTTTCTTCTCATAGTGATAGCCGTTTTATGCCAGTGAAGGGTCACTGTGAAGTCATGCCATTTTTTTTAGGCTATCTCCAGTTCAGACTGACATTCAAGTAGCTGCATCCCCTCTATGCGTGTGTGTGGAGTGCAGCCAGCTGTCTGGGTTTGATCCCTCTGTAGAAGTGCCCCCACAGCAGAGGTTGCTGTTTGGCACAGGGAGAAGAGCACCCTCACAGCTGGGGAGCAAGAGGCTCAAAAACGTGTGTGTGAGGGATGCCCTGCAGTCCTCACACGTTATGTGAGGCAGAGCCCAGCTATCTTGGTCATGAAACACCCCAAAAAGTAGAAATAGCAGTACTACTGTCAGCATAGCCCAGGGAGGAGGGAAGCTGTGCAAAGGACCACAACTTCTGTCCTTGGTGTTTTGTGTCTGAAGGAGCTCTTGCTGCAGCCTGGAGTGTGTCTTCCATCTCTGCTGTAAGTGATGGGTCATGGCATTGCTCCCTGAGCCCTCAGAGCTGTGCTCGGTGGCTTTGCCCTGGCAGCCAGGAGGAGTCCTTGCCAGCCAGGTGACAAACGCAGCCTGTGATCTCACACTGCACGGCTGCTCCTGTGATCTGGGTGTAGCTGTTCAGTACCAGCACAGTTATGTGCTGGTTTTGGGGTTCAGCTCAGAGCTTGCAGCACTCCAGATAAGGGCATGTGGGGAGCCTTAGCATTGGCTCTTTGCTGTGACAGTGTCCTGAAGCCCAGCTAATTAGCCAGCACTGAGACAAAATCTCCAGGTACAGTAAAACAATAACAGTCACCTCTGCCCAAGCCAAGAAGACAAGGCCTGTGTGTTGCTTTTGAGAAATGTATCTAGAAAAAAAATAAAATAGTTGTATTTATTTTCAATAACTCACTTGAGTAGAATGGGTAAGTAGTTTTATAATGCTGATTTATGATCTGTTGCAAAATGCAAGAGCTGCTCATGATTGCAAATTTCATTGATCTTGACTCTAAGAATTTCAGTACTGCAATGTTTTATATAGTTTTCTCCCTCTCCAGTCCTGCCATTTGAAATAACAAGGACAGTTTGCCTTTATGCAGCCCAAGAGAGGATAGCAAAGTGAGGTGCCAGGAAGTCCTGATTTACAGACCCAGGTTTGCTCCTTCCAGAGGGAGAGCCTTTCTTTACAAAAGAAAAAAAAAGCCCCCTCTCCATGAGTAGCAATCCATGCTTTATCATGCAGTTAGCAGACAGTCTCTGCAGGCTTATTTGTCTCATTACCACTGTATGGACACTTGACCGTACCTAATCCAGAAGCTCAACCTCACCAGCATAAAGCAGCATACTGGTTCCAGTTGGCCTTGATCATGGTGGTGACTGGCTACTATACACCTTCCCATGGTATAAGGCTTCCAACAATGGTTTGGTCTTTCAGAATGAGCCTTGGCTCTGGCTGTGGTAGCAGCTATAATGTGTGCTGCTATCTTGGTTTAACAACAAGATGTTCGGGAGGTGAGACCTCTAATGAGAGGTCGGTCCCTGGGGAAGAGACTCCAAAGGTCAACAGTGCTCCAGCGAGCAAAAACCCAGGTACCAAGAGAGGATGAGTTCTGGGGCACACCTGTTTTTATCTCCTGTCTCCCAAGTTCCCGGGTTGCTTCACTTCAGGGACCCACCTTGTCAGCAAGGTCCGAATATGAGGGGGAAGTCTTCCCTGATTCAGCTCAGATGAGGGGGTGGGCGGTCCCCCATGCTCTAAATTACGTGAAAAAAATCACTAAAAATCTTTCCCGTTTAACTAAAACTACAACAGATGCTGTGCGGCTGTGAAAGATCTATGTTTTTTAGATAATAAGCAATGGCACTCTCCAGCCACTTGGGTTTGGGGTTCCCACAGGCAAATATTTGTGTTCTGGGTAGCTTCACTGCCTTCTTCCTTGCCCAATTCATTCTCTTCCTCCAGAAGAAGCACTCTGTCATATGGGTGTTCAGCATACCACAGGAGGAGCAGTGCAGCTTGCATTTACATTTATGTGCAAACCCGCTAGAAAACATTTCTATTCTTACTGGCCCAGATTCCTCCTCCCCATGACTAACCATGGCTGAGCCACAGGAGTTAGCATTGCTGCCTTTAAGTGCTGCGGGCCTGTCTTCTCAAAGGTTTATCACTTTGCTTTTTTTTAATTAATTATGAATTTGGGGCCAAGCTACATCCCACTGTCTATTTAAGGAAAAATAAATGCCAAAACCTCTGCTTTGGGCCTGTGAAGTCAGTTCAGAAGAATTCAGAAGAATTTGGCTCAAAGAGCATATTGTATTCTGTTTTTCCTCTTGGTCTGAGTTCTTCTAATATCTGCAAATGGGAGAGGCTTTGCAGTGTCGTCTCTGGTAAGCCTGTGATGTGCTGAGACACTGCTCCCAGGGACCGCTGCAGGCAGCGCACCCCTCTTCTGTTTGACTCATTTTGGGTTCTCAGACGTCAGGCTGCCCTAGCAAATGCCTCCCAGCAGCTACAAGAGATGCACTGGGAAGCGTGCCATGCTGTACTCTGCCTTGTCAGCGTGGGGAGACGGGAGATGCAGTGACAGCAGCTTCTCCGTATGTCTCAGTTGGCACCAACAGTGCAGGTTGCTCTCAGGTTTGTTGACACCCTGGTACCGTGCTTTGCTTACGCTGAGTCCCTTCCTGACTGGACATCCTGATGGGTAGGAGGAATTGAATGAAAAGGACTACTCAGAAGGGAATTGAGTTTGAACTGTGCTTTTGTCCTGAAACTATTTGCTAATGAGAAGAATAAGTTTTTTAAAGAAGTAATTAAAAAAAAGGCGCTGTACAGCTTTTTCTCCTGTTGGCCAATTTCTGTGTCAATCCAAGTCTGCTGTGAGCCACACTGAGCCTGTTGAACTGTGCTTGGAGAATTGCACCTAGGCACTGCCTGGGAATTCTCAGAGAATCTGCTGCTACATCCTCCATACCATCTCTTCTGCCCTTCAGCCTCCCTTCTTAAACTTCACTATAAAAACAGTTGCTCTGTGTCACTTATTAGTGTTTGTACTCTTTGTGTTACCGTAGTGTGCACAGGTGTCACATGAATCCATCACAGAAAAGACAGTTTTTGCTCTTGGAACTTGCAGTCCAGCTCCTGTCAAGGGCAGTGACCCGTAGCTCTAGGGGAGGGGTGATGTTTATGTTGAGTTTTTTTACTTTTTTTTCCCTCTTATTTTAACATGTCTATTTCCATTTTCCCTACCACTGTTTATGGATGCACACACACCTCTGGCATTGTTTTCATCTAAACTTTATCTTCCCCCATAAGATTTTTGTGTTACATTTTGTTGAAGCTCTCTAGGAAGCCTGGTTTTGTGCAGAAATATCCTATTCTGTTGTCCTGATGAGAGATAAATAGCTTGGAAGGAGTGTAGGAGGTGTACAAATGAAAGCAGAGGTTTGCAGGTTCTCCAGAAACGAACACAGTGTTCTTGCTCTGCTTTATAAAAGCCCAGTTTGCTTTCATTGAAAAAGCTATGTTTATACCTCTGATTTTAATGGATTCAGGACCAAGGGCTGTGGGGGGCATGGGCAGAACTGTTTTTGTCCTGCAGACTTACGAGGTAAGCGACCTTGTTCTTCCTGGCTGCAGAACGCTGCGATGACTGGGGTGTGGATACCATGAGGCAGATCCAGATTTATGATGGGGAACCTGCCAAGATCAAATGCCCACTTTTTGAGACCTTCTTGAAGTACAACTATAGCACAGCCCATTCTGCTGGCTTAACCCTGATCTGGTACAGGATCGCGCAGGACCGGGATCTGGAGGAACCCATTAATTATCGTCTCCCAGACAATCACATCAGTAAGGATAAAGACACCCTGTGGTTCTGGCCTGCTCTCCTCAATGACACTGGGAATTATACCTGCATGCTCAGGTAGGTTGTGTGGTGCAGTTTGTGTCTTCAGTGCAGTCGAAGGACTTCTGTGGAGGTGGGGAAATTACATTGTTAGCACCAGATCTTTCTGTAGGGAGACGACCATTTGCATAAGCATTAATGGGAAAAGAATGTTACAATTATAAGACCGCTCAGTGCTGAGCCAATTTACATTGCAATAATGCTTGGAGCCTTGCAAGCGTTAATGAGTGTGCCCCTCCTTGCTTCCTGCAAGTGTCTGTGAAAATATTATTGCTGAGCCCATGGCAAAATCCACAGGCGCTCACCATTAAGAAGTGATCTGGATGTCTAGAGTAAAAACAGCTTCAGATGTAGGGGTAATGTTTTGACTGCACGCTAATTTGGCAAAGATTCATGAGATTCAGACTTCTAGGAAATTAAAAGTGTCTCTGAGTATGGTACAAAATGAACATAGCATCTGGTACGCACAAGAGCTCTTTTTGATCTTACATTGTTTCTTGTCTGTGTCTTTGACCCTGTGGTCTGCTTTACCAGCGGGGGTGTGGATGTTGCTTGTTAGTCATCTTTATAGGCTTTTCTGAGCTTGTGTGGCCACCTTTCATGGGGGTTTCTTTCCCATTTATAAATGAGTCAACTAAGGCTGTATCTACCACATCAGTGCTATGATGCTCCTTATTTGCGGAGGTAATTTTTATTTCATTCCACTGCTATAGGAGTAAACAAGTTTCAAATAATCTGTCCTATTCTAATCTGTCCTTAGAAATACAACCTACTGCAGCAAAGTTGCGTTTCCCCTGGAGGTTGTTCCGAAAGACCAGCACTCTTGTGTGAGCCATTCGATAAAACCCACTGAGGAGATGTTCTACTTGGAGCATGCCAATCAGAAGATCATGTGTCCAGATATTGATGGGTTTTACCCTGCCAGTGTAACACCAACTGTCAAGTGGTACTTGGTAAGGACATAACGTGGGCAGTGGGGGAATGCGGTGGTATATGTGGCAAAGCCGTGGTTGACGTAAGAATCATGGAGCTGTGTTTGAGAGTCTTCCCAGTGATGATGCTGCAAATGAAGCTTTACTAATTTGAAGAGCTTTGTTTCCATTGAGTTCAAGGGTAAAACTGCTCTTGGAATGGAATTGAGAGCTAATGCTGAAGCTTTTTGGACCAGAGTGCACAAGCGGAGAATACTGTAGCAGGGATTTAGGAGCCTCAGTTCGGTTATGGGCAGTATGCCTGACCTGCTGTGTGAGCCTCTTACTATCCCTGTAAAGGAAACTATCATTCATATTCACTCTTTAAAAAAACCCCACCTGTTAATGAAAATCACACCCTTTCTAAAATCCTCTGAGGTCAGAAAATGAGACCTCTGCAAGTCCCACGGGTGACCCTGTTTGACACAATTCAGCAAGCTTCTTTTCTGAGGATTAAGACATCCCTACTCCACCTTCCATACTGCTCTGATGAGTAGACTGCCTCTAGCCATCCTCAGGCTCTTGCCTACAGAATTACTGCTCAATTTTATTAAATTTGACCTCACTATTTTTCTCTAGGTGGATGCTTTTAGTCAATAGAGAATCAGAATTCTCAGGGGATGTACAGCCAGAGGGTTATGGGAGTGAATTCTTTAATAACTGCTTAGAAGGTGCTTTTGGCTTTCTAGATAGAAGGTTCTATATAAGTGAAATTAATAAGAAAAGAAGTGTCAACAAATATATCTGCTCATTTAAAACATAATTAAAAAAAAAAGACCCAAAAGAAAAGCCCAACTCTAAAACCCTTTAGGAAAAACTTACTTTTGTATCCAAGAGGAGCGATTTCACTCCAGTAGTTTAAATGCTTTACTTGTATCATTCATTGAAATTCACATCTCGGCAATCAATTAGCAGAATGAAACAAAAAGCCCCTTGGAAGTGATTTTTCAGACAGCAAGTCATCTCATGCCTAATAAAAATCATTAAAAATGTATATGACCCCTGTCTTAAACTGGCCCATTAGGATGTATCTGATTTGGAAATGTACCATTCAGAAATAATCTCTTAGAAAATGTGCACATCTTAGGGTTTTATGACAATCAAGATGTTATCTGCATAACCCCTTTCTGAAAAGGGATCTCTGGCTTGGTATTTGGCAGAGTTTTCCTGCCTTGCCTGACAGAAAGAGAGGAGTTATTAAGATTTCTGTCCTGCAGATTGTCATTTGCCGTCTGCCAATTTTGGGGCCTCATCCTCAGCTGAAGTCAGTCAGGGCAGCTTGATTAGTCCCAAAAGATGGACATCAATGGGGGACATGTCCCTTAGTCTTAGTATCCATTTGTGAATACATCATCATTTTCTTCCTGTCTCTTTTTACTTTTTACTCTTCACTCTCCTGAGATGCTCACTTTAATTACAAAGGTACTTCTGGATTAGAGATCTCTCTTTTATAAAACTGCCTGTGTTTAAGGTGGGATAAAACTATTAGGGTCATCTGCTTCATCAGTTCATTTTCAAGGTGAACATAGCAGTCTGTATTCCAACATGCTCAAAGTTCATGGTATTTAGGTCTGATCTACATCATGATTCCAAGTACCATATTCATAGCTGAAGATCAGGTCTTTGTAGCAGCATTTAAACCAATGCCTTTACTTCTGAATCCCAAACTCAAGTGTTTTTCTGCCTGACTCCAGAACTGCAGCTCGGTGGATGGCTTCTATGAGCGATATCCCCAAGGGCCCAGGCTTGTCATCGGCATTGTCCGCAGTGCATATAAAGGGAATTACACTTGTATTGTGACATTCAAGGACCATGGAAGAACGTATAATCTCACCAGAACCGTAAAGATGAAGGTGGTGGGTAAGAATGACTTTAAAATATGTAAAATGCATGTGGATAACTGCAGAAGGGTAAAAACAGCTAGACGAGTCTGTCGCAGGATTAATTTATGGTTGTGTTCAGTCTGCATTACTCAACTGACCTGGTGTGTTTTTTTCTTGCTGGAGTCAGCTTTGTGTGACTTCCCAGAACATGTTGCACCAGTGGTCTTACCCACCAGCATATCAAATGCCCCCAAACACAGAGAGTGGCCAGGCATAGACTGGTGAGGTTCAGCCTATGAGATGGCCAGGGGTACCCTCTGCTGGCATGTGAGTGCATAACCCTGGCACTCCTGCTCATTGTTGTATCCAGTGCCCTTTGCTCATCTTTGTTTGTAGGATTGTCCCTTTATAGCCAGCTTATCCTGATCTTCTTGGAATCTCAAAGCCTTGTGTGCTGAAGCTGGGACTGTTAATCAGCCAGGCAGAGCTCCAGGTACACACTGCTTGGACAGGTCTGTCCTAGGCTCAAGGGCTCAGCCTACCTGCCAGGGAGTTGTAGACAGAGCTTAAAAACCTTGTGAGCTATAGGATGCATTCTGAGTCCCATGGGAACAGCTGCTTTAAGAGCAGAATTAAATATTTGTGACAGGAAATGATGTTTGTATTTTGGTTCTTAAAAGCAGCAGTAAAAAGAAAGTGGTACTCCCACAGTGGCCCTGTGGGAGAGGAGAGGGGTATGGAGGTCTTCTGATATGAGAGGCCCAAACTAGCTTAGCTAAACTTCAGAGAAGCCTCAAAATCTGTATCTGGCCCTCAGTTTTGGGACTAGAATTTTATTTCTCTGTGCATGGAACTCTGTAGCAGGACTGTATCACAGGTTAGTTTGGGGAATGCACAGTGGGGTGCGAAGGCATCATGAATGTGGCTGCAAGGATTCCAGGTTCTCATGAGGTTTGGGTCCCTGTGGGGGGCTCTCTGTTGTTTCCTGCAGGATCTCCAAACAAGGCCTTGCCACCACAGTTCACCTCTCCAAATGAGAATGTTGTGTACGAACTGGAAGCAGGTAAATTCCAACACTCGCTGCCTGCAGTTGCTGCCCTGACACCCTGCCTGTGGGTCAGGGAGACCCAGCTAGGCACAGAAGCTCTCCCCTTTCCCCACATCCTCAGTGCTTTCCCTTGCAGAGTGCACAAGCTGCCACAAGTTGCCTGGCAGACAGTGTGGGATGCCAGTTCTCGATGCCAGAATAGGAAAGCACAGCTTTAAAAGTTGATTTTTTGCAAGCATAAATAAAGACAGATATTCAGGCATGGAGATGCAGGACTGCAGCTGCAGAAGCAGATGAAATGGGGACACTGAGCTGCTTAGGAAAATTCCTTGTCTTGGCCCTGGCTGTGGTTTGCTCCCACCCTCCCTCATTCACCCCCGTAGTGGCTTCAGCCTTTTATCCACTTCTTGCTCATCTCTCCCTTTTTGGCCAATTACTTCTTAATTAGTGACAGCTCTCCTTCTGGTGGCCTCTCAGCACTGGGTAATGGGGTACCACACCCTTCCCCAACCCCTTCCCCCACTCCATCAGTTTCAACTCGTAGCTCTTTGGAGCAATTCCCTATATTGAATGGATTGTGTTCCATTACACTGCTGTAATAGATGTGGTGCCAATGATGATGATTAGCCTCAGAGTCTTCACTTTAAAGTACAGCTTTTCAGGCTCAGAAGGTCAGACTTCTTCAATAATCACTTTATAAGAAAAAATCACTTATGTGCTGATCACAAAGATATTCACGTTCCCATGTCTGATCTTCAGCAGAAGTCAAATTCCTGAAGAAGTGTTCCCACACCAAAATGCTTTTGTAGAGCTTGAGCCTTTGCTTTTTGGCATCTGCCCCACTGTGCAGTGGGGATGATTAACACTGCCTGGCTTTCCAAGGAAGTGGTTGGCATGGAGCATCTCCCTTTGGGTGGGTCACTTTGTGAAGTCAAAGAATTTGTAACACATTTGAGAAGGCAGGATATTTTTTTCTGTTTATGCGTCTGTCACAAATCATCATGTCTGAGATGTTAAAGTGTTACTAGATGTCAGAAAGTGGATGCCTCATTCCCTCCTGAAAGGAGGCAGAGCTCAGGCTGGCAGGATCCCTGGATAGCACAAAATAAGGGTAGCACTGTTCCTGTTTTGCAATACCTCACAGTGGTCCTTTCTTTCCAGGAGATGACCTTATCCTGCCCTGTGAGGTTTTCTTCACCTTCCTGAAGGACTCCCGGACCGAGGTGTGGTGGACCATAGATGGAAAAAACACAGATGACATCACAGACCCCAAGATAAAAGTCACACAAAGGTAACACTAAATGTGAGCTTTCATTTGAATCTAATCCTCTCTTGGGTCCTGCAGAGGGGTGTGGCTGTAGGCATGCGACAGTCCCAAGGGAGTGTGGAGTCCCCTGCTTCCCTCTTAATCAGAAACCCCTGTGTCTACACCATGCTGTGATGAGCACCAAGAGCTCTAAGGAGAAGGCCTCCAGATCCGGACAGTTTCGTATCTTACAGAAGGATTTGAGGGAGCTTTGTTACCCAGTTCACGTCATCACTTGTTCAGGTCCTGGTAGTGCTGCCAGTAGCTGGTGCTGTTATGGGACTTCTGAAACAGGGGCAGACAATTGATATTTAGAGGAATGTTCCAAAATAGCTTAAGTAATAAAAATGTTTCAAAAAAATCAAAGGCTGAAAACAAAAATGTAGCATTATACATAGTATTGATTAGGAGGAATAAAGATTTAGTTACATGAAGGACCCAAACGAGGATTAAAGCCCCAGTTGCTGGATGCTGAATTACAAGTGGAAGGCACTCACTGCCCGGGTTGATTTGCAAACAAATGTAGAAAAAGGAAAGGCAAAAGGAAATACTGTATTCCCCTTTTGCAGATGGTCAATTCAGGCAGAGAGGCAAAGTGACTCATCCAGGATTGCATAGGGAATGTGACGTGAGCTCTGAATCTTGAGTTCCTGAGATCTTCTTATTTTATAGGAAAGAACTTCCATTTTCTCTAAAAGGCAATGTGACACAGCTGCAATGAGAAAATTATGAGTGGTAAAATAATTATTAAGGGAAATCAGATAAAGGAATGGCTGCAGCTGTATTAAAATCTGAAGTGTGTATTGATTTATAAATATCAGTTTATGTGTTTTGGTCTTTTTAAAGGAAGAGGTTATATCAGGGAAAGTCTGTCACTAAGAGCTTGCCGCAGTTTCACATATGTAATGCTCTAGTTTTTCTTTTGCAGTGAAATTACTAGAGATTTTGAAGACAAAACTGTCATAAGGACTCTAACAGTTGCAAAGGCCACACCAGAGGAGTTGAAAAGGAATTATACTTGCTATGCCAGGAACGCCAAAGGCGAGGACCAGAGCCAGGCCATAGTGCGTGTGAAAGGTAAGGTACTTGCAGAGCCTGGGTGTGAAGTGTTCTCAGTGGGGACTGTTGGTCCTGCCTTGAGCCTTGCCCTGCAAAACAGTAAGGGAACAAAGAATTCCATCAGGACTTTTCTGTACAGACTGCTGCATCATTGCTGTCATACTGCACCACTCCTTTGAGACGGGGAACAAAGGATGCATGTCACATATGTCCTACCGTGATCAAGTGCCTGGGAGGAGAGAGGAGTGGATAGGTCTTCATCCCACAGCTAAAGCAGACCGGGGTGGGGGACAGGCTGCTTGAAATGATTTCAGGATACCTTGACTAGGTGAAGGTTTTGCGTGACACAACAGCTACCGGTTGCATCCTCCAGAAGGCACACTGCACTTGCTGGCATTGCGGAGGGAATGAGATGGTCAAACCATGGTGCTCTGTGATTTACTCCTTGCTGTGGTGATGCTTCAGTCTAGATTCAGCATGGATGGTATGGACTGATTCATCTCTGTTCAGTGTGAGTTTTTCCTACATCTTTTTTGCATCGAAGATTTTGTTCCTGGTTCCCAGACCCACCTCTCAGTAATAAAAGCTATGTGAGGTTTCCTGATTAAGGTGGATCTTTCTGCCTCCTTATCAACCTCATCTAGAGCTTCGACACCTGCTTTTACTGTAAGTCAGACCTCCCCTCTCCTATAAGGAATGTTGCCGTGCCTTGTGTAGGTCATGTCAAACCTATTCTGCCCCCTACTCTGCCTTATGAGCATTGGGAGGCTCACACAGGTCTTTACTCGAAGATCTTTTTCTTCTTGATACTTGTCCTGCCTCTTTTTCAGTCCCATTCCTTTGAGACAAACCTCTTCTGGATCGTTGGGAAGGAACAATAGATCATAAGTGAGAAAGGCCAAAACCATCTGCCAGTGTGTTCATACTCCATGCATAATTCTTCTGGGGTGATAATGTTTGTACATGTAGCAGAAGTGAATCTAAAATACTCAGATTCTTTTTCTATATAACAGTGCCTAAATGCTGTTCTCTAGTGGACTCATCTGGACCTCATCTCTTCCTCCCCCATCTGCTCCTGGGTAGTTGACTGGTTTTAATCTGAGCAGACATGGTTACTCACAACTCCTTCTTCCTGCTCTGTTCCACAGAAAAATCCAAGAACAATCCCTAGCGGATGCTGGCAGAACTACCTTAAGCTAAGCTCACTGCAGACCATCCTACTGTGCATAGGAACAGTAAGAATGCCTGAACCTGACTCTGCAGCACTTATCTTCCAGTTCTTAGCAAGTGGCTATATATGTTGGCTCTAACTCTTTCTTTACATTAGGTTACATACATTTCTTGCTCTTTCTGGACTACTTCCCTCTCCTTCTTATGTACTTCAGCTGCTCATCCTTTAATGGAAGTCGATAAATTCTTTCCATTTTATTTTTTGTACTTCAGTTTTATTAGAAACTTATTAAATATTGGAATTTGGTGGTGTTTCCACTCCCTGCTCTTCTTTTATTGTGCAGTTTGCCAGTGTGCATGTCAACTGCCACCTGGAGAGTTGCCCAGGGATACAATGAGAAGAGTTATTTTCTGTCCTTAGTACAAAAAAGCAGCAGTGGTGTGACAGTGTATGAGTTGGTGGGGGGGCTGTGATGTTGTGGCTCGATGTCCACAGGTTGTCCTACTTGTTTGGAAGCATTTCAGTGTTTCTTTAATGAACTATGATTCTTCTTTCCTGGTAGAAAACAATCAGGCCATGGCTAGTTATATCCTTGCTGTCAGTCTGGGACAAGCCACAAGACCTGTGTCTGTTTGATGGGGAGCAAAAACAGTAGCCATTGCCTTTGTTTTGCTGTAGATGAACTTTACCTGGCTGTCCTAGAAGTACGTGCGGTTGTGTTGCCCCAAGAATGAGTATACTGCTGAGAAGGTCATGTTCGTGAGCTGGTTTTGGATTATGAAGGTTTTTTCCATCAACAGGTCATTCTGCCATCTGGCTGCTCTCGGGATCTTGCTCAGAGACAGAAGTCCAGCCTGTGCTATGACTTGCTCTGCCAGCTCAACCCGACCTAATAACTGAGAATGGGCACTCCAGGGTGGCCAGCTATCCTGTGTCCTTCTAGAGAGCCTTGGCCTGGCCACCTTACTCTGAAGGGCCAGCTTGGCTCCTGGCTGTTCCTTTGTGATGTTTGGCTGCATGTGACACAAACTTGTTCCTGCCTAGCTGAAGGCCCAAGCTGTTCTTTAAACCTGACACTCTCTTTCTTTTTGACCCAGTTGTAGCACCGAAGTACACAGTGGAGCTGGCCTGTGGACTGGGGGCGACCATCCTGCTCGTTGTGGTGCTGATTGTCATCTATCATGTGTATTGGCTTGAAATGGTCCTCTTCTATCGGGCTCATTTTGGAACAGATGAAACCATTCTAGGTAAGGTATTAAAGAGTTTACATTTATTTTATCCTGCTACAGACCAGGCCCTTCGTTTTCATACAGGAATTTTCCTATAAGCTATTTTTAACCCTCTTCAGAGCATAATGACATTTTGACCACCTTCCATTTCTATACCTATGTTCAGTTGTGTGGGTCATTTTAGAGTAAGGGGAGTCAGGCTTGGGTCAAGAGAAAGGAGAGAGAAGTCCTCTGTATTCTTTGCAGAGGTGAAGTGTGGATGTGTCAGGCTCCCTGGGGCACGGCCCTGCTGATAGCTAGCTATTTCATCCGGTCTAGACAGTAAAGACAAGTCACCAGGTTTCACTAAGTGCCTGGTTTCTCTGGTGACTCTTTGTAAGAATTCATGGCCTGATCCAGAGTGATCTGCTTTAAAATGTGGGAAGGAATCCAAAAGAATGTATCTGGAAATCACCCTTCTCTCCTCAGTTTTTCCACAGCTTCCCTGTGTTACTGGGAGTTCATTGCTAGGGACTCTGAGGTGAGATTTCTTCCTCTGGAGGAGGAGGAGGGTGTTCGAGCCCTCACAGCTTGGGGTGTGAACCTGCCATGGGGGTGCGGCAGCTCTCGAAGGGTGTAGGCAGGGTGCAAGTCTCTGTCTGGTGGGACTGCTCATGTGGATAGACTGCAGTGACAAGGAGCCGTGTCAAAGATGTCAAAAGACAAAAGGAGCCTGGACAGAACAGATTGATCATCTTGCTTTGCTTTTCTAACTTCAGCGACCCAGCAGTATCTGAGTACGTGCCTGTTCAGGCTGGGGAGTCAAACAGGCAGCACTGCTGTCTGGTAACTATGGAAATCGATGTGTCTTAACCTGCAGTGCCTGGGCTCAAAGCGAGCCTTCACACCTGCTTTTCCCGTGAAGCAAGTCAAAGGCCCAGCACGTGCCGTATCACAGGTGTCTTTTCTGCCATTTGTGTCTCCCTGTGCTCCCAATGCTCAGATGGGAAGGAGTACGACGTGTACGTGTCCTACGCGCGCAACGCGGAGGAGGAGGAATTTGTGCTGCTGACACTGCGGGGAGTCTTGGAGAATGAGTTTGGGTACAAGCTGTGTATCTTCGACAGAGATAGCCTCCCTGGGGGAAGTGAGTATTTCACAGGGGGCTGTGCTCCATGCACCTCCTCTCTTTATTGTTCTTTGAGGTATTGGTAATTGTTTGGAAAAGGCCTATTCAGGTTATCGTTTGTTTTTTTTTCTCCCCATAACTATTAATGAACTCTTTTTGGTATCTTCTAATGTTTTTGCTTCACGTGACAGTATTGCAGATGCTCCAGGCCTCCAAAAAAGCTGTGGTGGGCAAGTGATGGTGGTTGTTTTTTTCAGTTGCTCTCTCCAGGACTGATGTGCCAGAGTGATTGATCTATCAGCATGGGGAACTGGACAACTGACCTTCATGCAAGCCCTCTGAGCTGCCTTAAAAAAGGGTATAAAGGCAAGGCTAAAAGAAAAGAAGCAGGGGAAGTGTTATACTGGACCAGACTGGTAGCTCACAGAGGGCAATGGTGAATGCCTGTAAAAAAACACAAGTGTCTGCTTCAGGAAGGTGTGGAGAGCACCATACCAAAATCAGTGAGAAGATAACATGCCTCCCACTCCCCCTCATTAATTAGGGAGTTTGTGTCTAATATGGCATACAATTAAAGTACTATAATTAAAAGTACTTGGTTACAGGTAGTGGGACTATCTCTTCAGCAAGGTGTAGTCTTTTTTCACTGTTTTGAGCTAAATCATACAAGGTTCTGGACATAGTGTCTGCTGCAGGGGATGCATGGAAGTTTGTGAAACTCCCCAGATAAGCATACCTCCACAGAAGTGCCACAGCAAGGGCACAAATCTAGCCAACACTCTCTATTTCTTGGGGGCTCAGTTGGCTATGTGACCCCTGATGCCTATTAAAAGTTCAAAGACTGAACTTCTGCCAGTGCAGACCACCCCACTTTGAATTCATGGCCTTTGGGTCAGGACCCCACTGATGACAGATCCCATGCTGAGAAAGTCCATGGGGTCCCTTTTGGAAAGGACAGGAGGGACAGCTGGAGTCTCAGCCCAGCTGCGCGACAAAGGGAGCAGAATCAGTCTGGAGTCTGTTATCTTTATCTCCTAGATGCTTGCTAGGATCTAGGAGCACCTCAAAGTTTGAAGATAAATGACTAAGTTTGCCTCAGAGGACCTGGAGACAGATGCAATCCTGGTGCTGTTCCTTCTAGAGAGAGCTTGGTTGACATGGCAGGCTCAATTTACTTGATGCAGTGTTAGACTCAGAGCAGGTTTGCTCTGAGCTGTTCTCACCAGATGTCCTTCTTCCTCCTATTCCCTCTGCCACTTCTTGCCATCCTTCCCCTTTCACTTTGGAGGGTGTCATTTTCCTCCCACCACAGCTCTCCTGGGCTCTCTGTCCCTCACCCTTACCCCTGAACGCTCCCATCTCTGCCCCTCATGCCAGTCACTGTCAGCCTCAAGCCAGTGTCAGCCCTCTGAAGCACTGCTGGAGTGGCTTGTCACCGCACTGCCATTCATGATGCTGCTGGGGCTTCCCCATCGCTTTTTAGCCAGGATTTGACTAATCTTCTTGGGAAAGCATGGCAGGCTAGGAAATAGCTTTTGGCAGCTGATGTCATGCCTCCAGAGTGTGCATCTGTGTCATGGGTAGAGTTATGTTGTCCTTGATGAAGAAACAGTGGGAGATGGATTATCCCGTGAGTTAGCTGACAGGAACTAATCAAACGTGCTTGACAGCTAAATGAAGTTGCCTGTCAGCATTATTTTATTCTCCATTGTAATTTCTGACCAGTCAGGAGTGTTCTCTTGTAAATGAAGTGTGGGAGATCCTGCAGCAGAGAGTACAAGCGCTGGAATTCACACTTACAAGGGATTTTCACATTAATTACAGGAGGGTGCCTAAGGACAGTATACCTGCAGATGTTAGAAAATTAAAGAGGATCCCACAGTTGCCATAACATGTCCCTTCCTTGGAGGGTGTTATTTTTGAGACACTTCACTAAAAGGCCTCAGAACAGTTTACTTTTAAGTTCTAAAAATGCTCTAATCTGCTTTCATAGCTGACAGCAACAGGAACAGATGGATGAGTAACTGGAATTAGGATGGTAGTACTACCAAAGAAAATTAACCCATGAGGACACTCAGGGAGGGTGTAGTTGTGTAGATACATATTGTGTATGTTTGGTATGGGGAAACTGAGGCAAGAGGAGTGAAAGGAGTATCCAGAGTCATTCTGGACATCTGCCAGAGGAGGATGTAAGCATAGGCATTCAAGCTTCCCAATACCTTTTCAGGCTGACTTTTTCCCTTGAGGTCATGTGTTATTCAGCTGCCAATTTCCCTGCTTTGATCCAGAAAGCCTCTTTTTCCCCCTCTCTATGAGATCAGCAGCCCTCTTGGCCACAAGGCATCCTCATGGCATTGGTTGGTGTCACTGACATGTGGTACCGTGCCTTTTAGATGTAGCGGTCTTGGGCATTTCCACATAGCACAGGGAGGAGCAAATGCATCTCCAGGCAAACTCAGGCTGGGAGTAGAAGATGTCACTGTGTGGGGAAGTGGGTACCAGCCATGGTGGAGGAAGTCCTACCTGGAGTCACTTGCAGGGTTGGGAAGCACCGATATAATCTGTAGAGAGGGCCTCCAAGGGATTTTACTGTCCCCCATAAGAGGCACCTGGTGGGACAGCTCAGCAGCATGTTCTTGGGCATCACTAACCACCTCAATGTTTCTTTCTCCCAGTTGTCACAGACGAAACCCTGAGCTTCATCCAGAAAAGCCGACGTCTGCTTGTTGTCCTGAGTCCCAACTACGTCTTGCAGGGGACACAGGCCCTGCTGGAGCTCAAAGCTGGTTTAGAGAATATGGCCTCCAAGGGCAACATCAAAGTCATTCTAATGCAGTACAAAGCCATCAAGAAGAGCAAAGTGAAGGAGCTGAAGAAGGCCCAGGCGGCCTTGACTGTCATTAAATGGAAAGGCGAGAAATCCAAGTACCCAAAGGGCAGGTTCTGGAAGCAGCTGCAGGTGGAAATTCCAGTGAAAAAAATTAGAAGGAGTTTGAGCCATGATGGGTTGACACATATCCCTGAAAAATGCTTGACACCATCAGAAAACAAACCAAAAGAAACCCACAAGTTATAACAGGGGGTGGGAAGGAGCTCAGGGTTTTTTCCATGAAGGACCATGTCCCAAGCTTTTTGGAGGATTGCATATTTTCCCTGCAGTTTTGTATTGCTCTGGCAGTAGAGGGACCAAAGATGTAAACACCTCCTCTCTGCAAATGTATGTTCTTGTTCTCAACCACACAAGCCCTGGGCTTAAAGTCTAAATTTGGGCTATACAGGTGTGATGCATCCTGCACCTTGTGATGGTGTGGTATTTTTATAGGCCAGTACTCCTAGATCCAGTTCCTGTGGGACCTTCATTAGCATCCAGGACAGAGCTCCTTTCCTCTCCTAAGTGACTTCACTCCTTTCTGTTCCTTGGTCCCTGTTGCAGAGGCTGAGGAAGAGTTTGAAAGGTGGCTCCAGTGTAGAGCCTTTCACACATCCCAGCTCTATACTCTGAATCACTGTGGGATCACAAACTTCTGCTTCAGTGGTGGGAGCGTAGACTCTTGAGGCTCCCCATTTTTGCTCCCCACATTTCTGTTGAAGGTGCATTCAGATAGTTTGGCAATGGGAAATGGCTTTTAGAAAAGCATTAAACCCACCTCCCACAACACTCTGATAGGTGATGTTTGTATTGTAGCACTCCTAGTCATGAGTGGTCAGTCTCTGGGACTCTGAGGTCTCATGAGTACCCCAGATCCTTCAGAGCTGTAATGCTTGTAATCCAGGGAAAATCTCTCATTAGTACAGGCCATGGAGCATATCTGAGAGATGTTTCTTGTAGAGTAAACTCAGGGACTTCACAAGCACTACAAGGAACCCCAGTGTACTACTGAACGTGCCTACTGCCTCTGCCAATGGCTCGGGGGCAGCATCATGCAAGGTACTGCCAAGGCCTCTGGGATAACACTGGATATATGTCTGACTCACCAGGAGGCCCTAGAAACTTATTTGAACTTACTAAAAGCTACTAGCTCTGTCCAGCTAGGTAAGACTATGAAGACTAGAGAGCTGGGTTTTTTCAGCCTGGAGAAGGGAAGGCTTCAGGAAGACCTTATTGTGGCCTCTCAATACTTAAAGGGGGCTTATAAGAAAAATGGGGACAGACTTTTTAGCAGGGCTTGGTGCAACGAGACAAGGGGTAATGGTTTTAAACTAAGAGAAGGCAGATTCAGAGCATATTTAAGGAAGACGTTTTTTACAATGAGGGTGGTAAAATGCTGGCACAGGTTGCCCAGAGAGGTGCTGGATTCCCTGTTCCTGGAAACAGTCACGGTCAGGTTGGAAAGGGCTATGAGCAACCTGATCAACTTGAAGATGTCCCTGCTTATTCCAGAGAGTCTGGACTAGATGGTCTTTAAAGGTCCTTTCCAATCCAGACTATTCTATGATTCTATGAAGAATTTGTCTTCTCTTCCTGGTTATGAACACCATCACCATTCCTAATTCAGGGCTCAGGTTTAAACTAGCCTTTGCTTTACAAAGCAAGTCTACCCCTATCTTGTTTCCAGCCCGCAGCTGCAGAACAGAGGATGTATCTCAGCTTCTGTAACATTTGCATAAAATTGAAACACAAAAACCCACTGTGTACCAGTCCTTGCTTCAGTGGGAGGCAGCAGAAGAGGACCTGGTGAGCTAACCCCCAGCACAAAGGCTTTTAAGACAGAAGAGGGGAGTGTCCCTTCCCTTGTAGGACAGACCAGAGCACAGTGGGACTCTGGCATGGTGCTATGGTTCACAATGTTTTTGAATAGAACTGCAAACTGGAGGTGTCTCCATACTCCTGTAGCTCTTAGTGTGAGGACCTGCCCACTCTCATTATTATCCACACCAAGTGCATGCTTATTTTTTATTGATAATGGTTGATGCTGAGTCACCTTTGACTCATGTGTTCAGTGGGTGAAGTATATGCATTCATAATGGCATTAAAAAGCACTACAGTTTGGAGTCTACGCACTACTCACCCAGCTGAGGACGTTTAAGGGCATCCCAGTAAAAAGCCCAGCCTTACAAGTGTGTGGGACTGAATTCTGGCATCAGGGAAATCCCTTGCCCTTAGAATTTTATGATTAATAATGTTATTCCGGGGTTGTGGGAAGCTCTGCCCTTGGTCAGGTACTGTATGCCATAGTTTAGGAATGGTACTTCTCAATTTAATGCTCCCACTGAAACCATGTGCCACTTACTCCTTTCCTCTTCCCCTCCTCCTCCCCCTGCAGGAGGCTGGAGAGAACTGGAGGCACAAAAGGTAAAGATCGCAGGCTGAAATAAGAGCAATTTACTGGAAACAGCACAGAGATAAGAAAACAAATAGCAGCAGCAACAATATTAACAGAGGGTACAAGAAATGAATGATTCACAGGAAACCCCCTGACAATAGACAATACCTGACCGTACAAATCCACCAATCCAGAAGGGACCCCCGTCTCCCTGTCTCCCTGAAAGAGTCTCCCTTCCCCTGGCAGTGCGGTGAGGTGATAGAGAATACCCTCCAGATCCTGGGCACACCCCTTCCTGGCTACTGCAGAAATTAACCCTGTCCTGGCTGGAACCAGGATGCTACAAATGTGAAACAAATAGAGCTTCCTTTTTACCTTCCCCTTCATCCTCCCCACCCTAAGTAAGCTTTGCTTTAAGCAGATAAAATTGCAGTCAGCTTCACTGGAGCCAGTGGAGTTTCTCATCTGCTCATAGGTACTTAAAAGCTTTATTATGAGCTTTTCTACTGTAGTTGTCTGAGGAGGGACATTTATAAGAGATAGTACTCAAAACCATGCTCAGCTTTGTGAACCCATTGCAACCGTGTCATTTTGCCCAGCTTCACCTTTTTGTTCGTGTTTTAAGCATCTCTGTAACCAGCTGCCAGATCTGCAGGTAGAGGGAAGGTCCTGAGGCCAAAGCAGAGCTTTGTGTTAAGATTCCTAGATGATTTTTAAAAAATTGACTCCAAAATATGCATAGGTTGAATTGACATTCCAGACCTCACAACATCACATCTCACTTTGGCTGAGTTGCCAAGAGAACTTCTGCTGATGTTTCAGTAAGTCTGATTATTTTAGAAAGTTAAATTCACCTCGTATATTTTGCTGATTTTATTCAAAGAGTTTTCCAAATAATAGGCCTAAACTTTCTCTGGCACCGCTGCAGTGGCCTTTGGTGCAATTGCAACCTAAGAACAGGATTATTGAGAGACATCAGCAGAGCACCCACAAGGTGAAAGATGCCATAGTCTGGAAGGGACCTGAGAGATCCAGAGGGAGCAGTGTGTAAGGAATAGCTGTGGAGCAGGCTGCACTCCCCCAGGAGCTTTACCACTGCCTTTGCTGGGATAAAAGGGGTAAAACACAGTCTCAGCTGTAATGCAGGTCTGCAAGCACCTCAGATCCACCTGCCATTTCATTCTGTGCCCCTTGTGATTTCCATTGTGGGGTTCTGTCACAGCATGTGTCTGAATCAGTTGATTCATTTGAGTTTCTGTGCTCTAACCTAATATTTATGCAGTGTGCACCTCATGCAAAGTTCCTCATTGTTATTTCATGGGGAAACAGCGTGGTACAAATTGGGAAAAGTATATTCCCTCCCTGTGCTGTTTGATGTTGTACAGCTGTTCCAGAGTTGTTTTCCCTTCTCTTTTTCTGCATGTTTTTGCCTTTGTGTGATTTGGTCTGTGAAGCCTCAGTATTATTTTATTTTGCTTTTCAATAAAACATTTTCACTTTTGCATTTCAGTCCTTGTGCATTTCTCATAAGTACCATCTTCCTCCCCATTATGTCTGCGAAATGCTGTTTAAGCAAGATAATTGTGTGTAGTCCAAGCATCGAGATCACTTGAGAAACCTCCTTGGAGGGGGACGTTTTCCTGGCTGTTTCATGTTGTGCCTGCACAGGCACTTGAGGTACCAGGGCCATGCAAGCAAAAACACAATGACACACAGCACTGAGGTGTCTCATAGCAGTGGACACGCACACACACAGAAAATCCCTGATCTGAAGAGTGCCTGGCAATCACAAGACAGAAAGATGGAAAGGAAACCTCATCTCTTTGCTTTAGAGATCAGAATGTTGAACAGAAATCTTGGAAATCTGCCCAAACCACAGAAATGAAACTCACTCTTAGGCTACTTTGCCCATCACCTTCCAGGCCGTTGGGTAGAAAAGTTTCAGTCAGCTTCATATTTTCTCATCCAAGCCACTTTCTTGTCTGTTTCCCTTGTTTGCCTTTTAGCAGGTAAGTTGAGAGAGAGCCTAGCACTTCCAGACCACTAGAAAAATGAATACTTGTGACAATCTATGGATTTAGGATTTATGGGTATGGGATCTAGGGCCATAATAGTTATAATCCTCTGTTAAATCTCTGGGGTGCATTAGGGAAGACACAAGTAAACCAACGAAAATATTCTGCAACCATTTAGTAAAGGTGGAAGTTTTTTTAGTGTAGAGCAGATAACCAAGCGAATCGAATCCCCAGACCCCTGCAGTGTTTTGCTGCCTGTCCTATCCCGTGCTGTTGGTGTCACTGGGACCTGCACACTGTGAAGTGGACACTCAGGATTTTTCATGAGCTGGGTAAACATTGTAAACTGAACATCCCAGGGTATCCTGGTCAGACAAATCTAAATGCATCCCATTCTCAGAAATAAAATCTATCTTTGGGAATTTGAGCGTTTTCCCTGCCAAAAATTGTCGAGTCTCAAAAAGTGCTGCAAATTCAAAACTGATAAAGGAAAACCAGCACTGTCACCTCAATCCAAACATTTCAATTCAGTGGCATCAGAGTCATTCATGTTGATTGAGCCTGGACTTTTTGAGCAGGCAGGTAGAATAGGTGACCTCCCAGGGGCTGCTCCTGCCTAAATTTTACCATGGTTCTGTGATTCCAGTTTCAAAAAGATCTTTCAAACCAGCAAAAGATCTTCATCTGTCACAAAATTTGAAGCCTGGCTGTTGTCAAAATAGATCTCAATCGGTTGTAGAAAGGTTTGAATGAGCTCTGGACTCAGTAAATTGACATTGCTCCCAATTCTTTGCGCCTTTGAAATAGGGTGTTAAGAACATGTCACAACGTTAAGCGACAATTCTGACAGAACTGACTTTATCATCTACTTTTTTTTTCAATGAATCAGTGTTTTCCTGGGTGTGTTGGGGGGGAAAATCCCCCCAAACATTGTATACCAGAAAAAAAATACTCAAAATAATTTGATTTTAATTCTAGTATCATGTTAAAGAACCAAACAGTGCCTTACTTGCTCCATTAGGATATTACTATGTGATCATTTTTCCTATCCCGTGTTCTTGGTCTCCAACTAATCTCGTGACAATGAGTTCTACAGCTGCTCATACATATTTGAAAAGTATTTCTCTGTACAATATTAAAATAAGGTTCATCTAGAGGCAACGTCATGGACTTTCTGCTGTGAGATTAGAGACAGCCAAGTTCTGGAAAAATAAGAGGCATTGCCATTGCAGGGAAGGAACAGTATTTTTGTTCATATAAAAGACCAGTGTTCCACTGGCAGGGAGAGAGGGGAGTCTCCAGACTGAGGAATGAAGGTTTTAACAGTGTGAAAGGGAAGGGAAGCAGCAAGGAGCTCTCCTTCCCAGAAGAGATCTTTGCAAGACATTCCTACAGGCAGGTTTTTCTCTCTGAATGTGCAAGAGCTCTTACTCAAATGATCCTTGTCCTGCCTGAACATCAACTTGTCCTTGGGTCCTCCCTCATGTCAGGCACCAGCACTCAGTCAGTGTATGGTTTTTTAAAAGTTTTTACAGTTCTATTAATCAGCTTGGGTTAATTTGCTGAGTGCCTCAGCCCTATAATTTCCATCATTTCCGCTGCTCACCCGTTAGCCATGACACCTTCAATATGCTTACTGCATCCCAAGCCACAGGTAGAAGTCCAAGGACATCCTTCAGGCTTGCTGCTTTTCAACATTCTTAATAAAAGAGATGCTGCCCTTGCCTGGCACCATTCCAGCTAAGCATCTTGCTGAGCTTTACAACTTGCAATGAATTGCAAGAAATGCTTTGAAGGACAGTATTTCCACCATCCATGATGGCTAGGGGAACTGATGGAGACATTTAAGGCTGAGATTTTTGGTTTGTAAATTTGGAGGTTTCTGTTTCTATGTGAGAGAGCATGGCAGGGAATGAGTTGGATCTTGGCCTTGGCAGTGTGAGCTGTGGCAGGATGATGTGATTGCTTTGCTTTGTTCCCCTAACGCAAAGGGCTGCTCAAGCTGTGGGCAAGTGGTTCCCAAACAAGACCTGCCCTTTATCAAATGCCCGCACTTCCCTGGGCAGGAGTGATGCTGTGCAGAAGTCAGTGGCGTATCCTGGCTTCTCATTTACCACTTCAGCCTTCTCAAAAACACCCTGCACAGCAACAATGCTGCCAGCAGGAGCATGGGCAAGTCAAAAGTCGCAGGGCTTGTGCCAGGTTTCTTTCTGTGGGAAGAGGGTTCTGTACAGGTATGGCACCAAAAAGCTTCCTTCAGTTTTTATGTCCCCGCTCCCTTCTCCTTGTGGACCCCAATTCCTCTGTCCTTGTACTCTTAGATACCACCGAAGCCGTGTTCGACTTCATCCAGAGGAGCCGCAGGATGATCGTGGTCCTGAGTCCTGATTACTTGACAGAGAAGAGCATCAGTCTCCTGGAGTTCAAGCTGGGCATCATGTGCCAGAATGCCATAGCGACCAAACTTATTGTGGTGGAGTACAGGCCACTGCAGTGCACCCACCCCAGCATCCTCCAGCTGAAGGAGTCTGTCTCCTTCGTCACCTGGAAGGGAGAGAAGTCCAAGCGCTCCGGCTCCCAGTTCTGGAAGGCATTGCGGCTCGCCCTGCCCCTGCGCAGCCTGAGTGCCAGTGCTGGCTGGAATGAGAGCTGTTCTTCCCAGTCAGACATCAGCCTGGATCCTGTCCAGAGGAGAAGGAGCCGGTTTAAAGGGCAGCCCGACCCACGGGGCGCCGCAGCAGTGACTCTCACTCATGGAGCGATGGCCCTGACCCCCGAGTCAAAGGCCAAACACCGAGCTAAGCGCTTCCTGACGTGCCGGTGTTGTGGGACCTATTGCAATGACAGCAGCAGACTCAAGCACAAGCATCAGGCTGTGGCTGAGCCCAGGTGGGACACTCATCTCTGCAAGCCGGGCTTGGGCAGGCCTGCGGCACAGGGGCTTCAGGGCAGGGGTCGAGCCGAGCCCCCACCAGCACAGGCTCCTGCTCTTGCCCTCTGCCATTACAGCGACCTGTCAAACAACAATGACTTCTACGTACTCTAACCCATAGGCTGACAGCACTGCTGGTGCTGGGCCAGCAAAAGAAACTCACTGCAGCCTCAGGAAATTTTTATCATATCACAGGCTGGCATGGCACCATTCAGCATCAGTCCCAGCCAGTGTGAGCAATATCACCGCTGGTGACCCGAGCCACGGACCTGCAGCTATGCACAGAGCAGTGGCTGGGGGCTTCCTTCCCGGGTCCTTCTGCTGAATTTAAATTGGAAAGTGGAGCTGAAAATGTATTTCTCTGGCATTGCTTTTCCCCAGCCGCGGTCGTGTTTGCAGCAGAGGTCCTGCTGGAGTCGGGCGTGGAAGGGCAGGTCCCCAGCAGGAGCCTGGGAGGGAGGGAGTGGGGAGGAGCCATCCTCCTGGCAAGTAACCTCTGAAGAAGGGGGAGCAAGCCTGCATTTTGCAAAGAATAAAACTTTGCTAATGAGGATAACAGGAACCCCTGCCAGTGCAGTTATCCACTGTGGTTTAAAAGAATTTGGTCAAAAGTTTTAAGGAAAACCCTTTCTCTTCAAATAAAACTGATTTCTTTAACCTGCTGTTGTTAAAAGTGCCGTGGGAACTGGAGCCTTGTTCATCAGGTGCTTCCTGGAAAAATGGTTTGCCCAAGCTGGCGCAGGTCCCCTCCTGTTCTCAGAGCTTTAGTGGACTCCTGGGCTTGGTCTCTCTCCCAGCTTCACCACATGATGAATTTGTTTCACGCAGCAGGAAAGAAAGCCATTAAAGATCTAGGGAAATATGATTTAAAAAAAATTATGAGTAGTCACTGAGCTCAGGGATAGCAGCAAAACCTCAAACACTCACAGAAAACCTCCAGTGCTGAAGCTGAGGGGTCAAAACTCAAGCACACTTCATTAAATAACCAAAAGAGCCTTGAACAGTCTCCCTGGGGCTACTGTTTCATCAGTCTGTTGAGCTGGCTGTCAGCAGTGTTTCCCACTCTTCTGCAGTGAAAACTTCATTTGCCTCATTCCACTTCGTATAACAGCTTCTCTCCCCATAGAGGAAGGGTGTTAATCCTGGGAGTCGGCTGCTTCCTTTCAGCTGATGCTCTGGCATGACAGACCTGGTAATACTCTGCATTTTTTTCCGTTCCCTGAGACAAAAAAACCATCTTCTTCACCACTCTGGTCAGTCTAGTAATTGTATGCCAGGTTGGCAAGTAATTATTTTTCTTCTGCTTTGGAAATATGAACTGAGCCCTTGGGGTACAGGGTCTGGTGGTGGCCCCCAGGACAGACATTTATCTGATGGCCACAGGTGAAGCCCTAGTGAAATTGCTGGAGCTGTGAGGAAGGAAGGGGCCATTTCTCACTTATTTTAATAGTGCTGAAGTCCAGTTATAATTCACACATTGCTTTCCTTCCCTCAGCAGGCCTTCTTCCTCAGTATTTCCCTGACTTTTTTGATCCTTTCCTTCTGAGATCAAGGACAGCTGACAGCTCTCCTGGTAAAAGTCTCTGTGAGCTGAATCCTAACAGCCTGCAACAGACTGAGAAATAGAACCCAAAAAACCTGGTGCTGAGTCAGTCTAAATAAAGCAAGGGCAATAAACCCCTACCAGCTCCTGGTAGCTAGAGATTCAGACTCTAGAGAACTCTCCAGGTGTGGATTTCTCTCTAATATCAAGCAGACACATCGTAAATTGCTAGGAAGAGTTTTGTCCATATGTGGCCATTACCGGTGATCAAAGAGAAGAAGCAGGAATGAGATGTTTGGAAAGCAAGCTGTTACACTGCAGGATACTTTGTAAGAAGTAAGTACCATTAAATGGTGAAATGGTTCCGGTTGCTTACAATTAGATGTGGGATGGTACTGTCAGTGAGTCTGGTAGCGCTGAAAAATGCAGCTACAAAATATAAAGAATTTATAATCAATCAGCCTCCAGAGTCAACATATTTATTTATTGGCATTTAAAGAGCTTTTATTTACAGAGTTTGCCCTTATGTGAGTGTGGTATTGTCTTGGTTGACTACAACAAATGCAAAGATACAGGAAACAACAGCTGGAGCTCCTCACAGATGTACAGAATGGCCAAATGCAGCCTTTTGGGGCAAACTGTCATCTCTTCATAAAAGAACAAAAGCAAACTGGTAATGGCCATTGCTATTCCTATTGCTTCAACAGGAACAGCAATTTTACCACTAGTGCAATTTTACCACTCCTTTTCCTACCCACTTAATGGACCCAGGATCTTGGTTGCTCTTGTAACAAATACTGAGACAGGGTGGATTTCAGTGTGTGCAGAGACTTTTTTCCCCAAGGCCAAGGTCTTGGAGCCCAAAGACTCACCATGTTAGAGGGGATGTCTGAGCAGGGACACGGGGACCAACCCACAGAACCGATTTCCATTGTGTTTGTCTCTCATCCTAACCAAGTTGCTTAGAAATGCTCCCAAGGACCAGCTTGATGTCCTGCTTTAGGACCAGAACAAACTCATTGCAGAATTGAATTCTGCTCTCTGAAAAACTGTTAAAATCTGTTCATGTCCCATCTGACACTGACTGGTGCAGATGGATGTGCTCACTGCTCTCCTTTGCTACACATGTATTTGCCAGTTGTATACAAAAATGTAGTTGTCTCCAAAGTTAACAGCACAGTGTTATAACCCCCTTCACCCCTTCTCCCCAAAGAACAGTTCAGTGGGAGCAGAGTCAGTATATATGTAGAATTTCTACTACATCCTAATACAAAAGCATTCATACGATGTTGAATGTCCTACCTGTGGCATGCAACTGTAGAAGACTACCAGGTCATGATGTGCAGAGCCATTTCTACAACAATTCCACTGCTCCCTAGATGGTTTTAATCTGGGGAGGACTGGTGCTGTCATGAAGACACTGAACAGGCATAGCCTAGACAGGGAACACAGGCAAGTCACTTAGTCCATCTCAACATCAACCTGTCTTCACTTTAGCAATTGCAAAGGTCTGGTATCTAGGAGGTCTCTCCCCAGCCAGTTTCACTGGACATGTCAATAAATGGGCTGCTCCTCACATCTGAAATGTTGGATGAATCGTTAACCTGCAAGAAATAAAAGAGATTCTCTTTCCAACATCAAACGGATTTTTATTCTCATCTCTTACACTAGATGCTGATCTCAGAGCATCTGATCTAAGTGTATTTATAGCAGACATTTTCCCAAACAATGACAAGATTGTGAAGGAACCAACAGATACCAGAAATAAGGAAAAAATGCTTCAAACCTTTAATCCTTGCTCCACATTTACATTTTTTCTCCCATAGTTGATTCACCTTCAATACCTGTGAAGGGTGGAACCAACTCCAGGATGGTGTTTTCCCTGTATGACATACACAGCCTAAGAGTATAACCCAGAGCCATGTCAAGCAGGTGAGGGGAGACCATATGGAGAGAGGGAGCACCCATAGCATGGACTGCACCCTGGGAGATACAGTGCTCCCTGCTCACCACCCAGGCATTTGGCCTACCCTGGGATCTGGGAAAATGTGGTGATGTTCTGAAAATGTATGAGTTAAAACACTGTGGCCCAAGTAGGGAGAAATACGAATGACCCTGTAGCTGCCTGCCCAAATCCATGTGAAAGAGGCACCATGGTTTGACTCCTGTTCACATGGTTGTTCACTCTGTGTACCACCACGGGCCGTGCTGGGGAAAGGCTGTGGCTCTGAAATGACATAATAAATGCACTGTGGAGGCTCCTTTTGCGAAGTCATTTATGAGACACATGGATGCTGCAGAATGCTTTACAGAAGAATATGGCTTGAATTCTTCAAAGTACCAGGCACAGTAATGGCCAGACATCAGGGGACACAGCATTTACACTGATATGCCTTTAATCAGGCTAATGATTTGAACTTCACTAAGATGTATCTGCCATAAAGTCATTTGGCTTGAAAACATCAACGAGGTTTCCAACTCATCAGTATTTGTTCAAGTGAATAATCAGCCTCACCTTTAGTATCACACCTGATTGCTGTGCAGCCTGGGTTTTACTTCCAGGCAAGGTGCTGGTTCTGCTCCTCTGCTTAAGCAAAGAGACTTCTCAGGTTTTTTTTCTGTCTGGGTATTTGCATGGTATTGCCAAATCATCTGACAATCCATTGCCCATGAAAGGGTTGTTCAGAAGTTTTCCAAAAGGTTTTCTTTCTTCTCTTTGCTATTTTCAGACCCTGGGTGGCAGAGACATCTCTCCCGTTGCCTGGGCTGCACAAGGAGGTGCAGTCCCTGATCTGCAGTTATTCACTGCTTCCCACTGACTCTCTCCTTCATGCCACTACATCTCAGTCAGAAACTGGCCTTCATTGCTTGTCCACTCCAACACCTTTCCCAAGGAGGTGCTATGGCTGAGGTGTCTCCTGGCATTCCACTGGCATGATCTTAGATGAACTTTTTTATTACACTACACTGTATCTGCCTGGGGCCCGTTCATCAGGCAAGGCAGATCACGTTGCATGCTTGGTGAAGCGGGAAATAGCGATGACACACAATCTTTGTTCCATCTGCCATGGTTATTAGCAAATGATGTTTTATTTATCTCTGGATCAGCAGAAAGCACTGACTCCCATTAGAAACATGTTCAATAACAAGTTCTTACCTTTTGAGACTTATAGGTTAATGGATAAAGAACCAAAAACCTGCTATCAGTGCGTGCAAGGTGATGCTTACAAGACACTACCATGCCTATGTACCCACAGTTACCAGCCAAGCTGGAAGTACTATAGAAAAGTACTTTTCATAGAAAAAGGTAATTCGGGAATATCTGGTCCCGTTGAGCCATTTTCACTGGCTACTGATGATTTCAGTGACACCTTGAAATTCCGTATGTGGGCAGTTCCATATTGACCTGTCTGGGAATGTGCCTGCAGTGAGTTATACAGATTCACAAAGAACTTGAATTTTCCATTCACAGGAAATCCCATTTACTTTGATTTTTTTTTTCTCCTCTCCTGTCATCAAACAGAAAAAACCCAACACAAGATGACATCAAAATTTTCCCATGAAAATGGAAAACATGTGATTCCCATTTAAAATTATATTTTCTTTAACATAAACATGTTTTGAAAAGTTTTTTAAACGAAGCTCAAAATGTGCTATACCAAGAGTGTCAAAATCAGTCTGGTATTTCACTTGTGTTTTGCTTACAGCATGCTTTGTCAAGACTAGCGCCTTTTAAAACATTTCAACTTACATGAGAACAGCATTTTCCTTTGAAAAGCGGCTTTCATTATAAACACGTCAGGTCTGCATTTGTTATCAAACTTGCCCTTTTCTGCATATTGGCCCAGCATTCTCAGTTTTCAGTTTTTGCAGTTTTGCAGTCTGCTAAGATTTATTAAAGAATTAGGTCAGTGATACCATGAGCTCCCCAACCAGCCCTCTAGCAATTGAAAAGCCTCCAACTGTATTCTTACAGCTTGCTGGAAAAAATCAACATGTTTGCCTATCAGATTGTATCAGCTCCTCAAATCTCACTCATGTTTGTGTATCAGGTCCAAGAACTTGGCTGTGAATAATGCCTTACTACCTCTTTCCTCCTGTACATTGCCAACACAAATGGAGATGTCTCTGCAGACAGCAATCCATGCCTTCTGCTTTGCTCTCAGTCTTTCAGTGCACACTGTTGCCAGTGAAAGAAAATTCTGCTCCATTCATGCTTACATTTTAATTGCATGCTCCTTTCTGGAGGCAGGCAAGAGTAACATCTATAATTTTGTTTCACATCTCTGCCTTGAAAGCATCTGCTCCATTTGGGGATGCCCGAGAGAGCAGCTGCTGGCTCCTGTTCAGTATCAGCCTCACTGGCACATGTTCATTTACCTGCATTTAACATCAGACAGCATTTCAGACTCATTCACTATACCCTTTAGATTTGCATACGTGAAAAAAACCCCCACAAACCAAACCAACCAGCATATACCTGGCATTTTCCCTTGATATCCACATCTATTTTTGATGGTTTCATCCACTCCAGCAGCACACTCCTGCCAGCGTTGTATTTCACCAAAATAACAATAAATGCCCAGTTGGTCTACTTTTGCCCAACATTTGGCACAAAGCTGGATCTGAATGAAGAAAGGTGAGGGCATCTGGGCTATGTCAACACCTTGCTACTACACAGCTCCTCAGATAAGCATCAGACCCCACATAGGCCTGCTCTATTAATGCTGAGTCCTAGTTTTCTGCTTGCTTGGCTTCGTGGTCCCTTTTCCCTTGATGTCTTCAAGGAAATGGCTTATTAAATGCCAACAATGTCAGCAGGATCCATTGATATCATTCTAATTTTAAGTATTTATTACTGCTTCTTTGGGGATTTAGGGAAAAAGACCCGAATAACTGGGCTAAGTTACCCTTTTCCCTGAGGACACCTTGCACTTCTGTTTAGCTTTGTTGTTATCAGTGAGCCAGACCTCTCACACACGCCGCCTCTCACTCCTGCCAAGCTTCTACACACAGACATAATTGGGAAGACGCCCAGAGTTCACTCTAAACTTAATGCTTTGCTCAGTCCAGCTCAACTGCTTGCAATTCCTTTTAGATTAATTTTATGCCAAGGAGGGACCCAAGGTCAGCACTTTGTAAACTAGATCAAGATGATTTAGCTTCTCATCTTCATTTCTAATTTAGCTACCCCTCTGTCTTGCCCATCTGAATCTGAAGCTTCCTGATAACTATTGCCATCCACACAAGCCGTATCCAAATATTTCCAGCTGCTCTGCGCAGCAGCCCGACTATTAGAGGGAGACTGACTTAGCAGGTGGCTGGGACTCACCATCTGGCTGTACTCCATCCTACCTGCTTGCTTGTTTATCTCACTTATTCTCACTGAAGTACAGCAGCTTACCTCCTGCCATTATACCTCTCTGCTCTAACAGTATCTGGACAATTCAGTCTCCAGTGTATTCTTTTTTCCCATCCTCCAAGGAATTGTGTGCCAGCTGCTACGCAGATGTCAGGAGACACTTTTTTCTCTCAAGGGCCTCTACTCTTATTTTGTGTGATGCATAACCTGACAGTAAACTTCCACAAGGTACAGTGAGTTTCTTCAGTCTGACCCTGTGTGCAGTGAAGAGGGCAACACAACAGATGCTTTTGAGGAGTGACTTCATCAGCAAGTGTGGTCCAAAACTGTGTGCAGACGTCTGTCTGCCAGTTACCAGTGGAATGCTGGAGCATCCAGGTCGGAGCAGCCTGCGGGGTGTCACCTCCTGTCACTGGCTGTTTCAGTTTGGTGAGTGGCTTATATTTAGTCTCTAACAGGTGATCTTATGAAGGGAGATGGAACAAGGAAAGATGTGGCGGTGAAAATAGATCACAGCATTTCAATTAAAAAAAAAAGTATTCATCGTGGCATTATCATTCGTACTTTTATTTATAATAGGGTTGTTCCCCCCCTTTTTTTTTTTTGAAATACAGTACTTGGCAGGCAAATAGCAGCTCTCCATTGTACTACTACAAAGTGAAACTGGGACCACTCATATCACAGACTGAAGGTAACCATTTATTATTCTCTGTTTAGCCAATGCTTTTACAGAAACACTAGAATAAGGAGAGAATTGCCCAAAAGCAGGCTCTAGGACTATTGTTGAGAATTCCTGGCTGCCTGGCTGACACCTTAGCAGCATTCCCCATTGTCACCTTTATCACTCAGTTTGACTTACTACATTATTTGATTTTTTGTTACTTTCCTCTCAGGTTGGCATTTGGCCTTTCTTTTTAAATTCCACCTGCTGCAATCTCCCTCCCCTTATAAGTAGGGAAAGTTTGAAGCTCTTCCTCTCTCTTATCCCTGGCTGCAAAAGCAGAGCAGACAAGATTAGTATTAGACTAGTTACATTAATATTTTCCTTCAATTTTTAAAGATAGAAAGCACTAAATAATTAAGTAATGTTGCTAGCAGGTGGCAGGGAAAATTCTTGCAACAAGTTCCACCTGCAGCAACTCCTTTACTGCCTCAAGGAACTCCCTTAAGGGCACCACATTAAATAATCAGCCATTGCTTATTAATCACACCAGCTGTGTCTGAGGAATACAGCTAGGCAAGCAAACCCTCACAGAAATGACTGAGAAGTGGGGTTGGGTTGAGATATATCACCAGATGCCTGCTTTGGAAGCAGGTGCTGGATGTGAATGTCACCAGAGATCATTTTTCCTATGGATCACTAAGGCGAAGTATGACTTATTTCCTCCCTTAAGAAAAAGCACTGAAATGTAGATATCTGAATGCTTCCAGATACCTTAATCTAGGTAGTTACTCCTGGTTGCATAAAGACTTCATAGCAGAGAGAGGAATTTTTGTGTCTGTGAAGCTTAGTTTGTTCAGCTGAAATACACCTTCTGTGTTGTCTCTATGGAAAAACTGAAGGCAAATGTGCTGGTGCTTCTCTGCTGCTTTCAGAACAAGCTCCTTTGAGTTTTGGGGTCCAGATTCCCAGGGGTTGCAGACAAAATTGCTCCCTCCTGTGTATCCTCATGTCCTATTGCATATCAAATGGATGTTTTAATTAGTGAGCTTAAAAGTCTTTAGTGTTCTTTCTCCCTCTCCATATTTTTGTGGAGTTAACCCCTTTTTATGAAGTTGCCCTGGACTAGCAGTTGAAATGCACAGGCTATCCTGGACAATTCCAGTCTGGAGCAATCCAGACCTTTTTTTTTTTTTCCCCTCTTGTTCCTCTCCTCCCAATTCTTTACTTCTTCTCTCCTGGCCTATTTTGTTTTGAAGAGACACACACAGAGTCTTGAGAAATCCTGACACTGTGTTCATGACTTGCTCTGCACAGAAGTAGTCAGCAAATCAGTAATGATAAACACATGGAATCTATACCCAGTGTGCACCTTCCCCACTGTGCCATCAGCTGTAGCTAGCACAGGCTGTTTGACACACTGGGAGTGTATCACACCTTCCTGAAGTGCCTCTGGAGTGGGGGGAAAATGTGAGTAGCTTATTTTGTCCTGTTGTGTATTTTCAGGGATGCTTGGGCTTCTAATTATGGATTCATATTCGAGAGTGAAGGGTTCACTTTTTTTCCCCTCTTGTAGCCTGGAGTCTTCTAGCCACTGTGCTTCTCTGTTAACCCTTGCTATGTTTGCTGTCGTATTTACAGATTAGCAGTGCTTTCTGTAGATGGAGTCAGACAGTACTCTTCAGGTGCAGATTAAAAGGCAGGTTAACCCCACAGGGCATACAACCAACAGTTCTCTCTGCATTAAGCACATGCCAGAAAGGTCAGTAGATGCCTGGGAGGGCGCCCTTCAGATAGGACAGCAGCTGGGGCTTGCCTGGGGATTGTCCAGAACACTTCTGCTGGCATCTACCTCTTGTGGGCATTGGGTTTATTCATATTTCTGCCACAGGACAACATGCCTTGCCACTCTGATAATGCAGTTCTTCTGAGACATCTTGCTTGCTCTGGACACTCTCACATGGAGGCGTCAGCTTCTGCCACGTTATTGTGTGTATCAGGAGTGCTGTGATATTTGCTCTGTGCTCCTGATGGGAGCTCTTCCAGCTTCCCCCACCTACTTCACACACAGATACACACACTTCAAGCTGTCCAGTGGATCTCAAGAGAGCAGAAAGTATTTGCTAAAAATATTTATGCAGGAGTTATTTATGGCCTGGCCCACATCAACCCCGTGGCAGCCGTTACACAACGCCACACAAAGGAGCCCTTATCTGGAGAAGCACGCAGCCAGTTTTGCAGCCCACAAGTTACCAAGAGGCAATTCTACTGACTCTTCAATCAAATCAGGAACTTGAGGCCTGGATGTTCAATTTAGATGTCAAGTCTTGTCAAGCAGGCTCTGCCAAGCTGCTTTCTCGTGCCTTCCAATTTGAAGGGGAGTCTGGTAGAGAGGATCAGAAAACGCTGTACCGTTCTAAGGCATGGCACCTTTCTCTCAAAAAGCTGGAGGCAGGCAAAGCAGGTCTCTTTAGCTGGAACTTAGATCAAGATTAGAATTATTTTCTCTGTCTATTTGTTGTAGAAAACCTCTCAATAGCCTATGTAAGGGGAAGGAGACTTACCCTCTGACTGACGCTGGGCAAATACCCTCAAGGCTGGGCAAAGAAATGGGATCTGGTTCACAAATGCATTCCACTGCCAGAGCACACACCTAGCCTAGGTGGCTTTTGCTTTAAACCCTAATAAAGGTGTGGGGACTTTATAAAGCCCTCAATTTTTAAAAAATCATTCAAAATTCAGTGTGAGTGAGATCCAGCCTTTTGTTCTGGACTATCTCCACCTTCATATAGGTTTTTTTTACTGTATTTACGATCTGCAATGGCCTCACAGGTGCTGATCTTTAAAGGTCTGTACTAAACCCTCCAGCCTCATCTATTATGGTAGGAACGTGAGACATGAGCTTATGCAGGTAAGAAGGCAGAAGATACTCTCAATATAATGAAACTGGTGGGATGCAAATGTACTAGAGGAATGACAGGAATATCCAGGACAGCACTTCCCTGCCCAGCTGCTCCGTACCAGTGCCCACGAGTCAGAAGTGATCACAGCATAATTCCTCAGTTAACTTCATTGAAAGATAAGGATTCCAAGTTAGGATCACATATGTTGATTTCTCCTTCTCCATCAGGTCACTCACCTTCTAAAGGAATTCAGGTTGGTTTGACACACTTGTTTTCATCAAGTCTCTGGCAGCAGGTCCTTATGGTTTCATTATCCGTTCAGTACTAATGATGGGATGCTCTGTAACCACTTACATGTCCTAAATCTTCAAAAAGCTAATCTCCAGACCTCCTCTCTTCCCTTTTTGTAAGGTAATTATTATGCTTGCCTTTTTCCATTCCTTTGAGACCTTTGCTGTTGTCTTTGCCTCCTTGAATGCAATCGCTAATAGTTCAGAGGTTTAATTAAGCTAATTCTTTCTGTAAGCACTCTAGGGGAACTTTCAGCAGCCCTTGACAGCTTGAATATAGGAAGTTTTTTAAAATCTGGGTATTTCTTGGAATCATTCTTCCACTATGCTCCTTCAGAGTAAGCTATTCCTTTAATACAATTAACCCTGTTAGAATTTACTTGTTTGTGAAAAATAGAACAGAATTCATTTTGAATCCTTCAGCTTTTATGTGCTTTTTTTACCTGTTTGGTCTTGCCTCTCACAAAGCAATAGGCCAGTAGCATCTTTTGTCACAGCCTATTTTCCTCTTTCCCTCCCACCTCCAACTCTTTCGTTTTGGATGACCAGGCCAAAGTGTTGCTTTCTTAGGACTCTCATAAAAAAGGAGGCACGAAGAAACCTTTAGCGCTGGAGAATCAGGTGGTATGTACATGCTGATAATACCTGCCTACTCTTGGGAAAACCTTCATGGGACTGTGGGTTTTTATCACTAGCACTCAGGTGCAGGTGAACAACTCTGAAGGGAGTTTGTGGCCTCTTATGTATTTACTAATTTTAGTGTTGTTAGATCTGCCTTGAGTAGATTTCAGCAGAGTTTGACTAAAGTTGTCTCTGTGTGTTATCTGGGTTCCCCAGGATGAGGAGAATGGCATCCCTGGAGTTCGCATTAAGGAGCCTCATGTTGCCTCAGCTTTGTCCAGGTCTACCCTGCAGCTCTGCAGAGCTGGAACTGCCCAGCAGTACCCATGTTCTTACTACTGAGGGCACATCTCTACATGAAATGGGCATGAAACTGCCTCACTTGTGTACAAATATGGGAACACAGAGGAGAACTGCTTCTGATTAACCCTTTCTATTGTTTTCTGGCATTCCTAAGTTGGTCAGCAGGATGGCTGTCGGCTGTCAGCTGTCACTGTTGAGAAAAGAATTACAAATTTCTTTTCCTAATGCTTTTTCTGCCTCTTGAGTTGTCAAGAAGAGCTAAGGGCTGTGATCCATGAAAATCAAGTGATTCCATTCTAGTTTTCCCCATCTAAATCAGTTATGAGCTATTAAGATCAGTAGCAAACTAACATGCAATAACAAACTCACGTGCAAGAGACTATCAAACATCTGCTGCTGTGGTTTTCCTTCCTCTGATGTACTTGGTTATTATCAGAAGCAAGATCTTGAACACTCAGTTATGTAATAGTCACACCTATGTTTCTAAAGGGTCAAAAAACAGGAAGCAGTTTTTAAAAGCCTCAATCACTGTTTTAGCCCATCAGCATTTTCCAGCTGATCTGATTTTGAAGGACTGTCTGCGTTAGTGTTTAGTCCTCTGGGATGGTAAAGCCAAGCACGGATAGACATCTGCATGTGCTGTAGGTGACCGTGAATGCAGGTTAACAGTTTGTCCGTAGGAGAGCAGCCCACATCTTACAGATGCCTTTTGGTAAACCTAATCTGATTTTAAAACTTAGCTTGTCAAGAGCAGGATGATGCTTGAACCGGTACCTCACCTCCCTCGAGGTGAGCCACCTGGTGGCTGCTGAGGCCAGGAGCTCTTAGACGGGAACACAGTCTTTATGCAAACCATCTTTTGGGATGAAGGAGTTACAAGTAATTGCTTATTCTTGGAGTAATAAAGTTAAAAATCAGATAAGACCACCCTTCATCATATACTGGTATGAATCAAGCCACTGTAGAGCCCAGCAGAGACATGGGTCAGCAGAGCTTGGGCAGCTGTAGCCTAACAGAAAACCATTTGTGAAAGTGAATTTGGTGTAGAAAAACATAGAAAAGGAGCACCCTTAAAAAACACAGATGCTGATGTGAAGCTCTGGGTATGCAGCATGGACATGGAGCTCACAGACAGACAGCGGTTTCAGATGCAATTACAGACTTCATGTGAGTCTTTCCCTGTTTATTCCAAATCCTGCAACACATCTAAGTGGTGTAACAATATGTTTCCCCTGCCAACAATATTCCAGCTGATGACACTTTGCAAAAAATTCTAATTAGGGCTGAGTTCTTAGGTGCAACTGTAGGTATCATAATATCCAAATGAAATCCATCTAAAAATCAATGACTGAGCAAATCATCTAACGCAGCCTCTTCTCTTTCGTTCACAAATTAGTTAGGATGTATGTTGTCTTTTTTTGTTGTTGTGTTTTGTGTGCTGGGTTTTTTAACTCACTCTAGTCAGTGGTACGAGAGAATGGCTTCTAGCCTGCCTGAAATATTCCTGTTAATCAGCCTTGGCATAAAAGCTCAAGGCTATTTTTGGGCTTAACTTTTTTGTTAAATTCATTTGTGGTCCCCAGGTTATTTTTGTTCAAGTTTCTGTAAAGTAGTTTATATGTAAAAACACTGAAAAGTATTTTTCAATCACATGATAATAACCCTATTTTGTGATCACAAAAGCTGGCTCTGTGAGAGTTTCCAAATAGAATTTTTTTTTTTTTCATTTCTGTGATACTAAGGAATTTAACTCCTTTTGCATTCTTGGATTATCTTGAGTTGTAGCAAAAGTGTCTCTAATTAAGCAAAGGCAGACTAGCATTTTCAAAATAAAAAATATTAATATTTATTTTTAAGTTTAAAGAAAAAGCTTTTTTATACAGTATTTTCCAAGAGTTTGCTTTCCATACAGCACAGCAGTTGCAAAATTCTAGATGTCTATTCTAATCCCTCTCTTCCCCTGCTGCTATTTAAACAAAGATCAGTCCTGTTAATTTTCCAACTAAGAGCTCTTTTAATATTCACTTACACAGACCACAAGCTCACAAAGTCTATAGCCCCATAGATCACAAAATATGAGCTCATGATCTGATGAATTGTCAATTGTTTGCAGAGTTTGTAGGCAACACAGCTTTGGAAAGGAATGTGGAGCGACTATTTTTGCTTCCATTATTCATCCATTCCTTTTTCCCCCAAATAGTCTCTTTTCAGTTCCAAGGCATGTGCAGACTAGAAATAGCATCAGCCCTGGGGGATTTTCCTTTACCAATCCCTTGGACATTCATTTCCCGATTTAGGGTGTCTGTTCTCAACTTTTCAGAATAGCATCTCCTTCCCCTGCTCCATCCCGCATGGACAGTGGTGACAGGCTGCCTTGGGAGAGGGATATCCTTAATTGGGCCAAAGAAAGTCAGAACAACCTCACTGATTGTCTACCAGCCAGCAGATGTAGCTGGACCTGACTTTTATTAATTGGAATAGAAAATTTCCTGGTTTATGCTTAATAGTCACTAGAGGGCAAAGCAGGTCTCCATAAGGCAGACCTGCAACCCACAGCAGAGTTTCCCTGGCTCTTGCCTTTTTCTCATGAGGCTCTGGTTTGGGTTCCTGTTTGCAAGGACAGAGCTGGACAGTTCCTGTCCAGGCCTGACTGCTGACTTAGCTGGTTTGGGACATACTCAAGTTTGCCCAGAGACTGTAATTCTTATGTGTTTCTGGTTTGGACGCAGTGTTTGCATCTATGATACTGTTTTGCTTACATAAAAGCATCTTATAAGATCAGGGTCCTTGTGGTCCAGCATCCATCCAGCATCTCACTACTAGAAGATGCCAAGAGTAAAATACCTTGAGCTGTTTTCCTAAAATGTCCACCTGGCTGTGACTGAGATAATTCCAGATGCAGAGCTCAGACCTTTGTTGATAACATGTTGTTTTCTCCTTGAATTTCCGAATACTTTTTGCATCCCAGTAGCCCTGAGGTATTTGCAGTGGTCTATCAGAAAAGGCCACTTGGCATTGCGTGAAAAAAACCCCTCCATTGGTCTGTCTTGGATATGCTCCTGATTGTTTCACTCCATGTCCCCCTATGTTGATATTAGAGAAACAGCAAGCTGCAGCCACCTTTTCATCCTCAGAAATCCTGTTGTGAGTTAAAGTAGCTCTGCCATGTTCTCATGTATTTTTTTTCTCTTCTGGGGTGAAAATTCCCAATGTATGCAGTGGTTTGGACAGTCATTAAGTTGTTCATCCTGCATGGCAGATCAGGAACCACTCCTTGAAGTCAAGGTGAAGCTAACCAGGGAAAAGTTGATGAAGAAGGCATAGGAGGACACTGGGAGAGCAAAACCTAGAGATGACAACTCCATGGTAACAGAACAATTTTCTTGGCCTGGCTGTGGCCTCAAAAGCTTGTGAAAACCCACCTAAGTCAGGATAACAAAAGATGCCAATGAAGCCTTAAGTATCTCATGTATAGGAGTAAAATCTGTTGACATTGTTCCAAAAGTAAGCTGTTCTCATGCTGGTGTGCACTGAAAGGCCTTTGGAGAGTGCTTATGCAGAAGGAAGCCCTGACTCTTTCAAGGTGAGACTTGTCCTGCTGAACTTCCTGATTCTTCTCATCTTGGTGAATATTAAGGCTTCTGAAATTACGAGCAGATATGTTTTGGGGTTTCTAAAATAAATGTTAGGCTTCCAAATCTGCTGACTGAAAGACGCCTCAATCCAGAATGTTCCAAATTTGTGTGAAACCCTTATAAACACCTTCCATTGTTTTCACACACCTGAAAGTCCATTTTTCAACCAATTTGGCTGGAAGTTTTTCAGTGCCAAGATTGAAATGAATGTCCGCAGTCAGTCTCCTTCGTGCTATGCTCTGCCACTTACTAAGTCCTGCTCACGTGGAGAGCGTAGGTCACTATGGGCCAGCTTACAGGGCAGAAGCAGTTTGGCTGTTGGCAGGTGTCCCTGGTGCCACAGAGGTGGATTGAGCTCCAGATGGAAAGAGCCTGCACTGAGCTGACAAGAGCTTCCATATGAGCAACGGGGTTTCCCTTTCCAGAGTGCCAGCATGAGTTTTTTTCCTGTGTAAGAAAGGCTTTTCAGTCCATAGATGAGATGGCAAGTCAGCTCACAAACAGCACCTCAGATGAGTCAGTATTCTCAGCCCTGAGCCAGAATCAACAAAGCCTATGCTCAGGCCTGGCTGCTGAGACATGATAATTGCTTTTTGAATTGTGGACGTGTCCCACATGGAGCCATTTAGCTGAGATCTTTTATTACCCTGAAACGAGCAGGGAGGGAGGGAGTAATGGTCAGGGAGGTCTGTGACAACCCAGAGGAGGTTGGGAAGGCCAGCACTTTCCAGTCCACAAGATCACAGATTTGCACCAGTGTATGCCAGCTCCAATCGGCACTCTCAGCAGACTGATGAACAAGCTGTGAGCAGCACACACGCTGCAGAGTGGGGCCAGAGCATGCAGCAGCTGCTGAGCCACTGGCTGGAAAGACCAACTCTCCCAGCCAGCACTGAGAGTCCCAAGACAGTCAATGGGACAATGTATTTTATTTTGATTTATGTTTGGCTTTACTGCAGGAAGGACAAGGATCTAAGACTTAATTTTTTACTTTTACCCACTTAAAATGAGGTAGCTGAATGCCTGATCTGGACTTTTTGTTTGCAAAGCAGCCACAACTCACACTGAGCACAGGGATAATTGTAAGTTCTCATCACTTCTGGAAAATGGGCCATTAAATAGGTCATTAAGTACAGCATTAGCTGCCTCATTTCAGCTACCCAGGCTGAAGAAATCTGACTGTTGCAAGGCGAACAGAGGCTCAGATAAGTGCTGTGTGCAGGCTGGCTGGCCATGCTGTTGTCTACTGCTGCACTGCAGCAGCACAAGCAACCTGGGAGCCTTCAAACACGTGCTGTGAAGTCCACACTGACATTTAATAACCCACTTTCTCCAGGAAAACCCAACCTTTCCTGAAACTATGTTCCCAGAACACAGCAAGATCCACAACCCCACAGGACCTCTGGAAGTAGCAATCAGAGCTTTTCATTTTTAGATCATTGGGTCACGCCTAGTTCAGGTTGGAAGGTCATTCAAACAGTGGCTCTTGGTGTCCTGCTGTGGTATGAGCTGACTCCTGTCCCTTTAGGAACCTACTTGTCCATAGGAGAAAGACCCTGGTACCCCATGTAAGTGGTCTCCTGTGAACGCAGGAATGGCCACCTCAGTTCAAAGGTCCAGCTATCCAGATGTGCTGTATTTGGCAGTGACAAAAGCAATCCATGGAAAAACATGTAAGAACTTGGCAAGGACATGTATCTCTCCTTGTTTAGGGAGGGTCAGATCCAGAAGGAGTTTCTCTGTCTTTAGTAACTCTATACATTTCTATTTCATGGAGTTTCACTGTCTTCCTTGTTCTCACATAGACTTGTTGCATCCACAGCATCCTTAGACAGGAATAAATGAATCTGAGGAGTGAGTTACAGAGAATGGATATGAGGAACAGTTGGAAGCAGCATGAGAAAGCAAGTCAGCTTTCTTCTGGCTCAATTCCTCCTTGATGCAGCTGTAAGGAGGCCTTTTTCCAACATGCTGAGTCTTTGCCACAGCTTTGGATTTGCTGAACCAGTTTGTGAAGAATCAGGAACACACAGAAAAAAAATATTAGTGAGGTATTTAGCATGAATGTGAGCAAAATAAGCCAACTGTGTGACTATGGGATGACCCCACCCAAACCCGAATGTGTTCTATAGGTCCCGGAAACAAACCTGAAGGCTCAAATAGCATCATTGTGCTACAGTGAGCTCTCCTTTTTGAAACATTTAATGATAAATGTTTAAACAGCTGCCCTTGTAGGATTCAGGGGAGGCAAGCAGTAAGGCATTGTCTTCTGTTAAAGCCACAACTGGACTTTGGCCAGAGCTGAGGAATTTGTGGGTGACATGAGTATATTTTTCATGCATTTTGCTGAATCCCCTGCATGGCGTAACTTTCTCTGTGGGAGATTTAGCCAAACAGTCCAAAGAAAAGAAAGAAATGTGGACAAACCAGCTTCTGTGATTTATTGCCTTAAAGCCATTCAGTGGAAATTGTCCCAGCTGGTCATAAACTACATATTTCCTACTTCAGTGGAGGGGAAGAAGGGTTCTGGATGCACATTTTGCCCAGATAGAGATCTCTATTCTTTAATTTATCTCACATACTTAGGACAAATGAATAGTAGTGTTGATCTTATCTCATGCTTAATTTCTTGTTTATTTATTTTTTTATTTTATCAATCCTTTCCCCCTGCTTTTTCCCCATTCCCTGCTAGATGGGAAGTTTCTTACATTAGCCTTATATGCAGCTGGAGGGTAGATAAAAGTAATAAATCGACAACCTTAGTAACCATAGTGCCTCATCTGGTGTGATCCTAGAGAATACAAATACTTGAGGAGTGCTGAGTGCTTTTTTTTTTTCTTTTAGTACTGCTAACTGTGTTTTTCTTCCTAAATATCAAATGAGATTACAGATCAATTAACTAAAATCGTTGTGAAGCCCCAAGCCTGTGTCTGCATTAGCGTTTCAGTTCAGATCAGGAGCTCCCTGTAGAAGTAGTGTGGTTGGCGTTGTGGTGCCATCTTAAGGATGCTTGGATTACTGTCCCTTCGAAGGAAACTTATCTGGAATATGTGTTCCCCTTATCCATTCCAGGCACTACTGGGAAATCAGTCCCTAGAACCACACTGTATATGACATGAATTAAAAAGGAGGAAAAAACCCAAAACAACTAAGCCCCAAACAATAGAACCATGAAAAGTATTTACTGTAAATGTCAAGTCCTCAGCAAAAATCTTCCTGGTCCCTGGCTCTGTGCCTCTTAGTCCATCCTACTTGCTAATGCAGACGTAGTCTTAGAAAATCCACAGATAATCCTCGGTGGATTTGAAGGCTTCATGGCTAAGCACTTCCAGCATAATCACAAAGTAACTGTAAAAGATTAAATGAGTCCAGGTGTGTTGTGTGTTACCTCTCTCCCTGCAAGATATGTGAAATGCAACTTTTTCTGTTGTGACAGATAGGAATTGTTCAAAAAATCAGTCGTCCTTTTTTATTTCCATGTGAATAAAATTCTTATTTCTGCAATATATTGAATATTGAGACTGGGAAAATCTCACTGTAAAGGGAGCAAACCTGTGTGTCTTCTGATGCACCTATATGTGCCATGGGACTTCAAGAGAAGCTTTGCATTGTACAACATTCCATGCCAAAACATTTTCCACATGTCTAGTAACCTATTTATCATGAAGGTATCTGTCCTTCGGGGTGTAATCCTGCCACCTGCAGCACCAGCATCCCAGCACTGCTGATGGCTTGTCCTTCAGCCCAGGGGACAATGACCTACTGAGCATCACACAAGTGCAAATCCCCACATTCCATGTCCTCCCACAACCTTTGTCTCTGCTGCCCCTTTTGATTACTTTAATTATTTAATCATTCATCAGAGCTGCCTAAGGTGCAGCAACTGTGGTATTACGGGGGCAGAGAGGTGCAATGTGGGGGAGGCTGCGCTGCTGGGAGTGGGATTAAGTGTTCCTTGCCATTGCACTTGGATATCTGTGCACCCCACGCTCTGACCTGAGTGCACACACTTTGCTTTTTTTCTGGTGACAAAGAAATGAAATTAAATCAACTGAGACTGATTATTTTGAGAGGGAGAGAAGAGAAAGCGAGTGAGATGGGCTGACACACGTCTGATCCTCACAAAGCTGCTGTGCAGGTGGGTGGGCAGCTGGTGATTGACAAACAGTGTGTCCTGCTACAAGCTGAGTCAGAGGATGTGGAGGTAAAAAAGCAGATGCTACCTCTGTCACCTCACTGCCCCAAGTATTAAATGTCCCTCAGAAGTGAGCTAGTGAATAATTTTGATAAAGTGTTGGCAGGATCTCTGAGCTTACAATGGCAGATTGTGAAATGTTTATTTGTTCCATGGGACTTTCCATAAAACCTCTGAATGCAAACCTCTTTCCCTTTCTCTCTCTCAGACACGTGAACACAGGTGCCAACACCTCCACCCGAGTAATAGGAGATAATCACTTTATAAGCAGTTTTTTAACTCATAAACAATCCAGTTATCATGAATATTTAGAAGGAGGTTCATGATGGTGCTGTAAATCAGGACCAAATTTGAGGTCTACATCTGATATACATTTGTTTTAATAAAAATTTTGTGATTTGAAAAAAAAAAGTCCTGCAAAACATCAATAGTCCTGATCTTTTGCCAAACACTCCTTTGGCAGAAAGTTTGCTTTCAGTGAAGATGGGTTACTTCATCAATAACCTAAAGTTTTAAACATTCTTTTTGCAGGACTGTTAGGGAAATTATGGACAATTAAAATGTAAAGGATTGTTAACAACTCTGACAAAATAATAACCTACTGAATCTACTTTTTTCTATTTAATTTTTACCTCTATAAGGCCAAATACACTGAAATGCTGTGCCATCAGCACCCAAGACACTTGTGCTATACCCTCTCTGGTGTAATCTGCAGAGGTTGATGCATGTAACTGCAATTGCTCTTTAGTAGATGTCTGAATTTGGGGAATCTATCCTTTCCCAGACAATGTTGGTGGAAGCCTCGCCCTCTTCTTGCCCACTGTTTTACCAGGCCTTTGTGGACACAGATTTTATGGAAGGAAAACTGATAAAGAGAGAATTAATCAGCCAACTGTCCTTACAGATATGAGATCTGCATGTGGAAATTCCTTACAAACACAGCCCTTGAAACTCAATGTAGAGCTTTGGGATTTAAGGGTATAAGTTCAAACTTAGCAAAAATAAGCGACTCAGTGATTATGAATAGTCACAGGCTCCGTGTTTGCAGCTTATGTATCACTTCTGCAAACACAGTGGTTTATAATTGACAGAGAGGAGAAATACATCTTGCAACACCCAACAGCTTCTGTATCCTGGGTGATTTCCCACCTGAGCACCTTGCTGGTCTGTTTTTGTCCTGTGGAGAGGTTATTTACAGCACCATGCTGGCCATGATTTCTTTTACCTAGCAGGTGCTGGTAATACTTTATTTTGCAAATGAGGCATTTCACGAACTATCATGAAAATAAAGAACTACTAGAGCTGAGGGGAGCCGGCGGGATGTGAAATGGAAAGAAAGGGAAGGAGGGCAAAGAATGCCTCTGCAGACAAATCCTCCACACTATTGAATCTTTGCTGGCACAGGGAAAAAACCCAAACATCAGAAAAGTCATGCTGCAGTTCTCCACTGTTGCATTATCCTTTTCCTTTTCTTCTGCTACTTCAAAATACCTGCAAGTATGCTGCCCTCCTTGAAGCAGGCTCCTTGAAACTGAAGCGTACATTTTAAAGACTGTGTAAAATATAACTCTTTGTGTTTGGCTTGGAGAAATATTTGTTGGGTGGAAAGAAAAAAGGAATTTAAGTAGCTGGTAGTAAGCAAATGTTCTTCAACTGCCTGCTCAAAGCACATTGAAACTAAGGTCTTGACCATGCTGGACAGAGGTTGCATCTTGTGACCTTAGAAGAGAATTAGAGCTTTTAACAGGGCATTGCAAAATCAAACATCCCCAAAACTTGTGAGACACATGTCCAGAGATGGGTAAGTTCACAATTGTTAGTGTGGCGATGCCACAGAGATGACAGTGAGGACTAGTTGCCGCAGCATCTGTCCCCAGTGCAGGGCAGAGTCCTGAGCTCCCTGTGGCACATCTGCTGGCAGGGCTGTCACCACCTGGTTTGAAGAGTGCTGTAATCTACACGTGGAGCAGCAGTGAAAATATCTCATGCCATCTGATAACATCCCCTTCCTGTTCCCCCGGCTTTGACCTTTTTATCATCTCAAAACCTCTTTGACCCAGAAAAATGCTGGTATCCCATGTGTACAGATGGGGACCCAAGGCCCAGACTGCTCAAATATTGCTGCTAGTTTGTGTTACAAGTCGCTCCACAACATCCAGTGAAGACACCGCTGGTGAAAGAACAAGAGGGTTTTTTTAATTCCAAACTTGACGACTTAATAGCAAGTATCTTTTTTTTTCCTTGATTCCACACATGAGCCCAATGCTTCCAAAACAGGACTTCTGGTGAGCTGGTAGGAGAAATAATAACGAACTCACCCCCTGGGTGACATGCTCTACCTGCTCTACGTTCCTCAGGCAAATCAGGGAGGACAGCAGATTTGGATCACCTTTTGTTTGCTGAGCATGTTCAGATGAGACGATTAGCTCAAATAAGTGGGTAGGACTGGACTTTCTTAGTATATACTTGTCTGTCCTCATTTCTTTTCATTTTGACTCAGGTGCCAAAGCACATTATCATGATGATGAATATACAAAGGTCTTGGAAAATTAGAATTAAATATGTGTATTTTCTGTAAGTTGAGACATCATAGAAAAAAGAACTCTAAATCTAGTGTAAATAGCTATCAACCTACTTCTGTTTGTTTTTCAGTCCAATTGTCTAAGCGTGCTATACCTCATGTTTTAAAATAGTACTTGAGCTGAGCTCATGCCAGGCTGCGTCTCTCTTCTCTTAGAATTCCTAAGCAGCACATACTCGGCCAAGGAGAACAGGCACTTGAGTCTGGTGTTGTCCAAAGCTTTGATGTGCCACCCACCCCCTCTTTGCCACTTCATGGCTGGGCCAGGGGTGCAATGCATCTGGATTTAGTGTCCTGCTTGGGCACTAAATAAAGCAACAACGAAGCTTTGTCATGCTTTAGTATTTTGTCTGGAGTTTTTTGTTGGTTTTAATTTCTGAACTGCCATAATTCTCTGTGAGTTAGCAATTCCCTGGGCATATTTTGGAGTTAGCTTAATAAATTTGATTTTGCTTGAGCCAGGACTTGAATTCTTTCATCCACATTCAGAGAAGATGGAAGACTTTCCCTAAGTAAGTTTATTCGAAGCCTCAGCTTCATGCAACCACCTGATAGAAGCCAAATTTTATACATGCAGAAGAGGTACCTCAGTGCTTAAAATAATTTCCAGGGAATAATAATTTCTCACAGTTTGCATGACTTTCAGTATAGAACAGTCAAATAGTTCCTCAGTTTTTAACTGATTTTTGGCCTGAAGCTGTCCCACAGCAGAACTGAACATTTCAGAAGTTGTAATTTCAGCATAATTTGAGATAAAACCAAATATGACTTCCCTTGAAACAAGTAAAAAACCCAAAAGATCACTTGGAAATAAGAAATTAAAGCGTTGCATTTAAAAGTTATTCAATAGTTTAGAGAAATATAATTCTATTTTTGGCTCTTCTACACTGCTTTTTGATTTAGATTAAAATAATATTTTGGTTGACAAGCAGTTCAGTTAAAACCTCCCCTCTGGTTGTCTTCATGCTCCTCTCCTGTACAAGACATGCTCAGCAGGAGGTACAGGAACAAGATAAAAGCCATCACCTTGATCTGACCAGGCAGAGCCTGTATCCTGAATCTAGACTCTAGAAAGATGTGCAGCTCCTGCAATCAAAGTGTTCCTTTCTTTGACACTCGAAGTATTGCCAGTTAACACAAGAACAGCAGTTTTCCTGCCTGTGGACCTCTGAAGTAACTATTCATTGCTTACTCTAATGGGCAATAGAGGAAGATATGGCCAAGGAAATAAAATATGCCGAGGTCAAAACTAATTAAAACAATGTTTTCCACTGAAAGCACAATCAGGCTGGGAAATCAGTGTTATTTGACATCATCGTAGTCAAGGATACCACAAGATATATGAAAAGTCTTGGACTTGAGATGAATGTGCATATATATACATATATATGTACACACACACATATTGCCAGAGGTATCATAAGTCATTCAAAGATACTTGCATGTAGTTTTAAACTTTCTGCCATTGTGTTTATGCCACAAAAATATTGAAACCCTAATTTGTGCTTAAGATCTAAGTTCCTACTGAAGTCTAAGAGCCTGGATAGGCTGAAGGATCCTTCTGTTGTCCTGCTATGGTGTGTGCATTATTCCAGCTCAGTTATTCTGGCTGGGGGGCTGCAGCTTCAAGCAGTGGTCTGCTGGGGCAGCCTCGGTGCTCTTGGAGATGAAAATGTTCAAGTAAAAAACCTGGTCCACCCAGTGGCTCATATTTGGGTGGAGGAGGGCCAGGCTGCCTACACTGGCATCATGCCCATAAGGCAGAGGGTTCCAGTGAAGCTCAGGTACCCAGGACCTGCCAAGGATCGTGTGACCATGTCCCATTTGCAAGTTTCAGAGCCATTGGGCAGCAGTGAGCCAGTGGAGGGAGCAAAAAAGGATCTGATAAATTCTTTGTTAGAGCTTGTTCCAGTTATAATTAATCACATTCAATAACAATTCAATTAGTTCCATGAGTTAAAAATTACCAAGTTAGCTACACATACTGAGATGGACACATTCAGGGCTGCGACAAAAATAGTCTGGCAGAAACGAGAGGCATTGAGTAAGGCAATGATCTCCTGGGACATTTCTGGAAATTGTTCATGGCTATTTTCCATGTCCTCGTTCTTCAAATGCTTCTAGCATTGCTTTCCTTCTCTGACCCAGGCCCTACACAGCAGATCTCCCACACATCTTCTCTTGCTAATGGGCAAGAGCAGAGACTACTGGTGTGAGTGGGGTGCTGTGATCAGTCAAGGAGACTGGAACCTCTTTTAGAAACTCAGTCCCACTCTGCTAGAAGTGGAAAAGCCCTGAGAAGATGAATACAGATAAAACAGCAAGCAAAAGGAGTATAATTGAATAGGATTGGTCTTTCTGAGAGCCAATGGTCCCAGCAGTTCAGCTGTCAGCCCTCAGGCTGCTGGATACCACAGTCATGTTTACCAACAAGAGACACACTGTACAGCACCATCTCTTTGCTCTTTGACTTCTATCATACATTTATTTATGTATTTAATCCCTTTTAGCTTTTACAGCTCTTGGATGGTGTTCACTTTTATATTTCATCAAATACAACAGGGTTCTGACGTGAATTTTTGGCTGGTAAAATATAGAAGTCATCATCCCATGCTTTATAGCATTAAAAACTTAGTGATATAAGTATACTGAAGGAGCAGAGAAACTCTTTTACCAAGAGGAAACAAGAAATACTCAATTAAAAATCTCAGTGATTCTTTAAAGAAGAAAATAAAAATTTAGCACTGGAAATCATCTTCTGCAAGCTAGGTCCATAATTTGCCCTGCATCTTCGAGGTAAAATGGCTTTTGGTTGCTTGGCTAGGTATTTCTTCCTCCATTTCCCACTTTTTAAGTTCTTTTGGGATATGTCAGAGAGAGATGTTTCACCAGAGGAAAAGGGAGTACAACTGGAATTTTGTGAAAGTCTACATTGTTGTGTACACATATACACAAAGGTACAAAAATATCTGGGCCAGCACACCTGCAATGTGTTATTGCTGTCTCTACATATGTCAAGTTGGTAGAAATGCAGGTCCTAGCCCACCTGCAAGCTGACCTGTGGAGTAGATCCCCCAATGCTGCGAGTGTTGCTGAACATTCAGTCTTGTCAAGTCAGTTTTCCTTTACTCTGGCAGTCCCATCATGAAGATTCTTCCCTCAGGTTCCAACATTTCTTTGTATTTCTGGAATCAAAAGAACTGTTTTGTTTCAAATCCAACTTGTCTTGCCTTTACCTGAACTCAAATTTTGCTGCTCAAACAATATATAACTGGTGTGTAGACTTTTGTAGCCAGTGGATCTCCATTTGGCTCTTCATCAACATGTCAGAATAATGAACTATAATCTCATTTTGCATTGAGAAGTATGAACAAATTCCATTTGAAACCAATCAGAACAATACATACCATTTTGGGTAAATTATTTGGAAAAAAAATTAATCAGAGCTGTTTTCCCGTATGTCACCAACTGAGAGACAGCTGTAGCAGTGCTGGTGATGGGGCTAATGTGCAACATTGGGTGTGACTACTGAAACGGGAATTCTGAAGAGGGAGCAGTGGCAAAAATAAACCTCTAATTCAGCAGCTGGATGAGTAGTGGGAATGATTTGTTCAGCACACTGTCTCTGTGGCTCCCAGTACAATAGGCGCTGCTGTGCTCTTGCATGATGATTCAAAGTCCTCTCTAATAACAGGAAAGGAGTTTTCTATTAATTTCTTTGAGCTTTCCACTTGTCTTAAAGAGGCAACTGTTTATGGTTCAAGTCACAGCTGTAGAAGCCTCTCTCTAGTATGGATTAATATGGATGGGCACCAAGCAAGCAGGAGGCTGCAGAAATTCTCCAGGATCCCAGAATAATTCCATCACTGCCTTCTAGTAGCCAGTGGCACTGCTGACAAAAGTGCCATCACAGTCCATAAGCTGGTCCTCCTACACATGTGTTGGGGCCCTGATGGTACCAATGGCTCTTCATCGTCCTGATGAGCCTCACCTGGGACCTCTACCCACAGCTGACCCAGGGCTCAGCCTGGGTGGGGCATGGAGCTCTGCTCTGAGCTATGCTGCAGGAGTGTGTTGACCTGCAGATTGGCTGTGTGCTTTCTTGGCAGTGAACCCCATTGGTCCAGACCCTAATGCACAGACTGACTCCTTCCCTGGCCCTGGATGTGCCTTGCTCCTGTGGATCTGCTTGAATAAGACCTGTGGGTTGGCTTCCTGGTTTGACTTCAAACCTGCCTCATCACCATGGATTCTCTAATGGCCTGAATTCGCAGCTGAACCTGGATGCTTTCTGTGGCCTGCCTTGTTTGGGTGTTGTAGAGGGGGTCCTTGTTGGTGAGTGCTGTGAGTCAGTCCTTGCAAATGTGCTGGGTACCTTGAAAGCAGAAGATCTCTGTGTAGTAGCTGAATTTCTTAAATCAATTGTTTTAGCCATGGAACTATCCAGGCAGCTTTCAGTGTGGGCAAGTACTTTAGAGATGGGCCTTTACTTACTCTTTATTCTGACAAAAGTGGGTTAAGGCCTATAGTGCTCCTACCTTCCCATGCAGACCTTGCTTTGTGAAGGAAGAGTTGCAGCAGCCTGTTCTCAGCTACTTCACACTCCTTAGCTGAGCATAGTGCAGGAATTTGACCCTGCACTCACTGAAGCAACCCTTTACATAGGGAAGATCAGGTCTTTGACCCTTGGAGATGTCAGTAGTAGGTGAATAGTCTTAACCAAGAGCCCACAGTATGCCGAGATTGCGAACTCTTTTTGGCAAGGACAGTATTTTCAGTGCGTATGGAGCACCTACCTTTGTGTGGTTTTGGTCATGTTTCTAGTTGCTGCTGAAATGTAAATAGTAGAGTAATATCCAAGCTCCCGTTGCTTTTGTTTTGCTTTTCATAAGCTCACATACCAGAGAGGGCTGGAATTCAGGATTTACCAATAATAGACCCTACTCTAAAGTTGATGCTGTTGTCACTGGCAGTATGTAAAGGTGGGTGAGGTATACTGGTAGACAGCAGACACAGTTTCTTTTGAGAATAAATAACTAGGATTGCTTCTGTGAATGCCTTGGGATTTGTTTAACCCACCATACTGTCTTGTTTGTTAAAAATACTTGGAACTATTCATAGAATCAATTTGGTCAAAAAAGACCTCTGAGATCAAACACCAATGTCAACTAGACCGTGGCACTAAGTGCCAGTCTTTTCTTAAACACCTCCTGGAGCGGTGACTCCACCATACCCCTGAGCAGCCCATTCCAGTGTTTATTCACCCTTTCTGTGGAAAAAATTCCTCCTAATGTCCAACCAGAACTTCCTCTGGTGCAACCTGAGGCCACGTCCTCTTGTCCTGTTGCTAGTTGCCTGGGAGAAAAGCCCAACCCTCACCTGGCTACAACCTCCTTTAAGGCAGTTGTAGAGAGTGATAAGGTCATCCCTGAGGCTCCTCTTCTCCAGGCTAAACACCCTCAACTGCTCCTCACAGGACTTTTACCCTTCACCAGCTTTGTTACCCTTCTCTGGACACGCTCCAGCAGCTCAATGTCGCTTCAGAATGGAGAGGCCCAGAACTGGACACAGTACTTGAGGTGTAGCCTCACTGGTGCTAAGTACAGGGGACATGTTGTCCGGGTTTCTAGCTCTTGAAAGAGCTGTGGGGTTTGAAAAACTAGTTTTTGTTTCAAATTCTATTTTGTCATATGATTTAGATGAGTAATTTCAAGGGGGAAAATTCCTTCAAATCAACTTATTGTGTTTTGAAACAAAACCAGAACCTTTGCTGTACAAACAATAGGGGCTGCATTGCCAGCATCTCCCTTGCCTCAGCTGCAACAGACCATGCACTTATGTTGCTTGACTGGAATCCAAACTGTCATGTCTGACTGTTCAGGACAAGCTGGTTAAAATGGTCTGATATCAGAGAACAAGGCTGAGGACTGCAGTCCTCCAAGGAGAGGGATGAATTCTGGGCTTCAGTGTGATCTGTTGGCTTTGGTAACCGTTCACATGTGGGGATTATAGCAATCTTCAGTGTGCTCCTTCAGGCAGCGCTTGCACAGCCATCCCAGGGGATGCCAGTCTTTAATTCAGCATCAAACAGCCTAATATCTTAATCTGTCATGTCTGACCAAGTTGCTTTGTGAGGGAACCCGTTTTTCATGTGCTGCTTTACCTCTCTCTTCCACTGACTTCTGTTTAATTTTTCCCTCTACCCACATTGCCTAATCCTTATTTTTTCCTCGAACTTCTTTTACTTTCTGAAAGCTGAAACTGTGCAGCATATGGGTACTTAAAGCAGGCCACCTACACACATCCAGGGGCTCTACACAGTCCATGAATTGTATGCTTCACAACCTCACTGTAAAATGCTCTGCAACCACAAACTGCAGACACGAGAGTCAGGCTACTGCCAAGATGTGGTGGAAACTCTAAATTGTTATGTGACTCCTTTCCATCCTGTAAATGTTGTTTATTTGCATAAATTCAGAGAAGCCTCCCGGACTGCCTCAAAGCTGCAGCTGTTCCACTGAATTAATCTCAACCACCTCAACTTACTCTGTTTCGTGCTGCAGTTTTGCCAGCACCCACTGCTGGCACAGCTGTAGGGCACAGCAATTTGTTTCCATATGCTCTTCACACAGCACATGCAGCAGCACCCAGTGATGCACAATGTTACTAGAGGGGCAAATCCAGAAATTTTAGACCTATTTATCAAGTGCTAGGAGTTTGGTCTTACAGTAATTTTGTACACAGCTTATACAGTGGAGCTTAAACCTTCAAATACAATGGAGTAACAGATAGTGATAATTATGGAGTCACTAAGTGGTGTTTCATAAGCAGTCTCTTGGCAAGATGTCCTCCTATATATGTGGTTATGCAAGCCATTTCCCCTTCATTAATTGTTGCCAATTATGTTTTCTCTGTGAATGATCCATTAACTAGCTTACCATGGCAGAGTTGAACACAAAAAAATGTTTCACTTGCTCTGGGAATAAGTAAAAAAAAGCCGTAATAACTCTTGATGGCATGTCTCACTGCTACTTGCTCTCTTCAGATGTGTTCCTTCTCACTGTTTATTGGCTTTCAGGCCCCGTGGGCTGTACAGCTTTTAAAAGGAGCATGTAGGTGATATAATCTGTTCCCTTTCTCTAGTGCAAGTGATTCAAGGTCCAAATTTTTTATAAAAAAACAAACAAAAAAACCCACCACACCAGTTTTTGCTATATATAAAAGCATGTATTGTAGTGATGGTTAAGATATTATTTGAATGCTCTAACCAGTTAAAATAACATCAATCATCCACTTGGAAAGTGGAGTTGGTTTCAACCAAATCTGGCTACAACCTTTCCTTCAGATGCTTATGAAGGAACTGCTGCATGTTTCTCTTATAACAAGTATTTATTTTATGGAGTTTGGATACAAATACTCATCTAGAAAAGCAGTGGCACCAGTGGGTAAAAAGTGTAATTGAAGACTGATGTGTGTATAAACACATACAAGAGACAGGCCTAATCTGATTGTATGTGCAACATGGCTTCAACATCCTAATAGTATTCTAAAATAATTACTGGGTAAAATAGGTAGAATCTATAAACAAATATAACTATCTATGTGCATAATCCACATCTTTGTCTACTAAACAGTTTAAATAATTAAGAGGGAATCCAAAGAGAGTAAGGATTTATGAAGATGCTTGCTTGTAAAACAAAAATATACAAGTGGTTGTCCTCAAATCCACGACTCAGAGAACAAACGAGTCTTTGAGAATATATCATGGTAAAAGAGCTTGTAATCAGGGTTTTAACCAAGCCATTACAAACAAGAGGTGATGAGAAACAGTCTGCAGTTTGGATTAGCAACAGAACTGGGCAAAGAGCAGCCAGGCTGAGACTATCAAAGGCTGTCAGCACTGTCACAGTAGCACACCATGAACAACACAGGGATTGAAAAAAACCTGCATGAGCAGCCCCCTCCCTGTCAGCATGTGGTGGTGCTCCAGAGGAAGGACTCTCTTGAAACATCTACAGAGACCACAGGGAAAATCGGTGGTGTGAAGAATGCCTGGAAAAGCATGAGCAGAATTCTAGTGTGCTGCTCTGGGGAGGAACTACAGGTTGTCCCAGTGCACCTGGGGCAGCTCTGGTACCGCTCCTTTACTCAGTCAGGTGTATTTCTGCAAGAGGGGCAGGGAATGTGGTTATTGCAAATACCTACTGCTATGATGTTTGTGGTTTTCCTCCTTTATCCTACTATATTTTATTCCCCCTAGTTAAACTTATTTATGTACTTTGCTTTTTTCTTGTTGTTCTCTTTTAAGTTCACAGTTAAACCCTCCAGCTTGTTTAACTAAAGGCTAAAGAGAGCAGAGCTTAGGGATTGGTCAAAAATTGTCAAAATTCTTATGAATTCAAGAGGTGTGACGTGTGTAAATATTCAACTGCTTCTCCATTGTGGTGCAACTCATGGCCACAGGGCAGGTGCTCCCCTACAAAGGTGTAGGCAAGCATAGGGCATCCAGATTTTTCCTTTGTCCTCCAGTCTGCAGGAAGAGCTGGGCAAAGCTCTGCGGACTGACTCACCATCTGGAAATCTGGAGGAATTCTTGTGTGTATTTTAAATGGACTTTAGATGAAGCTGCTTGTGATACTGTATTCAAGATGGGAAAATACCTGGAAAGCTGATTCTGAGCACTGATCATCCACAATGATGCAGAGAAAATTTTTCTCAGCTTAGACAAAGAATCCTTAGTTTGTGCAGATGACTCCAAAAGCAGAAAGGACTAAGGACATGGAGAGTCACTTCCCATCCAGTTGTCAGGATCAGATTTATAGTGAACACTTCATCTCCTATCTGTGTGTATTTGGTGCATAAACATAAACTTCCAGGCTGACCCGCACTGCAGCTCTGAATATTGGGGCAATAGGTGCACAATCAGATCACCACAAGATGGCGGTGCATATGTGCCAAGCCTGTTTGGCATCTGGATCAGAAATATGTGGTTTGTTAATGCAAGTGTTGTTCATTGAAAAGAGATTTTCAGCACATATTACACTAACCCAACGATTAGTTTGCTGGAGGATACGGGTCTGGAAGAAATTAGTTTGTAACTATATAGTGATTTTTAAAGGCTATTTTTCCTTTAAGCATGATGAGGGTGTTGAAATGATTGATTCTAATTGATAGCCATTTTAATATAACTAAAGTATGGGAAAGAATTTGGAATATAAATGCCATTTAAGATAAAGGTTTCAGTGAGATTTGCTTTCAAATACCTTAAAATTTGTAATTTTTCACAGAATCACTTTTTGAGCAGCTGTTACCAACTGGGTGGTGAATCCTGGACAGCTGCTTTCATACCCTTCCTGCACAGTAGCACATCACTGCAGCCAAACTGGAGTGGCACTTGTGGCCTATCTTGCATCTCAGTACCCTCTATTGTGGCTTGTTTTAGCAGAATACACTACACCATTCTGACCAGAAGATGGCAATGAGAAATGAGGTTTTAAACTGTATTTCTTCATCAAGTATTGTACAGTGATGCTTCAAGCTGATCACAGTTTATATGTCAAAACCTTTCACACAGATTTTTTGAATAATTAAAAAAAACCCCAGCTTCCCCTCTACACAGATGAGCTGTCAGTGGGTTGTGTTTGAAGACATCCAGCAGCAGGGAATGCAAGTGGCAGTTTAAAATCAATCTTCCTATAATTGCTTTTTCATAGCTGGCTTCCATGGACTGCACAGTGGTTTTAAAGCCCAGAAACATTCAGCAATTGTGTTTTAAGGACCTTTGGAAGACCATATGGGTGAAGCTTCACCTGAGCACTGAGGTCCCAGTGTATCTACTCCCTTAGGGCTTCAGCTTTTTTTTTTTCTGTTTTTTAACAGTGCAGGCGGGATCTGTTAGAATGTTTTGATTTTTCAAGTTTCTCACATTCAGTAGGAATGTAGCAGTTTTAACACAAGGTTCATTGTCAGAGGTTCCTCTGCACAACTGAAAATGAAGATGTGTGGTCACCCTTCAGGAGCCAGATGCACAGGAGACCTATTTCTCACCTGTCCCAGGGACATGAGGATGTGGCACTGAACCTGGCAGGGCAGCTCTGTCTCCATCACTAGATGTATCCCACAGATCACTTTGGTCTGCATTTCTTTGGTTTTACTCTCACCTCTAGAAAGAGCTTGACTCTTTGCACAAGGTAAGAACTTTGTAAGAATCTTCAAAACTGTTTCCCATTAAGCTCTTGTTATTGTTTTTATCACACTGACTCCTAATATCCATCAGAAGTAGCACAGTGGAGTTGGCAGAGGGAAACTCACAGTGGTAGAAGAGGAAATTTCTCTCCTCCTTCAGTATTTCCATGACTGACTGTAAATGTGTATCCTATATGTAGATATGCTGTATGGGTTTTACTAGAGGGGATTAACTTAAAACTGAGCAGTTTTTCTGACTTGAGCGAGTTAGCAGTTCTTCCAAACTTCGCCCTAAAACAGAAACAAAGATAATAAAAATAAAGTGTTTGGAATCTTTGCAGAGTCTCCTTTACTGATCCCCAGAAAGTGAGATGTGTTTCCAGTAGGAAAATGGACAGCAGAACACCAAAGAGATCAGACTAAAAGAGAAGTAAAACCATCAAGGGAAGAAGGTCAGAAGAAGGTTTCAGAGCCAGGCTGAGAGCTTGCTTTGTTTCCTAACCCTTGTTAGTTCCCTCAGGTGATGTCTCTTGAGATAGGAGCTCATACCCCATTTTCTCATTTTCTCATACTTATTTCACAGTCCTGCTGAGACTGTTTTACCTACACACACTGTAGCTCCTGGACCTGATGTTCTTCATCTCCTTTTTGAGGGACGACAGCATTTGAGGCTCTCCCTGTAGGGTAAGGGGACAGGTCTGTGGTGTGTGTTGTGCACCAGGATGGCATTTTATGTGCCAGTGACTAATTCTAGCTTCCTTGTTTGCTCTCAGAATGAAGATTCTCCAGTATCCGCTGCTGTTCTTTAACCACTCTGCCAGACCTAGTGTCAACAAGGAAGCAGCTAATCAAAGGCTGCTGGTGTAAATGATCAGATCCAGGACAACACAATTAATGCACACACCTCTACAAGTGCCCCTTGCCCGGTCTGTTTGCCTTTGCTTGGTTTTGTATTAATCTGGCACTGCCATCATCCTCCTCTGTGGGCTGATGATCACAACTCTATCACTTTTTGGGAATGGAAGTGTATTCATGCATAATTTTCTCTGCTTGCTCTTGTTGTTTGCCATGGCTGAGAATCAGCTTGCTTTAGGGACAGCCTGCAGAGGCTGCATCTCCCATGGGAAAACTTTGGTTAAACATCCTAATTCATGCTTGGGGGGTGGGGGGTGGTTTGTTACAGTGGCATATGGCAGGATGCAACAGGAATGGGTTCATTCTCCACTATCACTCCACGTTGAATTCTGATTTTTTGGAATTTTTTTGTCTCTCAGTGATTGCTCAGTGTTTGCTGGGATTACAGGACTATATTTGTGGAGCTAAGACAAAAATCAATTGTGGTGATGGATGCAGGGAAGAAGCTGAATATTTACCATGATACCCGGGTCCTCTGTGTCAGAAGCAAGGATGACCAATCGTCCTTTCCTGCCTGTCCTCAGGTACCACAGAGCTCTGCAGTGGGAGTGGGGGTTACAGCTGGATATGAAGGTAAAGACAGGGGCTGTGTGTTTGAATGTGTGCATTCAAGATTCTGTGTCTTTCTGCGAAGACAAGGATTGTCCCTGATCTTTGGCCTTGCTGGTACATTTTAGCTGTACTCTGTGTACTAGTGGGCTGTTAATTTCCTACCTTATTTGAGGCTACAGTGAAGCAGCTAATCTGACCGGGGAATTTCTCTCCTGAAGAGAGGTGAGCAAAATCAAAGACACAGGTTTTTTGATAGAAAAATACCATTTATGCTTTCTCATTTTCCCATTTTTTTTCACTGTTTTTGTCTGCTTTCCCCTAGTTTCTGCTCCTTTACTGTTTATATACTTCATTCCAGCCTTTCACACGCAAAATGTGTTTTGGCAGTAGGTGTAGAGACTCCAACCTGACATGAATCCCAGTCTTGCAGGGCACTTTCTGTGACTGCTGGTCTGCTTAAAGTTGAGTCTGCAAAAGGGAGTTTCTGGGGGATTCAGTTGTATAGGACGTGCACAAAGAAACATCATGGGTAGATGCTCTCTTCAATTTCTTTGACAGAGGAGAGATGCCAAGCAATCAAAATCCGTTTACACCATGGCAAGTAATAAATCAAGGCTCTGATATTTTAAGTGGTAGGCTGTGTAACATTCATAAAGGAGGAATAGGAATTTTGCCAGCCATGCCAGTTATTCATCATCTTCTCCATCAGTTTAGCCAGTCTTCCTTCCCTCTTTTTATTTCTTGGTAAGCATTACTTTATTTTCTAGGGAGCACAGAAATAAGAATAGAGAATGAACATAATGATAACAAATGGTTGCTTTGGCCTTCTCTGGGAAGACTGTGATAACCTTGGGTCTGGGCTTTGTATGCTCCTTCTGCCTTGCCATATGAGTTCACTGAGGTGGCCTTAGACTGGCAGACCTCCAAACTGGCGTGTGTCTGACATTGTTCAGCGGGAACACTCTGTGCAGACCCAGGCACGCTCCTCTCCTTGGCATCAGAGGAAAGAAAACAAAAGACCTTGGTTCCAAGTTTGTTGGCTTTATCAGCACACATGGTTGCCTTCTCCATCTTAAAAGAGCTGTTTCAACCCCGAGACCAGATCACTGGTACTATCTGGCAAATCCCTCTTCATTTGCTAGTCACAGACAATTGGCTTGCTTGGAGCTGATGAGTAATGCTTCCCTGCTGCAAGCTGGTTGAACATGGAGAGATGAGCTGAAAGGAGCTGAACATGGAGAAACAGCTGAACATCCACAAAACACTAATTATTGTCTCTTTGTCTATAGCTTTGTTCAGCTTAAGCATAGTTTTTGTGTAAAACTGATTCTTCCAGGGCCCTTTGTCTGTGGGCAGCTTGATCTTCCAGATGAAAGAAGATGTAATTGATACTACTGATTTTGAAAAGTGTTCCACCTCAGGCATAAAATCCATCCCAAATATGTTCTACTTCAAAGTCATTGACACAAAACTTCTTAATTTTCCTTGTCCATTTTTTTTTTTTTCAAAAAGGGAACAAAGGCTATAATGTCAGTGCTGGAGAAAATGAAATAACCTGTTTTCAGCTTAGCTTTAGGGACAATCAGTCAAAATACAGTTGTAAAGATTCTTGTTATCAGATTTCTTAGGTTCATATAAGGGATGAATTATGGTGGAATTGCAGAGTAAGCTCTTACAGCAGCTCAAAATAAGATTTTGTGCTAGGATGTGAAACATCAGCCTGAACACAACGCTTATGAGCAAAGAGCTGGAATTAGTCTTCTGGTTCTTGCTCTCCTCATGGAACTATGAGGTAATGTGAGAGTGGCAGTGACTAGTGGGATATTGTTGGAATAGTTATTTGCCAACATTATTAATAACTTGATTCTATTAGTAAGTGTACTGAATGAAAGGTGTAGGAAATGCTGGTTGTGACCTGTATTCCTCTCACTTCCTTCCTTGTTAAGAAAAGCTTGCAACCTCTGCTGCAGCAGCAATCTGAGCACTGTCTCCTTGAGTCTGCATCTCTAGGAAGGATGGACGTTTGTCCAATGCGGTGCTTGTGACCAGACAACTGACCCCCAGTTCCAAGCTGTTTCTCTCCTTAGGTTTTCATTTGGGATTTCTCCTCTGAAATTCAGCTGAAGTTCACGATGGACTCAGCCTACTTTGCAGAAGGCAAGCATGGGCATAACATCCTGAGGGGCTTCTTCTCCAGAGCAAAAACCCAGTGTGTGATCTGGGCTAAATGACAACTCACTTCATTGTAAAAGTTGCTGCAATATAGGGTCTTTATACAACCTTTTTACACAGACGGATGACCCCAACCCAGAAGAGAGCAAACTCCAATCTCCTGCCCCGGGACTCTGAACCATGACTCAGTCTCAGGAGGGGCTTGTATCAACGTTTGTATCCATGCATCCACCCTTTAGAAACAGTGTGAGAGGAGAGGCTTCCAATCATCCAGTGTTTTTCCAGCGTTCGACCTATTGGTTTGGTGACCAACTGGGAAGTATTAAGTGGGACCTAAGCAGCTGGTGCCTCTGATCTGTGTTAATGGGGGATAGCAAGAGAAACTATTATTTCACTCATATTAAACATTAAACATGAAAGAGTTGCATTAAAATGCCCCAGGAGAAAGGAATTAATTGTCTTTTTGATCAGTGGGTATTTCTTCTAGAAGATTTGACGCTGGCATGTGTCTGACTTGGTGCAGCCAGTTATATTTTAAACAACAGTAGGAGCTGAATTATCCTTTTGAAAGGGAATGAACACACAGCTAGGTTAATACAGAACAGCCACAAATGGCTATGCTTTAAGATGCCTTGGGAATACCTGCAGTTTTTGGATTCTGATCCCAAATGAATGTGGACAGAAGGAAGAAAGTGCGAGGTTATATGGGAAAATCCATAGCCCTATTTTATAGATGAAAAAGGAAAGTGGCATATCATGCTCTAGCTAATGCGGGGTAGTTGACTGATGGGAGCTGTAGACAGTACATGAAGAGATGGCTGATCAGGTGTGGATTTAGAATCATTGAAAATATGAAGGTATAAAGAGACCTACAGTGGTTTTCTGATCCAACTTTCAGCTCAAAGAAGTAATTTCAAAGTTGAATTGGGTTGCTCAGGGCCTTCTCCAGCCACCTTCAGACTATCTTCAGGGATGGACATCAACTACCTGAGTCCTTGTTGCAGTGCTTGCTTTTATTGTGAGGAATTTTGTCTTTATCTTGAAATATGTGTGTTCTTAGTTGTCTTTGCTTAACATAAAGATAATGGAAAGACAAAGGTCAACATAAATATCTCTAAGGGTTTCCAAAAAAGGACTTGAAACCACTCAGGAGAGAAAAGACCAATGAGTGAATGCTGATGCTCAGGAGATAATTTCACTTCAAGGCAAATAAGAATCAAATAGAAAGATGTCCCTCCCTCGTAGCTAAATCAAAGAAAGCTTAAGAAACTAAGAAAACAAAAGCAAAATAATAAAATGTTTCTCACCATTTAATGCCCTTTTTCCTCCATGAGCATTACTTTCCTCCTTGCTTCCCCGTCTCCTGGTTTCTTGTTGCCTTAGAGTCGGAGAAGAGAGGTCTTAGGTAAGCACTTCAGTTCCATTCTCTACTTCAGGGCCTGCCAGGGAAGGCAATGGGCTTCCAGCTGCCCTGGACAAGCATGGTTTGCCGACCCTATGGGCCAGTGGCCAGTACATTTTCTTTGTTCGTTGTAGCCTCCGTTGGGATGCAAAGCGAGTGCCAGCCATGGATTTCATTAATTCCACCATCAGTAGGTCTGAATTCATTGCCACTAATACAATGCCCTTTTCTATGTGCTGTGCCAGGGGTATTTTTTTTTGACACCATGTGTAACCTCCTGTTATTTCTCAACAAATGTTGGCAGGCAAAACACAGCTGGCAGAGCAAAGTGCATCCATGCTGAAATGAACAGCCAATTCCAGAGTGGGATGAAAACTAAATCAATAAGAAAGAAATACATACCGATATTGCTCCCCTTTAGTCCAGCTTTGACTGATGCTTCCTGTTGCACATGTTAACTCTCCTGACTTGAACTCATGCAATAGCCAAAATAAGGTTATCATAGAATGTCATAGTTATATTTTTGTATCTGCTCTGTCCTTCTAAAACTTCTCCAAAGTTTGTAAAACAGGTATTCCTAAACTATTCACAAGCAACTTAGCAATTAATTCCTTTCTCTGAGCTGATGCTCAGCCTCTGCCTTTTGATTTTACAGGATGACTCGACCTATTGAAATAATGCATTACAAATAATGATTATGATAAATGTTCATTGTTTTCATCACTGGCTAACCCAGTTTTCTTATTTTCCTTTATCCTTTGGAGTTCTGTGCCTCTCCTCTCTGTTGCTCTGTGTATGCCAGTTGTTTTGGAAGAGGAGAGCAGGGTGAGGGGCTCCAGTTAGTCATGGGCAGCCTGAGCTTTGCTGGTGACAGGAGCAGCTGTGATGGCTTAAACTGGTCAGATGCAGGACAGAGGACTGTGTAGTGTTGCAGAACATGACTGTTGGGGATACTGAGTTTGCTTCTTTATAAATCACTTTCATACGGTAAGGAGCAGCTGTGCCATCCCAGGAACTTCCCCTGCCGCAGCCATCCTGCAGCCAGCCCCAGCCCCTCTGTCTCTCTGCTCATGTCTCCACTCTGCTCAAGCCACAAGTGACTCAAGGGAGCTGAGTCACTGCTGTCAGCTCAGGGCTCTGGCTGCTGTGACTCACCCAGCCCTAAAGCTCTGCAGCTCGGGGTGGCTCATGGTGTTACGTGGATAACATACAAACATGCTTGGATTTCTGTCTTATGACCAGGTTTTATTGAGCAGCTGTCAGTTATGGTGCAATTAATTTGACCTGTCCTAGGATGACCATGGTAGGAGGAAAATGTCCATGGCACAGATTCCTGCTGGGACACCATCTGCACTCTATCAGAGCCATGTGTATGATTTTGTGTGCTCAGTATGGTGCATTGGACTGGAGAAGATGGAGGTATGTTCCCCTGCCAACATGCCCTTCAAGAAGGCAAGGCAAAAAGAAGTAGTTTCAATACAACTATCTTGCAAGCCTATTTCTGCAGTGGATTGTCATTTTTTTGGCACCAAGGAGAGCATTTTAAGCTGATGAGAAAATGCAATAGACTGATTTACTTGGATGCTTTCAGCGTTTCTTTGACTTTAGCCAGGGAGGCCATAAGGGGGGTAGAGAAAACCAAAATATAATGCTGCACAAGGCTTGTTTGTATGCACTGGGGCTTGCAGACACTTGCTGAACTTGTACTTGCATGTGGGCCAAGTGGAGAAGGAGGGCAGGCAGAGGGAATTTCTACTCTTGCTGAGATGGATAGCTTGGTAGATTGACAGTCATCAGCCCCAGCTGAGGCCATGCATCTTGGAAAAGTTGTGAAAAGTGTGTGTGTGTGTTATACCTGCTCTGTTTGCAGTCATGCTGTTTTGCAGAACTTTCTGACTTGTAGGCCCTCTGGCTCACCCTCCTCATCCCCACGGGTGTGGGTCTGTAGATCTGGGGCCCACCAGGTGGCACTGCCGAGGTGAAGTGTCCTGCGAGCAGGAAGGATAAACCCTAAGCCCTAAACAGATGGAAATAAACCCATTTCTTATCTCCTTGTGAGCAAACCTTGCTTTCCTCTCTCCTAAAGTGCCCCTTCCAGAGCAAAGCAAAGGGTAAGCAGAGGTCCTAAGTGAGGAGCCCCGGGGCAGTGATGTGTTGCTGACAGAAGCATCCCATGCTTGTCTGGTAGAAGTATCCCATTCCTTAGTGTCCATTTAAAGACTGCAGCAGGGGTCTGTAAGCCACTTGGGTGACACTAATTCCTCCTCTGGCTGAAGTGTTTTGATGGCAGATGATGGCACAGGCAGAAATGAGGATGTGAGAATAAACAAGTCCTGACAGAGACCACCAACATGCAGCAGTATTGGTGTTTCTTAGAAATGAGGAAGTGTGACCCAAAATTGTGGTCCCAGTGCTGGCACCAAGACTTGTACAACAGAAAGTCAAAGAGGGTATTGCAGGGGCACTTCACTGGAGAATGCTGACAGTGACTCCGTCCCTGGTGGCTGTTGCTAAAGCTGAGCGTGTTGTTATTCTCAGGGAAAAAGCCAAGTCCTCAAAGACTTTAACTTTCAATCTGCAGTACATTTAGGGAATTCATGTCCTGTTGTGATGGGGAGCCCAGCATTGCATCTCTGAAGTAACAGCACACAGGGTTTGCTGTTTCTGTGGCAGCTCCTGAACTTTTGCTGTAACACAGAAATCTGGATCAACCCTGGGATAAAGGCTGACTGGTCTTGTGTTTCATCATGTTTCTAATTGTACTCAGACTTAGCCGATTGAGTGAGACCAAAATTTACTGGCTACTCTTTTTCTCTACTGCCTTTGTCATCAGTATCCAGGGCCTCAAACTCAATAGCACCTGCTTGCATACCCCTTTCATGTTTCTGCTCACATCTTCTGGAGAATTAGTCCAAAAGTTGAATGTTGGCAACTTCTCCCTTTGTCAATGATATAGTAAAACTGTCTGGAAGTGCTTCAGGTTTCTGGAGCTGTGGTATATGCTAGTCTTCCCCCTATGAATTCTGAATTAGATTAGGACTTGCTTTACAGGAAATTTTAGGTAATGTCTGCCTGTGTTCACAGCTCAGTCATTTCTTTGGGTGTAGCCCAGTAGTCTGAATAGGCTGTGATTTACTGCCACCAGTGAAATGAAACAGAATCACTTTCTCTGATTTATATCCTCTATTGTAGTTAAATATTTACACAGTACCAAGATCTTAGTAATTGAATGGCTAACAGATAAGCAGCAAATGTTTATATAACTCTGAAATGGTCACAGGGCCATTGAGGTAATGATATTTCATTTTGATGAAAGGTCTTTTACTAAGAAGAAATTTAAAGCTCTTTCAGCTCCATTTTGTTCTCAGGGGTCAGACTAAGTCATGCTGATTTCAGAGGCTTAGTGCAATTTTTACAGACTGTAAAAACGACCCACCTAGTTCAGAAAATCATTTTTGTTGAAATGAAGCAATTGTAGTGGAGGAACATAGCATCTTTTAAACAGCAGTGTTGTTATTTGCTTCAGGTAAGAAGGCAAGGAAAAATACCAGACTAATATCACCCTCTGAAGGAAACTGGAGGTGGCAGGTTTGAACAGTACGTACCAATATTAAATCAGGATTTCTCCATTCACTTGCAGCAAGCTATCACTAAATATTTCATGACCCACAGGTAAACAAAATTAGCCGTGTTTCCTGAAGCAAGAAGGAATCCTGTCATTCCTACTTGTTCTGTTTAATTCTATGTCCAAGTGAGGGAACTGGAATTCAAAGCAGATGTAACAGTTACAACCAAGTGTGAATATTGCTGAGCTGAATTCTTGTTTTGCAGGAATATTCAGAGCTCAGGAATGAGCTGACCTGGGTCACACTGATGTCAAGTGAGGATTGTGTCTAGGCCTGGCCACAAGTGTGTATTTCTTAGAAAGATAAGTTGCTTGTGTCTCGGAACTGTCTGGTTCTATAACCAAGAGAGATGTTAACTTTTCTTAAAGTCAGAGTCTACACAGAAGCTTTCTATCAACACAGATTTTCCTTTTTTTTATCACTGTTTGAAATTGCCAGATAATTTTGAGCTCCTAGATTTCAAATGGGATTAGATGAGCAAAAAATACGAGAGCAGCAGAAAGGTAGTGTTTATTATTATTTTCTATCTCTTGATTACCGAAAATCAATGTATCAGCTGTCTCTCATGTAATTACAGAGTGGGTGTTGGGGAAAAATGGAAACACTACATATATTTCAGGTCCTACTTATAATAGTGTAACTTGGACTTTTAAAACAGGGAGAGGTTACTGGGGAATCTAGTCAGGGGAAATGAGAAGAGAATTCACTACAGAGTGGTTAATATTTGGCATATGATTTCTAATATAATGGAGTCCATATTCCTGTCTGGATAGTCTGCATAATCCTATAACACAGAGTGATGATTATTTTAATTCACTAGTAACAAATGTTTCTGTAGAATCAAACGTAATACCTGGAGCTTGATACACCATTAAACACGTAACCTTTGGAGATTACAAAGGATGCTATTCTCAAAGGTTGCAGGGATTTCTTGGTTTCTCTGTCCTGGCTGGCAGGCAGTTAATCATTTCTTCATTCTGTATCCAGGATAAACTGCAGTTCATAACACTGGTAAGGGGAGCTTTCTGGTGGACACTTTCTCTATATGCATTGATATGTGGTAGCATACTCTGAAATAACGCTGCCTGCTCCCCAGCTACTTCACAGCCTGGGCAGAGGAGCCCAGCACTGTTAGTACCTGTAAAGTGTCAGTTATGTTTACCAAGGATGTAGCCCCGTGAATATAGTATTTCTCCCTGGCTCTCTGACCCCAGTCATGTTATCAGGTAAAGATTATCTCGAGATCAAAGAAAGCTCATTTTCCTAACCAAACACCATCAGGTGCGACGGGGTGGTTCCTAACCAAACACCATCAGGTGCACGGGGTGTTCCACTTTATCTCGGGTGGGTCGCACAGGGTTTGGGTCTGCTATTACGGGTCTCTCTCTGGTGGGGACTCTGGCTCGGCCTGATGCTCTCGCCCCCCCGGGCCGAGCGGCGCGGTGGTTTCAGGACCCTGGCCAGGGCCGCGGCGGCGGGAGAGTCCCCGCCGGGGCGGGCCGGTGCTCCGCGGGCACCGCGTCTGCACGGACGGGGAGTGAAACACCCCCAGCTGAAGCCCCCAGCTGTGAAAGCCTTGAGGCCTCAGCCCCACTATGGAAATCAACATGCCTTTGCGCCTCTGGGTGTGCAGCTGCACCGCTGGGGCTTCGGCGGCGTAGCTGCTGTGATCTGCACAGCTGGGGCTTGGGGGACACACCCGGGCATGGACAGCACATTTGCGCTCTCTAATGTGCTTTTAGGCCTTCATTCTGCACAGCTGGAAGCTAGGATTCCTGGCCCGCATTCCAGCTCACTTAGTGACATATTTTGTGCCCCTGAAAGCATTACATGGCTCCTAGTTCCTGAACCCGTGCTCTGTGATCACTAACAGGGAATAATGTCATGGTGGAAGATGTTATACATGCAAACGTTGGTTAGTAAATGAATAGTTAGAGTGATCTTTGCCTAGTAACAGCTTCTGAGGCAGTAGTTGGGAATTTCACCATATCAGTATTACAGCCACATTTTGAGAGGGACTTTAAAAAATAAATTAGGGGAAATGGGGACCTCAGATGTCTCAGCTCTTCATGCTCATGTTGATTTTTATTATCTGTTCCTTGTGCATCATTATTACACTGATTTCCCTGGGTTGCACTGTGTCTAAGTATTTAGCCTTGAAATAATTCAGTGATGCACAACTAATGAAGCAGAGAAATGACTGGAGAGATAGCATTTTAGGTGAATCACAGCTCATTCCACAAATTATTTATAGACTGCTCCCTCTTTATGACAGGATGTCAGCTACCTGGCAACAGGCCAGTGTGTTTATGAATCATTTCATGGACTTAACATGGCTTCAAGATGAGGGCAAAAGAGATTAAGGAAAGCTCACTTTGTATCTTTTTGCAAGCAATAAGCAATCTCCATTACAATGAAAAATCTCTCTTGCCCCAGCTGGTGCATGGTTACTAACAAACCTGCCCATGATCAGAAGGGAAAGTTAATAACTAACACAGCTTTACTTTGTTGTCAGGTAGAGCTGACTAGAGCTTTGAATTCTTTAGTCACGCTTTTCTCTCTCATCTTCAGTCTCTTTACGTGACACCTCAGTGCCATCTTACAATTCATAATTTCAGAGTTAGAATCAGGAGTACTATGATGAATCAGGTTGCCCTGGATCAGGATGTTCAGCTGCCTAAGAAAGAACGTATAAGTCTACTAAATGAAAGTGCCAGATGCTGCAAAAATAACAGACAAAAAGCACAATACTTCCCTCTGTCCTCACCATTTTTTAGCATGGCATCTGAGTGAAAGCAATAATGGATCACAGCAATATGCTGCGCAAGCCCAGGCTGAAATGAGCACACCTGTGGCTATTAATATATTTAGGTCTGTTATCATAAAAAAATTGTATGTCCTTGTGCTGACGCTTGTGCTTGCAGGAAATAAAGGTTCCTTTCAGTCTTCTGGAGAGGTGTGTAGGTGCCAGGCGTGGTGCTGTGCAGTGTGAGCAACAACTGCATGGTTTAATGGATGCTAAAGTGGGTAGAAAGAATTGCATCAATTAGTTGTTAAGTTTTATTAGACATAACTTAGTGACATTGGTAAAATTGACATTTACATATAATTATGGCCTTTTTCAATCACAAAAATTATGAACATTAACATATTAAACATTAAATTAACTTCCATTTCTGTTAATATACCTTTCTAGAAACACGGGTTGTTTTAAAGTGTGTGGCTGCACATGTTACATTCACATAATATTAAGAAAACAAACTTCAAATAAAAAAATAAAACCAAGTTATGTTAATGCAAGACAGATATTTACAGACAGTGAAGTTCACTGCTGCTCAAAGAACCTCCCAGGGCCCCATGGCCATTCCTGGAGTTGTATGGGCCTGGTACTTATCCTTGGCAAAAGGGAACTTCTCATGGAGTTTGCAGCAGCAAGAATCATGTTTTGTTAAATAGCTATGAGCTGGTCCAATGGTGGGTTCCATGAAAGCAAAGCTCAGAAACTCAGTGTAATACCAGAGGCAGTAACAGAACCCAGAACTTCTGTCTCCTGCCTCTCTATTCCAGGTGCCTGATTTTTTTTTTTTTTTTTTTTTGAGTTAGATACAGTTCCAAGCTGAAACTTGTCTCTACTGTCTCCTGTCTACCTAGTTGTGATGGCTGTGGGAAGAACTGGATTTTGTTCTCACATTTTGCTTTCATCCCTACCGATTTCTAGCTACCTCTGGGGCGCAGGAATGTGTCACAGACTTCCCTGGGCTTTAACTCGCACATTCCATGAGCAGCAGGGTGGCTTTGACTGTTTCATCCTCTGGGAATGGACACAAAAGGACAAACAGGGAGGATCAGGCACAAAGCAAGACTGAACACCCATTTCAAAGTCCCATATAGATTTTGTACAGGCAAGACCTTCTCTCCCACATCTTTGCAGGCCAAAGAACTGTAGTGCAAACGGGACACTAATCAAAATCAAGCAAGCATTTTCCAGAAATTTATCTCATGAGGGAAAAGATGGTGTGTTAGCCTCCATTTCTATTGCTCATTTTCGTAAGTTCTATTTAGGGAACCTCTACAGTGTGTGTCTACCTACTGAGGAGTGTGATTCAGACTTGCTCATATCGAGTTGGTAGCAGTGTTGCTGCTGCAGCCCCAGCCTGCACTGAAGGTCATGAACCCTACCAAGAGGTGAAAAAACATAAGTGCAAGCAGCACCACATTAATGCAGCTTCACTGCTTTCAGGCCCAAGGAAATCATGGGGACACCAGAGGTCAAATCAACATGTCAAACCAGCCCCAGCCCAGTCAGTAACTATCCTCATATCCCACCACTTCACAGTAATCTGCCATGAGATGTCTTCAGCCTCTTATTCATTTTCTTCCTCTGTTATACCTGCAGGAATGCAGGATCTTCAGAGGAACTAGGCAGTTTAGAGTGAGGTAATGCTGAGTAATGGCTTGCTTTTGGCAACAGGAGCAGTATTTATCTAAAGGAAGGGTTCAGTCACTGGGCTGTTGTGGGCTGGTGTTAGACACAGAGTAGCTTGTTTTTATTGTTCTTCACGATAACTCAGGAAATACTAGTTCAGATGGTGCTGTCAGGGAAAAACAAATCACCTTTAGTTATATGTTAAAATGCTTTGGAGATTCTTCTGTTTCCTTCCCAGTGTGCTCCCTCTCCTCCCGTGATCAGCAGCATTATTAACACAGACCTTTGCTCAAGCAGTTGTCTACACCGGAATTTTAAGTTTGCACATGTAGGTCAGGAGCACCCATGAGTTGACAGGAGCAGCACCATTGGATCCTCTATCCAAATAAACCCTAATAAGTCAGGCTCAGGTAGAAATCCCTCCTACAGAACTCCACTCCTTCATACAGAGTAAAATTCAGGAACCCACAAGAAAGGAAGAGGATTCATTCAGGTAAATTATTCCCTTACATCCATAACCTATTTGCTATGAGACAAGGGGATGATCACCCCTTTACAAAAGGCTGGCAAACGCTGAAGCATCAGTTTGTTCCTACTGAAACCCTACTTCAAGACTGTACCAAAGATCTGACACCTTTGTTCGGTCTGTCTGCAGGAGAAGTTCTCACATGCAATGATATAAAAATGTGGAAAGGAAATGTCAAACAAATGTAAAGCTTTTCTCTCTCTTCAAAGAAAAAAAAGAAGATTCAATATTTGCTGACAGGACAAATGTTCTTATTACTACTGCTGACTCCATAGAACTGAAATTTGTTAAGCATTACCATTCAATAGTGTTAGAAAACACAGACAGATGTTTATCTACTTATGCTTTACAGCTGTTTTGAAAGATATGACATCTACAGCTGCAATTGGGTGTAATCCTCTGGCCACACTGTCTGTTCCCAGTATCCCCCACATCACATACATATACCAGGGTGTCCCATCACACACCCATGTTAAGGTCAGGTATTTTCTACATTAACACACACACCAATAAAAACTCCAGTGACAGGAGTATTTTCATCAGTGCTATCTTATATAGTGGGGCAAGAGGAGATCAATCGAAATGAAATGTTTTGAGAAAGAGGTGGGTTTTTTGCAGGACAGGATTTTTCTTTTGCTTTCACTGAAAAGCAGAAAAGTGCCACAGAAACAGTGGTCTTGTCTGACTAGTCTTCATCAGCTGGACATAATTTTATGGACTACAACAAACTTCCCAAACAAATATTTGTATTAATTCCATATGCATTGTTTGGTTTGGGGTTTGAGGGGTTTTTGTTGGGGTTTTTTGGTTTTTTTTTGGGCATTTTTTGTGGTGTTCTTTTGTGGTGGTTGTTGTGGGGCTTTGTGGTTGATTTTGTTTTTTGGGTTTTTTTTTGGTTGGTTATTTTTTTAATCCAGTGCAATAATGTCTAGAGTCAGTGCTTTCTAATTGCCTATTCTGGAAATCTGCCACAGTTACTTTAAAGTAACTACCCAGAAATACAGAGGTTTATTTAAAGGTCTTTTGGGAAATCATCACTGCTCCTGACAAAGTATGTCACATATTGCAATTCTAAGGCACAACAGGCTATTTAGGAGATAAAAACAAAGGAATATCCATTTTCCTATAGGAAAATAAGCCACTGGAAGTAAATTCTCAGTTATGGTTATTTTTTACTTAAGTCCTTAATGTCACTGACACCATTCTGAAAGTATTTTGAATACTTAGGCACCAAACTACTGTAAAAGAGAAAACAAAGGTAACACAAAACAGTACTGGTGAGCTTCCTTTATCTCTGTTGACTTCATATCATTCGTAGCATTACTAAAAGTCAAGTCCTGTGCAGTGCTAGAGCACCTTCTCTCCAGAGAGTTTTAAAGCATTCTCAAGGTAGTGATGGCCTTACTTTGAGCCCACCACTCCCTGGCAGAGACATGGAGAGGTAAGAAGGCTGTGGTTCCCAAAGACTCACTCCAACCACTGTGTGATACTGCCTCCCCAAATATAAACTCCCTTTATCTGACCGACAAAATACCTTTAGAACATATCACTAAACATATTAGTCTCTTAATCGCACCTTAGGAAGATCCCCTAAACTTGCTGAATCACTTGTAATTAAGTAGCCTCCAGGCAATAGAAGCAAATCCTGTTTATTTTGAGGCATCATCAAAGAACGTGACAGCACCATGGATCTGCACGTAGGTCAGCCTTGTGTAGCACATAAAGCAGCCATGGGTACTTGTTAAAGGCAATCTGTGCAGTCAAGAGAGACATAAATCACTTAGAAACTGCTGATCCCCAGTCTCCAACCTATGCCTCCTTCGTTATCTGTGGATATCTATGAGAGAGGTGCTCCTTCCCAACTGTATTCCCAAAATGCTTTCCAGTTTGGTGCGCGTGAGAGTGATCATCAAAGCTGAAAGCACTCCAGCCTGGAAACTACCAGGAACAAGGAATAGCTGATGATAGAAAAACCATGAAGCAAGTAAAAGCAGGTATCTCAACACAGGCACAAGAGAAGGGAACCCAGTTTGGTCATCTGGCCTGGGGCAGATAATTGTCCAAGTGCAATCTAGAGTCCCACCTGTGAAAATCTGGGAGAGAATGAGGAACAGGTAAGTGACAGAGTAGCATTTAACAAAGCCCAGAAGGGGTCATTTTTTTACACCTGAACCTGTCTCATGCTCAAGGTGAAGTGTCTCCTACATCCCCTATGGCTGACCCTTGATCCAGATGCATTACTCAGCCTGCTTGGGCACCCAGGTGAATCTCCATCCTCCATCATCATCCCTGCGCACAAAGGCTTGTCCTTGGTGGAAGGTGTGTGTTCTCACATTGCGGTGAGGACTTAGAGATGTCGTGAAGGCCACTTCAGTCTTGTTGGGTGACAAATCACCAGGCAAATAAGGCAAACCATATGCTGGGAGGGAGGAAACACTTGGCACTGCTGAGGAGAGGCATGGCGCTGAAGGAAACTGAGGAAGGAAGGGAGGGTCCTCGCTGCACAGATGGGCACTGCTGTCAGCTGGGGGCACGTGGCTGCAGCTAAACGCTGCTGCTGCTCCTTCACTGTGGTCATAGTCTATTGCTTCACCAGAGCTCAGGCAGTACGTGTGTTTTCCAAGGTCTGAGGACAAGGCACTGTAGTTAGCTGAAGTTTCATCAATAGTGTTGACATCTTTTAATCCTAAGGTCTGCAAGACCCAGCTGTCCACAGCAGGGCTGGCTTGCTCTTCACAGGCAGTGAATTCATTAAAGAGGTTCCTTCTAGCTTTGGAAGCATGAGGAGTTTCTTGAGGAACAAAGCAGTGGTCCTCTTTTAATCTCCTCTTGGCACTTTTGAGAATAGCACAGGTCTTCTGTCCATGGCAGGATAGCAGTTTCTATTCAAACAAACAAAAAGGTAGAGAGAGAAGATTAAAATCTGATTTTCTAGATACCCGAAAAAACCACGTTTCTGACCTCAGATTTTAGATTTAGAAGATGGTTACTACTGTTCTTATAAAAGATACTTTTTCTACCACCTTGTGCTTAAACAGATTGATATGACTATTTTGTATCTTTACAATCTTGGCAGGGGAGTGGAACATGGGGGAAAGTGGCAGCCTGACAAGGAAGGAGGGAGGATGCAAAGGTAAGTCATACTGGGAGAGGTGTGATCCCAACCAGGGGGTGCTCAGAGCAGCAGACTGGGCGGTGTTGCACTCACTGGTTCACCTCAGTTGTCATTATCGTAGGACAAGGGCCGTTCAGGTATCTAGGGATGGTCAAAGGAAGCTAAGAATAAAAAAGGAAGCTCTGCACCATGTCATGAATTCACTGGTCAGACACCTCCTCTGATGGTCTCACACTGGACCCTTCTCCCCCATAACACAGGAGATGGCCACGTCTCCCTGCTGTGTCCAGGGAAGGAGACCTTTTCTACTGCTGGGAGCCAGGTCCTGGCATGGGAGGGAGGACATATCACATTATTAACTCAGAACATGATGGAAAAAGAAAGTCTCCTGTTTGTTACTTTTTTTTTTTTACCTCATGCCCAATCCAAAGACTTGAGCAAATAATCAATAGTTCAATTTCATGGGCATAACTGGAATAATAAAAAATGTCATTAAGCTGACAAGAAACAATTATTTTTATTTTTTTTAAGATGAGAGACAAAGAATCCAAATATTTAAAAAAACCCTTCATACTTAGTCAAACAATGTTTCATCCAGCGTGAAATGCTTAATTTTGTATTTTACCTTTATAAAAATGCCACACAACTTTTTAATTAATAAATTGGAAAATATATAGTTCAGTATTCTAATGTAAACTACTAATGAATATCACTGGAAAATCAAACAAAACAAAACATAAACCAGAAATCACCAAAAACATAAAAAAAAGGGAAAAAAATCCTTATCAAAGGGATAATTGACAAAACAGACATTAAAAAATATATATCCAAATTTGATCCTTTTTACTGAAAAAAAAGGTATTAGATGGAATAATTTTACCTTGCTTATAACCCTTACTTATAACTAACTAATAAACGAAGTTATGCCATGGGCTATACTGTCTCCACAGTCAAAACTTATAGGATGTCATTCCTGGGGGAAACTGTCACCTTAGATCTATGACCAGTAATCTAGCAGCTCTGTGAAGTTAAATCTCACACTGGAGGTTGTCTGCACTCTTTGACTTTCCATATATTTTAGTGGCCTGTACCTATTCAACCCTTTCCTTCTGCACACATCTACACAACACGTTTGAACACAATACCTTGGCTTTTTCTTCTAAACACCTAATCAGGGCAGAATTCAGGTACTGTCGGAGGTTATTATTTTCTTCGTGTAACCTAGCAAGTTCCTCTTCCTTCTGAAGCAAAGTATCTTGAAGCTGTGGAATAGAGATATCGATGAATAGATGTTGACTCTGTAACTTAATAGCAATTGCCCTATGGTACAGGCTGCTTGGATTTGATGATGTGGGTGTTTGCTTTGTGAGCTCAACACACCCCCTCCAGCCTCTTGTCTCTATAAATCTAAGTGGCATGAATGTTCAGTTTTCACTTTTAACTTCCTTTAATCTTTAACGAGTGTTTGAGAAGATTACTCTGAAAAAATCTGTAACCACAGAATAATAATAGAAAATAGAACTACAGGTAGTCCTGTGAGCAGCCAGAAACAGTTATGGGCATGACAGCAACTGCAGGATCTCCTTCTGAGTGGCAGTAAACATCCCTTTGCACCCCTCATTTCCATTTAGAGTTGGCTGGTGAGAAAAAAAGGAAGAGTAGCAGACTAATAATTTACAAGGGTAGAGTGCAGAAGGAAGATGCAGTTGCCATTCTTTATGATACAGTAGGACGCAATTATCCCTTCAATTCTGGACCCTACTATGCTAGTCCTGGTACATATACAGAGCTGAGATAATCCCCGCTCCCTAGAGCTGAACAGGAATGGCAGATGACTAACCCTTTTTCACGGAAAATCTATGTGTTTGCAGACAGATTTTTGCCCCCTGAACATAGCTCGGGAGACTTCTTTAGGAGGACAAAGGATCTTCTGCTAAGGACGCCAGATATCTGCTGAGCAGAAGCTGTCAAGCACAGCCTCAAATGACTGAGGTAGAGCCAAAGAAATAAGTACACTGACATCTGGAACTAGGATTGATGATTAAGTTAATAAATGACTTTTCACTGACTTCACTGTGTCAAAACGTAATTCCAAGTTCTTGATCAGAGTCATCAGTCTGGAGTTCCTTCATTTGAGACTGTTCAGAGTTTCTCCTGCCCCTTGTTGGGATTTACAAAAAAGGAAAAATGAGAGAAAATAGAGTAACCAGGAAATCCTTGTTGGTCAAAATGGCTGATCCCCCATGTAATTAGGCAATTCTGCTGGAATCATTTCTCATGAAGTTAAACCTGGTTGAATCAGGAGGACACACTATGTATTTTTTGACAACAGCACCATCAGATACTGAAGGACTCCCTGATCATGCTCCTGGTCTTCTCTAGCCCCAAGGCTGCTGGTGCCATACGCTGTAAGAGGGGAGGGATGCATAGGGAACCCCACAACAGCTGTCCCGACCTCACAGGGCAACATAGGGGAGACAAATACTTCTAGCAAGGAACAACAAATAAAGCGGTTTTCTGTCATTTCTCATAACCGTGCAAGTGAGAGGGAGACATGTCACAAACCAACCCAGAAGGTGCGATACGGAACACAAAGTTCAGAAATCTCGTGGGGTGAAACCGGCGTTGCCGGGGCGGCGCGGAGCCTTTACCTGCTTGTTTCTGTAGAGCTGGGAGGACAGCTGGTCTCCCTGCCACGCCGCGTCCTGGGCACCGAGCTGCGGGCTGCAGAAGTGGCCTGGGGGAGCAGAGCCAGGGTTAGCCCGCTCCGCTGCCGCTCGCTCGCCCTGCGCGGCGGCGGGAGCCCCGCTGCCGGGAGCGCACTCACCCGGGCTCAGCCGAGCCTCCCGCCGGCCCTGGCTGTGCGGCGGCTCCGCGGCGCAGACGGGGGCCCAGGTCTCCTTGGAAACACCGGCGGGGGCGGACCAGGGGCAGGCGCAGCCCGGGCTCCCGGCGAAGTCCGGCTCCGGGCACGGCCGGCCGGTGCTCTGCGGAGGGAAGGGGCCGAGGCGATGGGGTGCTGGCCGGGGGACGGCGGTGCCCCCTCCCCAGTCCCCGGCGAGCCCCGAGGGGAGGCGGTGTCAATCCGGCCCCGGCAGGCGCTCCCCTCGCCCCTGTCCCGGCCGGGCTGTGCTCAGGTGCCAGTCCGGGGCAGGCGCCGCCTGCTCCCCTGGGCGCTCCCAGCCCTGACCCGGGTGCTCGCTCCCCCCGTTTGTTTTCTCCCCGCCGGGGACCACGCACGGCCCCGCTCCCTCCGCTGAGCGCGGGCAGAGCCGCCCCGCCGCAGCCCCCCGCGGCACAGGGACCCCGAGCAGAGCTGTGCCAGGGAGGTGGCTGTTTCCTGCGATCTCTTGCAAAATACTATGGTGTTGAGTGGGTTTAGGGTGAAGGGAGGTCCCAGGCTGTCCTTGGGCAGACCGTTCCTGCCACCTTGGGGGTTTGATTCAGCTCTAAAGCAGCAGCACAAAGCCAGCAGAGTCACCTCCAGGCTGCTCGCACTCTCTTCTGCCCCTGCAGTTCTACAGGAGTCCCAGACCGCAAAGCCCGGGTTGGCTCTGGATTCACCCTTTTCCCCTCCTCCAAAATAAGCCCCAACTGCAGCAGCTCTAAATATCTGCAAGGCAACGGCAGAGCTTGGAGCCTCAGTCAGGGAATCTGCTCGCCCATGGGAAGGCACAGCAGCAGAGACTGCTCTTGCAGGTGGAGGAGAGCCCTCTTTTTTCTCCCATCTTAAAGAGGGCACAAAATGTACTGCAAGCCCCCAAGGCAAAGAGACCAGCTTCTGCTTTTCCGCCTCGAGGCTGAGAGAAATGCAAAGAGCACTTACCATATTAGTGGCAGAATGAAATGCAGGTCTTGGGAGCACGGTTCTGTTAAAGCCCCAGAGAGGTTTAAAAGGCTCTGAAGGAGGGGGAGAGGGGGGAGACCGGGGAGGCGAGTTTAATCTAAAGGAGCTCCCAGTGACGCCTCAGAGCTCTCCTGAAACCCAGCAATCTGATTTGGTGTAAAGCTGTCAAACTTGTGACGTGAATAAACAGCAAACTTGCTGAAATCAAAGTCATTCTGGTCCCACAAATCAACACAAGGAAGGAGGGAAAAGAAAAGGAGGGAGAGGAAAAAAAAAAAGCTTCCAAACACTTCAGGACAGCAGTGAACTGGTGTGTCTGAGTTTCACTCCAGGAAATGAACAGGGATCCAGGGAAGCATCCCACATGTTCAGAGCAGGGCTGCTGGTGTTGCTGGTGAGTTTTTTGATTTGTTTTGTTTTCAAGCCTTGTTTGCAGTTGTAAAATCCAGCAGGAAGAATCAAGTTTGTCCAACATGCCTGGCTGAGGGAGTGGGTTTTGCCCACCTTCCCAGAAGTGTGTAGAAGCAAATATGATTCAGAGCACTTCTGTGGACAGTTCTGAGGAAGAAAACTCAGATTTGAGAACAATGCAATCTGCAATGATAAGTTCCTGCAAATGTCTCACTATATTGGGAATGTTTTCTGCCAAGACCCAGGCTTCCAGAAGATCTCAGGACATAAATGCTGTGACAGTGGTGTAAGATTTACTTCCATAAAGGATAATGTTGCAAAAGCCATACACAGGTGTGTGAAAGGCAGAGATTGCCTCCATATAGCCACTTTTAATTCACATCAGATATTCACAGCAATCAAAATCTATGGACAGTCTTGAGTTTTTCCCAGAAGAAAAAGAAAATCAAAGCAAAGCTCTTCACCGAGCATCTGTCTTTGAATAGCACAGAGGATAGTGGGAACAAAGTCAACTGCAGAGCAGTTGTTCCATCAGGATCCTGCCCCTGCCATGACGTCAAGGGCTATTCCAAGTGGTAACCCGACATAAGCCACAAGGTGACGCTGGGCCGAGGGCAGGCCATGCCAGCATATGGGATGACCTTTCATTTCTCCCCTGGGGACACTCAGTGCTGAGAAAAGCTCAGGGACAACAAAAACCAAGAAGGTTATTTGCCTTGCACTCTTTTATTCCTGGTGTATTTTCCTAGATTGCTCCCCAAGGTACACTGGCAGCTATGCCAAGTTAAATTGCCATCTCCTGCCTTACGGTTTTTTTCCAACAGAAGTGTTTTAAAAAGGCCTCAGGCTCCATGCCCACAGTGCCTTGGGTCTCCCTGTAGCATCCTTTTAAACCCCAGCTCAGCACCGTACGACTGATCGGTACTGCTCTGATAACCACCTCCTTCAGAAGCCAACCCCTTTTCTGCATGGCTGTGCGGAGTGTAGGGGGGGATCTGCTGGCTAACAAGAAAACACGAGCTCTGTGGCACACGGGCCAAGGCCCAGTGCAGCTCCCCGGCCGGCTCTGGTCCCCCTGCCACCGCGGGGGACACCCCGCGCACACCCCACGCAAGCCCCGCCGCCCGGGGAAGAGCCCGGGGCAGGCGGGTGAGGCCGGGACAGGAGAGGCGCTGGGGCGGGGAGGCTGGAGGAGCCCTCAGGGCCCGCAGCTGCCCCGTGCGAGGCGCAAACGCCCCGCGGGTCCCGCCCAGCCCCGGCAGCGCCTCCGGGGGCCGCGCCTCAGCCCGCGGCCGCCATCCAGGGGCTGCCCAAGATGGCGTCATCAGCCCGCGCCGCCCCCGCCGCGCGGGGATGGAGGCGGGGGGTCCCTGGTGAGGGGCCGGGGCTGCCCCGCTCCTCGTCCTCGTCCTCGTCCTCGTCCTCGTCCTCGTCCTCGGGCTCCAGGGCCGCGCTCCTGCCGCCCCGGGCAGCTGGGGAGGTGCCCGCCTGGCCCCGGGTGGGCTGAGGCGGGTGCACAGGAGCCTGCAGCGGGTGAAGAGGAGGGATGCCCTGAGCAAGGGGTGCCCCCCATGTCGCCTCGGGTCGTCTCGCAGCTCGTCTGTCGGGACAGCGGCAGAGAGAGAGAGGAGGGTTGAGTGTCTCTGAATAGCACATCAAGGGAGATGATCAGGGCTCTGGAACATCTCTTAGGAGAGACTGAGCGAGCTGGGCTGTTTCGTCTGGAGAACAGAAGACTGAAGGGATCTCATGCATATGAGTATGTCAGAGGCAGGTGCCAAGAAGATGGTGACAGACTCTTTTCAGTGGTGCCCAGTGACAGGACGAGGAGCAATGGCCATAAACTGGAACACAAGAAGTTTCACTGCAGCATGAAGAAGAACTTTACATTGAGGGTGGCAGAGCACTGGAACAGGCTTCCCAGGATAGTCCTGGAAGTCTCCCTCTCTGGAGACATTCAAACCCCACCTGGACACCTTCCTGTGTCACCTGCTCCAGGTGACCTTGCCTTGGCAGCGGGGTTGGACAAGATGATCTCTAGAGGTCCCTTCCGACTCTAACAGTTCTGAGATTCTGTGAGGGACAATGAGTGGGCATGGCTCCTTCCCACCTTGTGTGGACTCAGATGTGGGAGCAGCATTGCTGGCTCGTGGCTGCTCCCAGACAGGGCCCTTTGCCTGGCACAATGCATGTGGCTCTGTCTCTCCTTCCTTTTGGCAGAGCTCTGCACAGTCAGGCATGCTCTCTGCCTCCGAGAAGTGCTGGGAGGGGTGCGGGCACGCTCTTGGGAGTGAAAAGCAATTACCCAGAGAGCCTGTGGTCACTCCATTGTTCTGTCTGCACAGCTGGTATCGTGTTGGTTGGAAGGCTGGCAGTGCTTGGCTTTCTGAGCTCAAGGAGTTCAGGTCAACTCACACTACCAAGGTTGATATATGCTGGGGAGTAAAAAGTACTACGTGGGTAAAAGACCATCGAATCAGAGCCCTGGTAGGTTTGAGGAGACAACCTTGGGGTGACTTTCAAGGAAAGAAAAATGCTGTTGGTGTAGAAGAGAAAGACCTAATTTTGCAAAATCATGCATAGATGTCACACGATGATGGAAGAGGTTCAAGACATAGTAGCAATCACACATCCATATGTAGTGTTAAAGAAAAACTAAGTAACAGTGATCTGCTAATTCTTTTCCTGTTCATCTGAGGCAAGCCCCCTCAGAGCTCTTACTGCTTGTTGTAGTTAATGATGTACCACTTTAATTGGGAATAAAGTTCCAGGGTGAACTGTTTATCAAGGCTACAGTATTGCTTCAGTGGAGATAGGATTTCACTTTGAATGTCATAGCAGCTCTTTTCTGGCATTTTGGGAACATATTTAAGTGTATTGAAGTGTGTTAATTCCCATATGTCCTTTGTACCTATGTCTTCTTTTGTAATTTCTATGATGTTTCTTGTTTAAATGACAGTGATGAAGCTAATTTTTCAGAATAAAATAAATAAAAAAACCCCAACAAACTCTTTTTTTTCTGGTTTAACACATATTTATGTAGAAATGGCCTTAAAATTGCATTTTCATCATTGTGAAGGGATGGTACACAGAAAAGAAAAATATTTACAAATAGTTTAGTTCAAGTTTTATACCAGATGTACTACAGTTATAGTATGTGTTACTTTGTGTGCCAACACCTGCATGGGTGTCCAAACCCACCCCAAATCCTATTCACTTTTCCTGCCATATTATTGCGGCAGTGCTTCTTATCCCTATTAAGAGTGGTTAAAGTATATCAGTGGCAAAAGGGAGGCTCAGTTAATAACTTCAGATGTTAACCTATAGTCAGGTACACACGAGGTGTCTGGCACTTGCAGGAATCTCTGATGATGTTTGTGAGCTGAAGGTGTGAAAAATTAAACCTAATGAAACTGATTTGCAAGAATGCTTCTTGCTTCCCTTGCAAAGGGAATTTGTGCAGAGACAGGTTCTGGTTGTTTCTCTGATCAGTCTTCCTCCTTGAACACAGGACTAAAAGGCACTTCCCAAATCCAGTCCCCTGCTGTTGAGACATTCTTAAACTTTTCAATCTCCCTCTTAAAACTAATTAGGTTATTTTCCTTATGTTATTCCCACTGTGAGGCTACACCGTACTGAGCTCTGATGGCTAGACACTTTCTAGTTCCAGTTTGAATGTATTCATAGCAGGTATAATCCCTTTTGTCCTCGTGCCAAACTCTTGCTTGAGTTTAGACACTTCATCTCCCTCTCTAGTGTTTAGCCTTGATGTCTTTGCAGAGTGCTGTCACACATTGTCTTTTCCTTTGCTTTTTAGGTCAAAGAAGGCACTTTTTTTACAATCTTCCCTAACATAAACACTTCAGAAAACCATCTCAGAGAATATTCCAGCTGACATTAACCTGTTTTTGAGATGGATGACCAAAGTTACTCAGGTTGCTGTGTAACACACCACTGTTTTAGAGAAAAGCGTTGGCATATCTTTCTCTTTTGTATCTTTTTTGTACAATTTAGGGTAGTATTTACCTTTTTTATCACTCTCTTATTGCAGTTAATAGTTTTGAAATCACTGTCAGCTGGCAGGGAATACACCTGTGGGCTTCATTTGCTGTAAAATGCAGTTAGTCAAACTGAGTCTTCAGTGCTGTTGGGCTCCAGCTCTCCCATACTGATGCTTTTCAGTACTGTGGAGTTTCACAAGTATTTAGAAAGAAGCAAAAAGATGACTACAAGATGGAAAAACTGCAAAACACCTTTCTGGGTTTACCTGCATTTTCTCACAGCAAGAGTGGTAAGTCAGTGAATAGGGGATATCCTACCTACATACAGCTCTTGTAGTGGTTTCAATGCTTTCTTTTGGTTTGAAATGAAGGCACACAGTATGCTAAGGGTATATGTGATTTTTTTTCCTGTGTTTTCTGATGCACACTGGCTGAGATTTATCCTTGTCAGAGCCTTAGAAGGAAATTTGGTATTACTAGTGCTTAATTGTCTGGGTTCAGTGAAGGGTTGTTTTTGTCAAGGAAGTAAGTTGCGTTTTAGCAGCTGTATGGAAAAGAATAATACTTTATAGTGATCTACAAACTTAATTTGAGCAATGGGTATTATCTGATGGAATTTATCTGAAAAAGTTGAAGTTTTTATACATAGGTAGTGGCACCTGTATACATAGAATATCCTTAAAGATTAAGTGTGTAAGGAGTGTGTTTGAATAACGTCTGTGCCATGTGTTGTGTCCACAAGTGCTCATCCATCTGTTACCAGCTCTGGTAACAGCAAATCTTGGTTCTCTACTGTGGAAGGAGCTGTTGTTTCACAAGGGGAAGATCTCTGCTTTAGAGAGAGATCTGTTAGGTAAAGCAGAGACAGCTACTCCTGAAGATCTAGGACTAGAGGGGACTTCTGTATTATCTTGTCCCATCTCCTACTTTAGTTAGGCAGCTAATTCATAAAACATCAGTGCCAGCCCTCCAAAGCTTGTTCACGTGATGCTGGTACTGCTTTTTATTGCTTGTCTGTTTAAAATTTTACTTTAATTTTTTGATCTAAGTTTATTCATGGATGTTTGTGGCTTTTTCTGTTTCTTTTTCTGTTTTTTTAGCTTTTTCTGTTTCACCTTGTGTGCTTGCCATTTGATATGTTATAAACTACAATCCATGCTGTGTTTGTCTGGCTTTGTGTAATCCTTTTTCTATTTTGCAGTGCAAGTGACCATTTCTTTTTTTCACAGTCCTCTAGATTGCAGTTGGTTACACCTCCAGGTACAGGAATGAGGAATCATCTCCTGAAATGGAAATACAAATGAAAAAAGTGCAAGTTTTATGTGCACAGAGTATATTTATAGAATTCTCAGCTTATAGAATGTAATTGAGAGTGAGAGCATTGTGATATTAAATAAATAATGATTTTTATAATTCTGGAGTTTTGTTTTGAATATTTTCATTGATTCTACTAGATATACTGATCTGTTTGAAGAGGACACTAATTGCACTGATGTAGTATCCTATGGACATGTTCTCTCAGAACTCATTCCAGGCTCTATGTGTTGTCTGTGTCTTGCACTTTTCTTTTGAGTGGTTGGAATTGTATCATAAAAAATGAGGTCCTGAAGAGGTACAGATCTGAGAGCTGGCTTTTTATAAGCTGATGAATTCTGAAAACGGCAGGTGGGAATCTGCTACTGTTGCTAATCTTAATAGTGTATGGAAGAGAAATATGTTCTACTCCTGGCAGCACTTAAGTGCTTAAAACTTCAGAACGTCACCCATTTACAGCATAGACCCAAGTCAGTCTCTGCATCTTAGTGTTTCAGTTCCTCATCTATCAATTGGAACTGGTGCATCTGCTTAGATTTTACATTTCTGTAATAAAAAATGTCCTCACATAGCCCCTGAACAGATGAGTCCCTTTGTTCTTGGCTGTGACCACTGCGCTCCAGAAGAGCAGTATTAATTGTGAACTGATGACTTCTTATGAGTTTTGGGAGTTAATTGAATGGGAATTTTAATATAAACCATGATGTAGTTTTGGAACTGAAGCCTATTCGTGGTCTGGCATCAGTAACGTGCTGCTTCTGTGTCGATGTTCCTCCATCCAGAAGTTACCACTGAACTGAGCTGCCGTACTGTAGCTAAGTAACCTTTACACCCCAGAAAAGAGATTCAGCAGTGTAAACAAATGCATGGAGATTGTCCCGTGGTTAAATAACAGATGGCAGAAACAGTTTTTCTTGACTGTGTTATGAGCGTTGGCCGTCGTGGTTTGGGGGAAATTGTTGCATCTTCACAAGAGAAAGACCAGTGTGCTGCAAAGCCATGTTTTTCTCCATGGTGTTTTCTATTGAAGTCAAACTATTTTCCAGGGAGACCTGCCAGAAAAGCTTAGCTTGTGGGTTTAATCCAAATTAGGATGAATTTTTGTGGGACCAGATGCAGAGCTGAATGAGGCCTCGTGTCTAATCAGCCACTGATGTGTGCATCTGCCTGCTTCCTAACCTGGCCTGTGAGCTCCTCCAACGTGAACCGTGCTGCCAGTACCTATGTTCTGGGCTTCACCTATTTAATAGTGCTTTTCCTCTTGGCTGTGGCTCAGGAATTGGCAGTCTGGCTCCCTTCCATCTCGCTTTGGGTGTAGAGCTGGGCACTTTCCATTCTTGGCTGGCAGTTGGGACGTTTGGCAGAGTTCTCTGATCTGAGTAAATATGTGTGAGGGCATCTCTTCATTGCAGAGCTGTATGGCATTGCCTTCCCTAATCAATAATGAAAGAAAGATTCTAGGATGTGAGTAAATGTGTTGGGGGTCAGAAGGTGAAGGATGTTGTTGTCATGAGCTGAGAAAGATGTCAGGGTTTTTGTGCATACTTTTCAAAGGCTGAGTTAAAACAATAAGTCACTGGGGAGATACCCTAGTAAAACAGCTCTGGCTGTATACATAAAATTTCCAGCTCCTAGTCCATGCAGGTAGTGTTCGATGAACTGGTGATGAAAAGGAATTAGTTGGCTGGTAATTCATCTAAAAGATTGGCAGAGGATTTTACAGGCTTACACCAGAGCTGGCTGGAGACAATAATCTCTTTACTCGAAGAATGCCGAGGTCCTGACGCCCAGCTCGTTGGAATGAAACCTGAATGCTTTTTAATTCTCTGTGAGAGATTTTTTCTTTCCCCTCTTTGGTTTTTGTTTTTAGGAAGGAACAAAATGTTTCATTGTGATTTTGTCAATTATTTTGATATAATGGATTAAAAGACTAAATGTCTTCCAAATCCCAAAGCCTTTTAAAAGAATTCCATTCAAAACACATCAGAGCTGTTTTCTTCCCTGAATTTTTGCTGAAATTTAATTTTAACCAAAAGTTTACACGCTTCAGTGGCAGCATGGGTTCCCTTGTAGCAATGATGTGCATTGGATAATAACTGCAGACACGATTTTTTTTGTGTCCAGTTATATTTTATGCTATCCTGGAGGAGAAAGGGGTGGGAGGAGGTTTATATCCATTTGGCAGCCTCATACTGTGCCAAAGCAATGTAAAAAGGCCTGAGAGTGAATAAGAAACAAGAGAAGTATTTGGTTTTTAACTGCTCCTGGATGAGAGAGCAGGATTCATCCATGCCTTACTGTAATTTTACAATTCCGTTGCAAACTGTGATAGTACGGCAGAGAAAGAAGGGTGAGGTTAGTACAGTGAAACAGAGAAGGCTTCCACGAGGAGACTTTCTCTTGGCTCAGAGTTCTTGTATGCAAGTCTCCTGATGTGACTGGAAGGAACAGAGACTTAAATGGCAGCTATTGACCTGTGGGTTCGGTTTCATCTTTCCTTTCTCTCTTTCTAGTCAGACAGAAATGAGACCTCTTGCCACCCCCAGAAGCTGCAATGACTGGTCTCCCATCTGTGGCTAGCACTGAAGCTCAGCAGCTTCCTGACATGCATGTTGGGACCCTTGTTGGCTCAGGTCAATGTTTGCTGACCTCTTCCTTAGAGATACAAAGGTGTACTGTGCAGGTTCATTTGAAGGGAACTAATTTAGTCTGGGGTGCTACTATCAGCTGTTGGATGTTGTTTTGTGATTCCTTAGATTTCAAGGGAGTTTTGTGTTCAGCGATAGGGCTTAAACCCCTCCATAATCTCCAGCACCCAGGAGATACAAATCTACAAGGAAGAGTCTGGGCGAGCACACCTGGCGCCTTGGGCACAGAGGACTGTGGCCCTGTGGAACAAAATACTTCACTGGGAAACTGAAAGACCCAACATTGCTCATTTCTGGGTTGGCTGCTAGCCTGCAAAGTACCCTTCAATAAATTGCTTTTATTGCTTTGTTTACCCCAAATGTGTGATGAGGAAGATACTATGTTAGATGTTCTTACTGAAGAATACCCCTCTGTAATTGCTGGTGCTTTTACTTTCAGAGCAACCCTGATTATAGACTTTATTCTTTCAAAGATGTGGTTTGGCAACATGAATTTTGGGGGATAGATTTATTGCTGGAAATGTTTTGTTTTTCATGCGCTCTTCGATGTCAGTGTTTTATAGAAGCATGCCATGGGTGGACACTAGAGGGCTTGCTGGCATCCTTCGCTCTGCTCCCACCCGGGCACAGCAAGAAGGTTCATCAGGGTAAATCAGGAAGCTTTAACTTGGAGTCTTACAGCTGGATTTAAGCTTTGAGGGTGGAGGAAACTGAGCAATACAGGGGAAGGGAATTCTTTCATGCTGCATCTTCACAAGCTTGATCAGCCCCGGGAGGACAATAGCACTTACTCCACCTTATGGCAATGACCTTTTCAAGTGCATCTGTAATCAAATAAAAGTTGCCAGTGGGAGCACTGCAAGCACAGGCTGTGTTTCAGTTAAACCTCCAGGCAGGTAAAATAATCCCACTAGCAATTAACTACAGGCATTTCAGCAATTAGTTGTGGGTGATGTGGGTTGCCTGTGTAACTCTGTAGTACACAGAAGTGTGAGTACCTTAGGATGGGCAGGCTCTGGACTGAGTTGTTGTGGGTTGCTGTCCGGAAGTCTTTAGCACTCTCCGTTGCCCATTGGGAATTTGGCTTCATACCAGGCATTGTGACAGTTACCATGTGCTTTCCCAAATCAGGGGGAATATATGATTTCTCACACTACTATTTGCTCAAGTAGGCAGTTGAACGCAGTGCTCTTTGGAGCACACTCACAGTGTGTCCAGCTGGCCTCATCCTGGCACGACTCTTGGTCCTTGCTCCACCTCACCCACTGTCAAAGCTGTAACTTAATGTGTTTGACTAGTTTCAAAACAATTATATCACTGGGTTCCCTCTTCAGCATGTAATAAGAAGCCTTCAACCACTTTGTTGGAGAATAAGAGACAGAATGGCTTTGGAAGTTAATGTGCTGCCAGCAACCAGCCTTGCAGCAATGGGTTAAGTGGGACCATCCCTGTAGACTGTCACTCACCAGGCTGTTTTCTTGAGTTGACCTGCTAGGATTTTTCCCTCCCCTTCCCTCCCCTTTCTCTTCTCTCTCTCTTTCTTTCTTTATTCTTTTCCTCAGGTCTCTTGATTTCATGCTGGCTTTCTAAATTGAGGATAAAGTTAATTCACCGCACAATGCCGCAGCTGGAATGAAATATGGCCAGTCGCCTGTGTGGAGTGGAGGGCTCCATGCTGGCTGGGGGTGGCTTGTTGCATCTCCTAAGGCCACTACGGGCTGTCACTGATTTATTGATAGTGCTTGCAGCAACAAAGCAAGAAGTTGACTAATTATGAACATATGGTTCAGCTCATGCTTGACTCAGCAGCCACCTTGTTAGCCTGGAGCTGCCTAGGTGTTCCAAAGCAGAAGAGGAAAGTTTTGGGTGGAAGGTGTGGTCCAAAGTCCCACTGACAAGCCAGAGGGAGACTTGATTGATCTTAATCTATTCTTTTTGTTAGGAGGCAGCATGCTGCTATCAGGAACAGCTTGGTAATAACAGATTTGTGGCCTCTAAGTCCTTGTGGTTATAGCCAGTATGCGACACTCGGGCAGCTCCTTGCATGCTCTGTTCTTAATTGGTCTCAATGGTGGGGTCTGAAATGAGAGGGCAGTTCAAGGTGCAACACATGCTGTACCTGAAATTGCAGCCTGTGAGCTGCTGCACAGATGTCAGCTTTTTACCAGTGGGCTTACTACTGGGGACCCGGAGGGTCCGTGCAGAAAGGGACAAGGGATGTCTGAGAGGACCCTGCAGATTTTCAGGGCTTAATATGGAATTAATTAGAGGAAAACTTGGGGAGAGGGTGTCTGGTAGTGGAACAAGAAGGGAGGTGCAAAGAAGTTGTTAGGAAGTTAATCAAGGTGGATTGCAATTTTGTCTGCATTGAATGGTCAGCATGTATAGTCTGGACATGGCAGAGTAGTTAATGGGAATTGATACCAGCTAGAGGTGGGAGGAGGGTGTCTCTTTCTGTCCATCTGTTGGTCTTTCAAAAGTGAATTAGTCTATGCCACTGGGTTCAAAACAGTGGAGTTAAAGACTCTGTTTTTGCATGGACATACATGGTTTGCAGAAAGAATGAGCTTATTTCTGTCCAAATTTTTAAAGCAATTTTAGGGTTCTTTGAGTTTTCTTAACTGGAAATGCTGGGCATGGAAAGAAAGCAACTTTAATAATAGGCAGCAGAAAGAACTCCAGGGATGAGTGATTTGACATAGCCAACAAACTGGTTATTTTATGACTACCTAGACGAAGAAAATGTGGGCAGAGAGGATTATCTGTTTGCCGGGATGCATTAGCAAGACCACAGTCAAGGTTTCCCAAGGCTGAGGGAGATGGTTAGTGACCCCTACTAGGCACTGGTGAAACTGTATCTGAAGTACCACATCTGGTTTTGCCCTTCACAGTGCAAGAAAGTTGTTGCCAAAGTGGAGAATCGAGCAGGAGAACCACTATCCTGGTCAGGAGGCTGGAGCACAGGAGGGTGAAGGAGCTGGGTTTGCCTACCTTGGAGAAGAGGGCTAAGGGAATTTGATGACAGTCTTCCACTGACATGGGGGTATATAGAGAAGACAGAGGCCAACTCTTCAGACATGCACAGTGAAAGGACTTCAAGTATTCCGAAGCTGGGATGAGTTATATTTCAACTAGATATGAGGGAAGGGGAAAAAAGAAGGAAACCCAAACATGATAAGATAGAGAGGTTATGGAATTGCCATTTCTGGTGTTTTTTATAACTTGGCTGGGCCAAGTGTGATCTAAATTTGAAAAGGACTCTTAATTTTCTTGTGACCAGGCTGCAACTGGAGCACAGCCCAGTGCCTGTGACAGAGGCACATGGCTCACGTTCTGTCATGCGCTGCTGTGCCGGCCGGCTCATGGCTCCGGTGTCGTACCATGATGTGCATTGCACTTATCATTGTCACTCCTATAATGTAATGAATTAGGACAGTTAATTAGTGGGTAAAGCTGATCTGCAAAGAACAGTTTGGAACATAATTTGCCCAGATACAGCAATAGGTTTTCTTATCAGAGGCTGTGCTTTGAGCTGTGATTAGCTGCTCAGAGCAGAAATTATTTTTGATGCTAAACAAGAGGCTGTCCCTCAGCTATTTCTTATCTTCTGTGAGGGGATGCTGCAGCTGAGTTGAGGACCAGAATGTGGGAGGTCCCTGGGCGACCTCATACTGCTGCTAAAGATGGTTTGAGTCCACCTGGCTGACGGCACTGCTGTGGGTTGGGAGCACTGATGCAGCTTATACTACGTGTTCAGGCTATTGAGATGTTCATCTCTAGTTAACATTCCTCTAGAGGAAATGGAGGGATTAATTTTCAGGCTATTAAAGCTGCTCTTAGTTAATTTCTGACCAAAGCCTTACTTTCAGTTTGCCTGTGGGGACCTTCTCTGGCTGAAAGCTTTGCCTGCTATGTAACCACACAGGAATAGTTACTACTTACTGAGATCCCCATGTCAGCATCTCTATTGTAATATATACATTAAAAAAACACCACCAAGACTGATGTTCAAGATTAAGGATTTATTGAGAATTTATTTGTATGACTCTAATAGTGTGTGAGAGAGAAAAATGAAGGAATCAGCACTTAAACTCAGCATAACACCTTATAAGCATGTCTGTGTGGTGCAAAGCAGCTTTGGAGGAAATAAGAACCATGATTTGGTGCTTTCTTGTTTCTCTTGGGATCCACCTCTGCTCTGTTCTTCACCCAGATAGACAGTGTAGTACAGTGGAGACCTTCTCAAGGTAGTGTTGTCACTCCTCACTGCAAAAAAACCCAGCCACTGCTTTGGTTTGTAACACGTGCAGGTTATTAAAAAAGATAAGAATGTGTTTATGAAAAAATCAAATGAATTGGGCTCAGATTTGGAAGTGACTGGATCAGTTTGTGGTTTTGTACCTAACGAGGAAGGGAAGATGGAGGTGAAGATTAGGATTTAGGTCATGATCCTAAAAATACATTAAATACTCAGAAACTTGTGAGTTTGAAGTCCAATTTCAGACTTGCTGCAAGAGAGATCTCCTAGCTGCCAATTTAGGAGGAGCTTTTCTGACTTTAGTTTGAAGTTGTTACTCCAAAGCAGACCTGCATCTGAGTAGGAGCAGTTATTTGGTTTAGCTGGTGCCAAATAGAAATTGGTAGGAGTGATCATAGTTTTCTGGGCACCTTTCTCTGGAGTTGGTCAAAAAGGGGGAAAAAAAATCCAAGCAAAATTCCTAGTGCTGATGAATGAGACCAGCACATACAAATCAAAGGCAGAGGAACTCCATAGTGAGACCCTGCAAGCTGAAGACCTGTGTTCTCTGCAAGTAACACCGTGTTCCTGCTCAAGCCTGCGGAGGACTCAGAGCTTCTTTACTCTGTGTTGGTAAAATGACTTGTTTCCTGGTGCAGAAGGTGCAACGCCTGTGATTTTATACTTGAAAGTCTCTTTCTTTGTCAGAGGGAGCTTTACATCACAACAGATGAACTCTTTAGGTGTGTTCCCATATAGAATTCAGTGATATTTCCCCATCTGCTAATTTCCTTTGGCTTCCCAGCTAAAACTGGGATCTGTGTTATGACACTCCTGTTTCAATACCAGTTGCTGCTCCCTTTCCCGCCAAATGCGGATGTAGCCATTAGGATGACTTGCATCCTGGTGCAAGCAATATGTCCAATCTTTACCCTACAAAGGTATTGTTTAAAGGGCTCTCAAGATTTTGAACAAACTGGCCTGGCAGGGGGACTTTCAACTTCCCCTCCTTTATGGGCACAACAGCCTGTGTTTGTAAACAGAGCCTTAGAGGAGTAGTGGGAGCCACTGGAGGACTGTCAGCTGGTTAATTGGATGTCAGCTCCCTGCCGGGGACGGGGGCTAATGAGTCATCCTGCATAAAGAGAATGGCCCTGGGAGAAAGGCAAAGACTTGGACAGCAATAATCACATTGACAGAGAAGCCCAGAGCTCGCCTGTTGGGATAAAGGCAGAGCAGCATTTGGGGACAGAGGGCTTTCCTGTTTGGATTTTGTTAAATAGAGATTAAACAGGTTCTGAATTTGTAAAGTTGAGAGATTACCGGTGTATGTGTTTAAACGTGTGCTCATCTGCATGGGCAGTGGGCTAATATACAATATAAACACCTTCATTTTATAGGTTTTAGTGGCCTCTGTTTTTTGAAAAATATCTAAGGAAAGAAATAAAAATTATGTGATAATGGGGAGTTTAATGCAGGAAATGGCAAGAAGAAATCATACAAGGAACACTGCAATCACTACTTCAGATTAGGAAGTTTATTTTTTCTTTTGAAAACATAAGTCAAAGATTTCGCCCTCTTTGCTGAAAACTGTCTTCTAAAATGATGATTTTTTTCCATGAAAACCTATTGTTAAAAAAAACTTGAAGATTTTTGGAAGTTAGCATTTTGTATATAAGTTCACTTTATTTCAAAGCATATTTTGATTTGAAAATATTTATCAGATATGAATAAACAGCAGGATTTTATTTATGTCTTTTTCAAGAGGGAAACATGAATGTAAGATTGGATATTGGTATTCAGTTCTATAATAAAAGCATATGTTCCCATTTAAAACCATTTTTACCAAAGGAAAAGCTAATGAGAGAAATAGACACACACAGGAAGGTAATATAAAGATTAAAAGAATCTTAAAAGATGTCTGTAAGAAATCCTGGGAAGTCATTAGGCCTGTCTGTATGCCCTAAAATGAGGTGCTCTTCACCTAAACTGTGCCTGATGGGTGTTTATTTAACCAGCTCTTACAAACAGAGAAGAATGGAAGATCCATTGCCAACCAGTTCTCGCATGCCACTGTTCTTACTGCAGAGGTTTTTCTTGATATCTAATTTAAACCATCCTTGTTGTAATTTAAGTTCATTGTTTCATGCCCTGCACTCCTTAAACACAACATTAATTCACTTGCCTCTTTCAGCAGCATTTTCCATATTCAATATCTTCCTTAAATCTTCAGAGGAAACATCACGTTTTCCTTTTCTTTCATGGTTTCCAGATTATTAATTGTTCCAGTCTGTCTCCCTACAAGGCTTTCTTGACTTGCTATTTATTATTTCCTTAACAACCAAGAGAAGGGTGGGGGAGGAGGGAAGGTGAAACAGGACCTGCTGTGGAGACAGCTTGTTAGCTAGGATAATTTTTGTAGGTAGGAGCTATCTGCTAATTGGAGTGTTGGATATAACCAAGCCACAGTTGTCATCCTAAAGTTTGAACACATCTCAGCTGTGTGTGGCCCACCCTCATCTTGTCCTCTGTAGCACGTAAGTAGTGTGCACCCTGATCCTATTATAGCTCATGGCAGTAGATCCAGGAAGACCTGTATGCCTCAGTGCTCTTAAGTCATTCCAAAATGGCAACTCATATGGCTGACAGCCAAAGGAGTAAATGAAGTATTAGCTTCTCTCCCAGTTTATGCAACATGCTGTATTTTATCAGTGCTTCTCTGGGGTTTCCAGTATAGTTCAAAAAAGCAAATGGACAAAGCAGTGTTTCCCTTGATCTGCATTCATATGTGGGGTCCAGACCTCGTCTGAAACTGGTGAGGAAATACTTAATTTAGATTCTAGAAGTGCTTAAATATTACATAGTTGCCTGAAACTATGGGACTTAATAGTTTCAATAGGAAAACTCTTTTTTTGAAGGCTGTGGATCCCTCAGTAGCTGTGACATTTATAGGAGCTCCTGTCTGCCCTGGACTCCTGTTTGTGCCTTCTAACAGGGTGGCTGTTTTGGAGATAAAGGTTTCTAATGAGCCAGTTCTGTGCAAGAAAGAAGACATCTTGCAGAGAGCTGGAGGGGACAGTGTGGTTCCAGTTACCCAAGGGAGGATGAAGCACTGTGTCACCTCCTTCCAGAGCAAGAGAGTTAGCTGGATAGCATGGTGTATTTACCTGGCTGCTGCTTATGCTAGATCAGATCAGTGGAGCAAAATCAAAAAGCTGTCTACCCTGCACCAAATTAAAACAGAATCATGAGAATTAACATGCTTTATAAATGCAGGTTAAGCACACTATAAGCACGCTGTAATTACAGTCAGCTGCCTGGCTAGTGCAATCCAATAGCACTGGCTTAGGAATTAAGTTGAATATACAATTAATAGGAGCTTATATTAAAGGCATTAGTAGAGTTACAAAAGCTTTGTAACAACAGAGTGTGACCCAGCCTTGGACAGAGACAATGGAGTTTTGTGTGCTATAATTAGCACGCACAAAACCTCCCCATTAACTTGACAGTTCTCCATTTGCTTTTTAAAGAACTGAGCAGTGCAAAGCACCCTCGACCCATCGGAGATGGGAGCTGTGCAGTCAGTATAGAAGTGCTGGGGATCTCAATGCTGTCTCCCCTTGGGCAGTAGGAGCTAGTCAGCTGAGACACCTGATGAAATAACTTATTTACAAGGTCAAACTCTGCCCCCACACTGCCTCTGCATGCCTGAGTGCCAGGACCAGCATGCAGCTGCTACTGGCCCTCTGAAGAGCTGCATCTCCTTTTTCTCCTCCTTGCTCACCTGAAACAAGTGATTATCAGTGCAGAGAAGTATTCTGACCTGTTGTAGGACCTGATAGTTAAGGGAGAGGAGCAAATGCAGAAGGGAAGAAATTTTCTCACATATGAACCAAAGTATCAGAAGAAATCTCTCTTTGAATTCCATACCAATATGGCAGTATTTGTGATCGGTGACCGCTGGAATCTTTGAGGTCACTCTGCAGGTCCAAGATACAGCTGAAGAAAGACTTTATAAATTAAAGGTAACAAGTTACAGAGGTGTGTGTAGGAAAAGATTTATATAGGGTATCTGAACCTGAAAAAGGGGAGAAAAGCAGAACTTGAGGACTAGGACTTTTGAGGCAAAGAATGTTCATCAGCAGCTTATTTGCTTTGAGTTCCACATGCAGCTTAAAATTCAGATGACACTTCACACACAGTCTTTTGGGGGCACGTTATTTATGACTAAGGTAGAGTCTGATGTTTAAGGATGAGGAAAAAGGTTAGTGTTCACCTTCATATCAGACAGTGTAGCTGTGCTAATTAGCTCCTGAGGTACTCCACTCATAAGACTTGCATCACTGGTACTGCTGACCTTTGGGACAGTGCTGACGGTGTGTGCAGTTCTGTGGCAGTGAAGGACGTGGCAATGCTCTGTAGTTGCTAGGGTTTAAGGTATACAGACCTCAGATCTACTCCATTCATCTCCTAAAGACTGGTTTCTTCTCTTACATTTCACTAGGATACTGTGAAAAAATTCTTTCCCACTAAGCAGGACTTCCCTTCTGAAGAGAGGAGAGATGGCTGAGATGCAGTAAAATGTGTGACAGGGGCTTTCTGTGCTGGGACAAGCACCTATGAAACTTGGTAGCCAGATACAGAGATGGTCCAGAGAGTAGCACCGGGGCTTCTGCCCAACTATTGACTCTTTATTCCTCCTATTTGCTGAATGTAAAATGCAGTCAATTTCTAACTAAATGTCTCTCATGGGAGAACCTCTTTTGAGACTATTTCACATTTAAATTGACCTTTTTTCCCTTAAGATTTGGCTTGTGTCTAATGCCCTTCCAAAGGCCATCTTTATTCTCAAGAGAAGCTCTTCTCTGTCTTTTTTGCTGTCATCCTACAATTCTGGGGACAGGCACTAATCTAGAGGAATGTTATTTCTGTCAAAATTTTGCTACTACCTGACTTTGTGTGTGGACCTGAACAGCATTCTACTGCTCACCTGAGACAAGGTGCAGTCTTTCCTATTTAAAAAAACAACCTTCTTTTGCACTCGCTTTTCAATATTTTGCCACTTTCAGAAAAATGCTGTGTTTTCAAGTGCTGCAAAAAATATCAGACTCATTGTATAAAAATAATTCCATATTGCTTCCTTTCTTTTCTATTGAGTATGCAGTCTGTGCTGGAGCTTCTTATAAAGCACACTTTACTGGTGGCTCTGGCTTTCCTGTAGTGCGCTAATATGTAATACAAATGACATCTGTCATGTTTGATTTGTTCTGGTGCTTAAGTTTGGGGAAGAATAGCTCTCACTTGTGATGGGAAGTCTTGAGTCTCTCCCTCTGTGTTGAACTGCTTTGCAATTTGTTACGGTCAGTAAAGAGGGCTGCTGTTTGCTGAGGCTAAAATAGAAATCCTGCTAGTGCACTAATCATGTAGTAAATACAAAAACAATTCTAGAAGTTCCTATGCTTGAAATTCCTCACAACTAGGAAGGTATATGGCTGAAGCATTACCCTGCTCCTGCATTGTTTTCTGAACATTGTCTACTTGCTGGAGAAGAAGACAGGCTGTAGAGCTAAATGATCCATTGGTGTTGTTGTCTCTACATATTCATAAAGATTAATTGATTAACTTTCACCCCTTCTCCTCAAAATGAGGGCAGATTATCCAGCTGTGTTCTGTTATGTTGCTTAATTTGTCCAATGTTTACCACTTCTCATCCTGAAGGTGTTGATAGCTGGAGGGTTAATGGGGTTGTGTCAGTGATGAGTTAAAAAAGATGACTAAAAATAAAACGTTCCAGCCTAGACAATTGTTTGCTGTCTTATGGTCATCTTAAACAGTGAAAAAATTTAAATAATCGAAATTTTTATTGAGTGACATTTTGAATATTAAATTAGAAAATTTAATTAGATTTGCTTCTTCTTTTGGTCTACCCTAGAGACCTGCTCCAGGTTGTCTTAGGCAGGTTGTCTGTGCCAACTGGTTCTTGGCTATCTGTAGTGTTGCCTCCTGCCCGTTGTCACAGTCTGTACTGGGGGTGCAAAGGCTTTTTTCTGTGCTGTTCTTATGACCTGGGGCTTGCCTCATGATTTTTTTCCCTTTTGAAAATATTTTTTTCTTTGCCCAAACCTCTTAGTTTCTGGTAATTCTGCCTTTTGTTCTTCGTTGTTGGCATGACTAATAATTTTATAAGGCTACGTGGCAGATGTCTTGCATGAAAGTATAAAAAAATAACTTATTCTTGTTTTGCTTAGAATTGTAGGGAAGGCAGTGTTTGTGTCTAGATATACTCAAATGTGCCTGCACCTTTTATTTGAACAGTGTGTGTTTTTAGTATGTATGTATGGACACAGGCATATATGCCCAATCTGTTTTATCACACACTTGTGTGCACTCCTGTTGTGTGCCCTGAGTCCAGATAGATTTCATACACATGGCCTGACCGTCTGATTGTTGCTATTACGCTTCATATTATGTTTTCAAAAATAATTTCCTGCCACATTCCTGACTGTATTTGTAGGCTGAGTTTATCCTCTTCCCTGCTGCTCCATGATCTGCCCCTAGGTTACTAACAGCCCCAACAGACAGCCTGGCTCATGCGACCTGCTGCTTAGACACAGATTAACTACCAGCCATATGGACTACCAACTTCACAAATTCCTCTCCTTTCGCTTTCTGCTCTCAGTAAAGTTAATGGACAATTTGCTGGTAAAGAAAACATAAAACAAAACCCCAAACCTGTGACATAATCACCTGGGTTTAACACAACTGGCCCCTCCATCTGCCCTTACACTGGGCTTTGTGCATATAAAGCAGAATATGGTGCGGGTTCATACTGTGGACTTTCCCTTATGACATAGGTACTTGTTTACAATACAGTGGAATTAGACATAGGCATTATGCGTACGTTGCACACATATAACCATACAGAACTGTATATTCTCAAAAAGATCCCCATTGTTGTGTTATGCTTCGATTAGTAGAGACTCTTGTGGTAATTTCTAAAATGTTATTAGACTGGCAGACCACATTTCAGTGTGATTTCTGCACTGGCTTTACAAGGTACCTATCTGGGGAGCAGATCACAAATGGCCAGAAGCCCAGAGATTTTTCGGGATGTTAAGATGATGTGACATAAATAAGGAGAGGGCTGGGATAAGGTCTGTGTTACATTTCTAGTGTTGCATCTCAAGATTTTATCTGAAAACTGACCTCTTGAATACCGAGTGCTGACTTTAGGGTGCCCTTTCTAAATATTTATTTCCTGTCTGTGTCTTAGATGTAGGGTGCCAAGATGCTCAGGAATTGCTGGGCTGAGTCTCAAGGCCAGCATTAGCAATCGTTAGTGGTGTGCGCTGCCCCAGCCCTGTGCCTGGACTTACTGTGCCTATGGATCTCCCTAGGCGGAGTCCTGACTGACTCTGCTTGTGCTTCTTGCCTTCTGGGGCAGACAAGGACATCCAAAAGAGATGGCAGCATTAGTCGGTGCTCTCAAAAACATGCTGTGCTGTCTGAGGTGCAAGTGAAACTGCCTCAAACCACCTCAGGCAATCACCAGTCATGAAATACCCTTCTGTCACTGGGGCACCCTTATATTTATGACTTGGGTTACAGGCACGCTGCATCTAGTCACTTGTGAATTGGTAGTTTGTAGCATGTTTATCTGCAGTGTGTGTGTTCATGTACAGGTAACCTGATACCTATAAATGTGTCAGATTATCATCTTTATTACTGTTGCTTGGATCCTTAATTTGACCCTGGAGTTAAGACTTACTTTGCGTCTTATATTGTAAGCATTAGCTTTATATTTCTTTGGTAAAGGACTAAATGGTTATGGAAAGAGGAGGACTTAAGTTATCACATTGATAGGCAAAAATATAATTGGTGAAACTGCTGTGATAGTTCCAGCAGTGCTGGGTTTATGAATGTGTAGTTTCCTAAGTGCTTCTGAAAGGGTTTGTTCTTGAATGTTTTGGCAAATAAGAAATCTAAAGCTTTAAGGAGAATCAAATGAAAAATACAATATAATTTAAACTGTTTAAAAAGGAAATAGATTTTTAAAAATATTCTCTGCCTTTTAAATAGGAAATATTAATATTTTTACAGTTTCTTTGACTTTTCCACATGTATTGCATCATAGAAATTCAAAGATATCTTACTGGACCTAATCCGTCACTTTACATGCTACCACTTTTCCTTATCTGTCCCCAAAATTAATAGGTTTGCTAATGTTTTTTGGGTTCTTCCAATTTTTCAATCTTTGGAAAGGTGAAAAAAAAAAGTCCTCAAATTAAAAGGAATGAAGCGTGGCTTCTCCAGTGACAGAATGAAAATTGGGATAGAATGAAAGAAAAGTGACCAATAATTGAGGGAGTTCCATAAAAGGATTTCTAGTATTTCTTTTTAGAAAAAAACATATTCTTTCGAAATATCCCACCTTATGATTACCTTTTTTTGCTCTCATACTGAACATCTGTAGAAAGGGCAGGTATCATGTGTGAGAAGTATTGAAAAAATGTTGGGAGTCCCACATCGGACAGTGTATTCAACTTGTCTGATGCTTTGGTTCCTGCTTTGAGCTGTAGTTGCTACTACAGAAACGAGTAACATAAAATTGAACCTGAATCTGTGCTTTCAAATGAAGGGGCTTTATAAGTGATTTTTGACAAGTGATGATTATTCTGAAGGAGTATATGCAACTTTATATGCTGCATTTCGTAATATAAGTGCTTTTAAGTTATCTGTATGATCAGAGGCAAGTCTTTCTCTCCTGGTTTTATTCAAGTTGGTAACAGAAAATGAGGTTGAAGGGATGGTCTGGTATCCATGTAGATTCACTGAATGATTCTGCTGGAAGTATTGATGCTTAGTCTTACCTGAATAGAGATAGGTAGTGCTATTTCTTGTTCCTGGGTTGGTGGGGAGCTAAATATCTAGGGACATCCATCCTCACTTTGCATGCTCAGTGACCACAAAGTGTGCTTCTTTGCAGCTGGATGGTTTTAACTGTGAGACTGATGAGGAGGTCCCTGACTTTTCTCTCTCTCAGCTTAATGATGAAAATCCCTCACTTTCATCTCAAAACTAGATCAAACATTTGTGGTATTATTTGAAATGGGTGGGACTGTCCTTTCACTTGCCTGTTTCGAGCCAAATCGATCTCATGCCCTCGGATCTGCATGACTGTTCTGGCTATCTGAGAACACAGGGCAGAGGCAGGCTTGAGGGCAAGGTTGAGAAAAATGAGATACAAGTGTCTGTCTCTAATCATTGGGATGTGGAAATTTTTGTTTAATTATAAGGTTTGAAATACCTCTTCAGCAAGGAGGGAAACCCAGACAGTGGCTCCAAGGGGCCAGTTCGTGGTGTGGCTCTGCAGCCAGTGCAGAGCACCCAGAGCTGGCCAAGAGCAGCAACTCATCTGGTTATTCCAGAATGTGAGCAGCACATGAGAAGGGGCTTGTTGCTGTTTGTTGTGCTCTGCATGGTTTGTATGAACCCTTAGCTGACTGATGACATGGTCAGAAGAGCAGACACAATGTACAGATGTAAGGTCTTTGCCTCTCTGATAAAACACATTCAGCTTGAGTTCTCTGTCCCATCCTGGTGTAATGAAAATTTCTCAGCAGGATGATGACTTGTGCTGTGGCCCCAGGTCCTTGGAAGGAGGGGCAAGGGGGGGGTGGAAGAGATTTCTGTATCAGCAAATACCTTGGAAGTGGACGCAGGATATTTAGGGAGCACGTGCAGGCCACCATGTGAGCAACAGGGAACCAAAGCCTTAATGAAACCCTTTGACAGGAGGGTAAGGCTGGCTGCCGTGGTCTCTAGTGCAGACGCCAGCCAGGCCCTGCTGACATAATCCTCTTAGGAAAAGAAAGAGCAGAAACCGTTTCTATCTGCTCCATGTTCTATTTGGATGCAGTGTTTGCTATGTCCCAGTCTTCTACATTTCTCCCTGTCTTCTGTCTCTGAGCCATGGGAGGACATCTTAGGATGGGAGAAGCACTAAGAGTTGTACCCTTCCTCATTTGAACCTGGATGTAACTATGGATTTGGGATGCAGAGGAATAGGAATGGGTCTGACTCCTGTGCCTCACTTTGAGCGTGAGCTGGCAGTCCTTACAGCCTGCCTTGCTGATTCTGTACATCTATGCTTTATTCCTCCTGTCTTTCCTCTCCAAAGCTGGATCTCACTGCTTTTCTCTTGATATGGTTGCCTTCTCAAAGATCTCATGTAGAGTCACTCTGCTCTCCACAAGCTGCCTTCTGAAATTCTGATGATGGTTTTGTACCCCTTGGGACTAAATAGCTGCTGAGATCAATATTCCAGAATACTTCAGTTCTGGTACCAAAATCACAAATCCAACCATTTGTGTTTTAATGGAGGGAAGGAAGCTCTGATCTGGGTCTGAATTTTGCTAATCATAATCCAAAACAAATCTTTTTCATTTTTTTTTAAGAATTAATTACAAAATCATCTTTTCCTCCAGATTTGAAGAGCCTGAGCAGAGCGTCCCTCTGACCACCATGAAACAGACCTGATGTGATATTTGGTGCCTCAAGACTGCCTCAGAGGAATGTGTAATACCCAAAATCCATGGGTAAAGGTTTGCCATCTTCAGTCTAAAAGGACAGATCTCTGCATGTTCAGGGAAAGAATGAAATCTTCACATCCTGTTTTTTGCTTCCATTCCTGATTTTTATTGTGTTGTTTTTTTTTTTTTTTTTTTTATGTTTTGAACAGACTTTGATACTTTGCAGCATTAAACTAAAAGGTTTTTAGACTAATGATATACATGACATCCATGGTGCACTGTCTGCTTGCCATTTAGGGAGAAGCTGATCTTAGTCATGTGGGTTTTGTACTTTGTACTGGCCAGGTCAGGTAGAGGAGCAGCATGTTTATTTCAATATTAAGCCGTCAGCAGATTATACCAATGTATTGTAAGGAAAAAGAGGTTCCTGAACATTATTAAGTCTTTACTTTGGGATTAGGAGGTTTTAAGACAGATTTAATTAAACAGAGCAGGGACACCTTTATGAACCTGAAGTTGGGGTTAATTCGCTCCCCTAATGTGCTCCATTTCTTGATTACACAAAGATGAAACAAATTCCATGTCCTACCTGGGGAGCCCTGGACGGGAATGTGAAGTTTCATCTCCAGACAGTTCAGTGCCCCGTCAGTGAGGCCATGATTAATAACCATGTCAAGGGACTCTTGGTGACGGAATGAAATGAAATGGAGCCATGTCTGACAGTGAGCCAGTGCCACGCAGGGCGCTTTCATGGAGATGGTGGTCCTGCTGAATGGACCTGATAGAAGAGGCCCTTCAGAGTTGCCACAAGAAGGGGAAGAGGAAAGTGGGATCCAAATGTTGTCAGGAGGTCATGATTAATGGAACCAGAGAGAAGTGCTTATTTAAATTTTCCTTTGTGCTTGGCATCTCTTGGACTGTGACAAGCCTATTTTCAGTGAAGTGGTGCAATGGGTCAGATGCAATTGGAGCTTACCCCAACTGCCACCACCACGGCAACCAAGCACAAACAGACACTTCTCAGAGCTGTCTTGGATTTCTGATGGTTTTTCACTAGGTGCTTCCCACTTTTCCTTATTTTTGGCTCCCATGTCTCAGTGCTCAAAAGGCTCAAGATTTGCAGATGAGAACCTGATAGCCTGTGCAACACCTGCAGAGCTTTCCCTCTTTCAACCTGTATTCATACAGCCATGGACCTTATGTTTGTGAGTTTCATGCTAGATGCATAATAAAATATTAGACATGAACCTATTTTATTAGGAGAGATGAATGGGTGAATCTGGATAATTGGGAATATTACAGTGAATTTTGTGTTTTGTTGAACCACGTGTTTACAGAGATTTAAACCTGAAAGGTACCACTTTGCCTCTGACACCAAATATCTCAGTCAATTTTCTTACTTCTCTCTATGGTGAGGTTTTCTGTGTGATTAAAACGTCCTCTCCCAAAAGACACCTGCCCTGATTTTGAATTGCTAGAGGGGGGTATCACTGTGTGAGAGACAGTTCCAGTGTTTAATCACTGGTGTTAATTGATGTCTTCACCTTCTTCTGATTATAAGCAGTAGCTTCCAACTGTTGAATGAAGGATTCTGTATGTACCTGGCACTGGAAACATGATGACATATGGCTGTTGGTCTCATTCTAGTATTCTGTTTTGGTAGAATGAATAGACTGATCTCTCTTTGCCTCTGCCAGGTTGCAGTCCTGTGTCTTTAAGCAGTTGGTATTATTTTTATACTTAACCCTCCTCTCTCCCCAGTGTCTTCCGAAAATACAAGACCCTTCTTCTCTTCACCCATCCTTAACATTATTTTTTTTTCCTTTTGTCCCACCAGTATAGGAGAAATTTATGTTGAGTTTCTTGCCTGCTGTGTTTTCCAATTCCTTCTAAGCACCAGTGCCCTTCAGAGTATTGTACTATCCCTCAGTTTTACATATGCAGGTAGTAAAATGAATTGTTTGAATGGTCCAGCTCCCAGAGGGTTTCTGACCACTTTCTAATATTTAGTACTCAGAGATATGTATGTTTTATTATCAGAGCTTTTGTGTTTATTACCAGGTTACTGATAAAATGTTGAAAAGTATAGGAGCAATACTGAGCTTTGCAGGATGCTAGGATATTCTCAAGTAAGTGTGTACTGCCAGATCTTGGAATAGTTCATCCTCTGCAAACCCAGCAATCATCACCTGAACTGCTTTTTGCCTTCTTTTCACTCTTCTAGGCTTATTCCTCTAGTTTCTAGGTTTTAACTAAGTCAAATCACACTATTGGTGTGATATTAGACAAAAAAGTTGGTTCTCAATCCAAATACACCACAAGTTTGAACAAGACAAAAGAAAAGTTGTTTTCCTGTTTTCAGTTTCAAGGCCGTACCTGATATATACATATATAAGCTCTCTTAAAAAAAAAAAAAAAAAGGTTCAAATCCTTTGTGTGATCTGAAAATAGATGAATATGCAAACCAAGTTTCTGTATCCTTTGCAACTGCTTTCTCATTTCTTGTTCCAAGCATCTCTATAAATCTGATGGGAGTTCCTGCTGTGGGCAATCACGGCTGAACACGGAGCCAAGGATATAAATGAAGTCCAGATTTTCAAAATGTTATTTTAGAAATCCTGTACAGTTAGTGCACTATAAGCCTAGCAGTGATTTTTTTCAGTCAGACCACTTCATGTACGCAGCATTTGGGGAAAATTTAAAGTCAAGGAGCGGTCAGGATTTGGCTCTGCGTAGTATTCTGCATGCATCTTGGTGCAGACTTGATTTTCTCATTGGGTCTGTTTTTATTGTTTTGTTTTGTTTCTGGAATACCAAACAGCTTGGTTGTAGCGCTGTTGATATGCAGATCTGGACTCCGGCCTTGCAGACAGTTAAGGAAGGGCAATAATGCCACCTTATGTCCTGATTTGTCACTGCCGAGCCAATACTTGGTTCAAGTCAAATGCGTTCTGATCAAGAAGTGCTGTGGGCTGAGTTCCCTCTGCTTCCTGGAGTTATTTCTTCTTGGTTAGAAAGAATCCGAGATGAATGTGAATTGTTTGGCATTTTCGTAGAAAACTGGCTCCTACTTTCAATGAGTTTGGCAGGATGAAAGTAAAGACAAAAAAAAAAATAGACAATTTGACCCTGAAGTGCTAACATCAAAACCTTCAAATATGATGCTGTAGGTTGTCAAACCTGGAAATATTTACATGAAACACTTCCTAGGTTATTAGTAGATGAGATAAAATTTATAAATGATAAACAGCTTAGGCAATGTTGCTGATTTGAAAAATTTGCTCAACAAATTTAAAATATTTTTTAAATAAATGACGCTAAAACTGGAATTGCATTGGAAATATATGTTTTATCTAGTTGGCTTGGAAGTGAAGTACTAAAGCAAATAGGTAAATATCCTGGATTTACAAGAATTTTCTCTTAGAACAAAGATGTAATTGCATGGTAAATTAATGTAATTTAGGCAAACATATCTATAGAAGCTAAGGATTACAAACATGCAGTCAGTATGTGATCTTATTAGCTGCTGTCTTCTAAGACTGAAATATATTTTTTTAGTGTTTCTCTAAAGATGTGGTGTTTCAGAATCATAGTATAATTTAGGTTAGAAAAGACCTCTTAGATCATTGAGTTCACCATTAACCCAGCATTGCCAAGCCTACCACTAAACCATGTCCTGAAATGCCACATCTACCTGTCTTCGAAATCCTCCAGGGACAGTGACTCAACCCTGGGCAGCCGGTTCCGATGCCTGACCATCCTTTCGGTGAAGATGTTTTTCCTAACATCCAATCTAAACCTCCCTGGTGTATCTTGAGGCCATTCCTCTTTTCCTGTCACTTGTTACCTGGGAGAAGACTTTACACTTTGACTTCGTGAAAGGGGTTTGGAGACGTGTAGCTGTCAAGTTGGTTTATAGCTCCATCTATATCGGGCAAAGAGGTGAAAACACCAACTGACTCAAATAGGCTTTGGATCTGACTTTAGCAATTACTAGGATGGAGGGTAGGTATACCCTTCCTCTTCCAGGGCCCTAGAGAACCATCTGTTTCACAGCCAGCAAAGTTTTCTTTGGTTTTTTTTTTTCTGTATGCTTGCTGTGTTTTCTTTTCTGTTTTTTTGGTTTTGTTAGTTTGGTTTTTTGTGTGTGGGGGTGGTTTTGTTTGTTTGTTTGTGTGCTGGTTTGGGTTTTGGTTGGTTTTTTTGTTTGTTTTCTTCTCAAGGATCATTTCCCTCTGTCTGTGTTTTCTTTGTTTGTTTTTTTGGGGATTTTTTTTTGTGCAGATTCACAGCCAATTGGCATTTCTAATGTGTGTCTAATAGTGTGTACAGATGCACAGGCAGATGTGAGTTTCTTTGGCGTTCTCCTTCCTTCCTGTGAAATCCATCTTACAGTTCTAAGTATAAGTGAAACTTCATATAAGCAAAAAACACACCTATTTATATAGGACAGACTCTAACTCGTGAGAACAATTTTCCTGTATTGGTTCTTGCTGTATGGAGAAGGCTTTCTCCCTGTGTGTTATTTTGTTACAGACTTAGGAAACTTTTCAGATGCAGCTGTTTGTTTGGGTGATGTTGACCATTCACTGGGTGGAAAATGGCAGTGAACCAACACAGTGTTCTCCCTGAGTTTCTATTTGAGAATGATGTGGAGGGCAATGTGCTGGAGCACCAATTACTATTTTGCTCACAGAAAGGAGACATAATCCTGCCAAGTGGATGTTGCTGAAGTCATTGGATCTTACTGAAATAAGCAAAAGTTGAATGTGGTGTGCTCAGAAAACAGGCGGACAGATAAAGCTCCTTCAGGTACAAGGCAAGACTATTCTTCACAAAAAAGACTTCCTCCCCTTTGGTAGAAACTTGTTCTCCATGTTATTTATTTTCTGTTGGGAAGTTGGTACACTACCCTGAACACACTCAGGTAATAAACAGGTTTAAAAAATAGTGCAACAAAATAATAGAAGTACAAAGAGCTTAATTCTTAAGGTTACTAAGAGGTCACAGCTGCAATTTTGCACGTATGGAGCTTGCAGAAAGTATGAATTTGATGGAATTCCATAAAACTTTTGGAAGCAAGCCTGTGATCATACTGGATCATGGCACAGGAACTTCTGGAAGTGACCTTCAGAAAGGAAATATGTGTTTCACGCGTGTGAGGCAAGGAGTTCAGTCTTGCAAGGGGACAGGTGCACCCTTGGTCACCTGCTACGTGTGTCAACATAGGGAAAATGCACCATAAGTTGGTGTCTGTTAACTTTTTTATATTGCCACAGCAGACCTTATTAAAAATAACTATGCAAACTCATAGCTTTAGTAGTCAACTCAGTGCCTTGAATGATTCTCTGGAATCAAGAATTCATACAGAACTCTTAATTCAACAGAACTTCAGAGCAGCCAAAGCTGTGCTTCCAGTTACAGTTGCCCTTTCTTCTTTTTCTCTTCCTCTATTTTCTGGAGGCTGCGCGCCCAAAGTCTCACAGCCTATGGGGGAAATATGGGCCTTTGCTGCAGAAATGAGCACTCAAGGTATTTTATTTCTCTCAGCCAGAGGCAGGGGGAAATAACCCATGTTTTGATCTTTCCATTACTACAGCATGGATTTGTTTTTCTTCATATACAGATTGCATGGCAGGGGCTTGTCGTTGTCTAAGCAACTTCTTTGGGATGGAATCCTATAGAGAGGAAGGAAAAAAGAATCCACTCACTTTCCTGCTTTTGTAATCTCATTCCAGGGTTTTGGCATCATCTCTCTGTGTATCTGTTGTGCTGTTTAGAGAACATTTTACTCTGCCTTTGCTATCTTTATGCCCTTATGGATTCCTCTGTAGGTCACATCTCCTCCTTGGATCAAGTTAATTTCATTTGCTTTCCTCCTGAACCCTTATCTTCTTGGTTAAATAGAGTGCTGAAATAGTTGGCAAACTTTGAGCATCTTTAATTATCATTAGCAAATTGTTGAGAACACAGTGCACAATTGACAGTCTGGTCTTCAGAGTGCCATTAAAAGAGATTAGAAAAGACTATTTGTGTGTGTTGTACAAATTTGTTTGTTTTCAAGCACTGAGAGTATAATGAAAATGTCCCAGCCAGGCTTAGCTGTTGCTGTAGTACCAGTCAAAGCCTGGGACTTACGAGTGAGGCATCGTTGTTCTGGGTTACACAGGACCTCTGGTTACTGAACCTGGCTCTTCTGAGCAGAAGGCTTGTAGGGCAAAATGAAAGCCTGGTGCAGACTGACTTCCCTGCTGCTCCTCAAACTTCCCTAGGAATGTCTTTATGGCACTTGTAAGTGGATCACGAAGCCACTTCTATATATTGACATCCCTTAATTATATAAACCAGTGTAGTGGTTTTGATTTTAGACCTTCCTTGGTAACTAAGTTGCAACTGAGGAAGTGGTCATGTTCCCAGTATTCCATACGATTTTTTATGTAAACCAGAGTATAAATAAGAAAGAGGAGAAACCTCTTCCTTCTCTTTCCTTTCTAGTAGATCTGGGAGCTGGTTCTCTGCTATCGACTCTACTCGTGTAAAAAAGTAAAACCCAATGAAACCTTATAAACCTTAAAAAGCGGAGAGTGCCGACGATTGCTTAATGCAATTCTACTATCTAAAAAAAAAAATAAAATTTTCTTTTATTAATTCTTTATTAATTACTCCTGAATTTTAACTGTATATATCTATTTTGAACTTTTTTTCCCTTTCTCTTTTCCCTTCAGGGCAGGGG